>JAODUD010000036.1:17708992-17730381 GCA_026784285.1 Stomatorhinus walkeri
AAGATGTTGATGTAGTAATTATACTTTTACTTAAGTATATATTTTGCAGGGTAGTTGTACTTTTACTTAAGTACTAAGCTTAAGTACTTCCTCCACCACTGGTTTCCAGGTGCTGAAGAGTTTGTGGTCGTCTTTGACGTATTTGTTTTGTTTAATGATGCATTAAATGCTCTCTGTAGGTGAAACATCTGGACTACAGGCAGGCAAATTCAGCACTCAGACTCTTCTCTGATGAAGCCATGCTGTTGTAATAGTGGAAGAATGTGGTTGTGCAATGTTATGCTGAAATACACAAGGCCTTCTCTGAGATAGACGTCGTCAGGGGGGGTGAATACGTTGCTCTAAAACCTTTATAGCCTTTCAGCATTCATACTTCCTTCCAAAACATGCAAGCTGCCCATACCGTATGCATTAATGCACCCCCATACCACCAGAGATGCTGGCTTTTGAACTGAACATTGATAACATGCTAGAAAGTCTTCCACCTCTTTAGCCCGGAGGACACGGCATCCGTGATTACTGACAATGTCAAATTTGGACTTGTCTGATCATAGAACACTTTCCCACTTTGAAAAAGTCCATTGTCTTGGCCCACAGAACACGACAGCACTTCTGGACCATGTTGAAATATGGCTATGTTTTTACATGATAGAGTTTAGTTGGCATCTGCAGATGGCACGTCGGGTTGTGTTTACTGACAGTGCTTTCTGGACGTATCCCTGGGCCCATTTAGTAATGTCATTGACACTATCATGTCGATGAGTGATGCAGTGTCATCTGAGGTCCCGAAGACCACCGGCATCCAATAAAGGTCTTCTGCCTTGTTCCTTACGCACAGAGATATCTCCAGTTTCTCTGAATCTTTTGATGGTGTTATGCACTGTAGATGATTGGCAAAGCCTTTGCAATTTTACGTTGAGAAATATTGTTTTTAAAGTATTCCACAATCTTTTTACGCACTCTTTCACAGATTGGAGAGCCTCTGCCCATCTTTGCTTTCTGAGACACTGCCTCTCTAAGGCATTCCTTTTATAGCTAATCATGTTATAAACCTGATATCAATTACCTTATTTAGTTGCTAGATATTCTTCCAGCTGAATCCTTTTAAACTGTCTTGCTTTTTCAGCCATTTGTTGTCCCTGTGTCAACTTTTTTGTTACCTGTAGTAGGCATCAAATTTGAAATTAGCCCATTTAGTGGATAAAGGTGTACAATATCCCACTTTGAACATTTATGTTATCTATATTCTGTTGTGAATAAAACAGTGGCTAATGTGATTTTAAAGTCTTTTAGTTGTCATTTTATTCAAATTTAAAGAACATCCCAACTTTTCCGGGATTCTGGTTGTAGATGACCTTCTGCTAGCAGCACCATCCAAGGGACAATGCTGATAAGGAACTGCTTGTAGATAGCTCAGCCTCAAGGGACCCAGAGACAGGAAGCAAGCCTCAAGGGACCCAGAGACAGGAAGCAACAAGGATTTGCAGAAAACTTTGAAGCCTGGATCTCTCCCAAGCCATTATTCTGCCCAAGAAGCAGATCTGGTGGCCTTGGTGGAGGCATGCCAAACGGGAGGTCAGTGACAATTTACACAGATAGCTGATATGCCTTTTACACACTTGATTTTAGATCCCTGTGAAAGCATAGAAGACTTCTCATGTGTACAGGAAAATAAATTGATCTCTGATTTATTGCAAGATATTCTTTTACATAAAAGTCAAACAATATGTAGATGCGAAGCTCACACTAACGCTGCAAAGGTAATGCAGCAGCCAAGGCAGCAATAGCATGGCTGAAACATACACACAATGGTGTGCACAGATAATGGCTGTGAAATTAACCCTGTGGTTTCAGATTTGTGGGTACTTCAATCTAAAGCAACGCAAAAGGAGAAGTAGGTTTGGAAAACAGCAGGATGTGAAGTGAGAGATCGGGTGTGGTGTGGTATGGTACGAACAACAAACCATGTCTACCCAAATACCTGTTTCCTCACTATGCTAAGTTGACACATGGTAAAGATCATTTGTTAAAAGGGGGATGTACAGTACAATGGAGAGTTTGGGCATTGATCTCAGACAACACTGTACATTCAACCCTGCGAGTGGAGAAATGGTAGAAAGGGAGAACGGAACCTTGAAAAACAAAATAGCAAAATGCTGTGAAGGCACAGGCTTGAACTTGGTAGCGCTACCAGTGGTATAAGCAGAAGTATAAATAAGCTGCGAAAGAAAATAATTGTAGGCATTGATGCATCAAATAAAGACTTTGCTGCCTTCTTACCTTTTGGCTTTGGCTGTTTTCCACCACAGATGCAACTGAGTAAATGTCTAAATGTGTAAATTCTACTAGGACAGCTGAACTTCATTTATTTTAGAGTTACTTTAATTGATGGCAAGTTTGTACCCAAAATGACTGAATGCCATCAAATCAAAAGGTGCTTCAATAAAGTATAAGTTTAAGGATGAGCACACTTCTGCAACCGGCTTATTGTACTTTTATATTTTTTATGTTTCTCTCCCTAATATTTGTTTGTTTTTCAATAGAATTTTACACATTATAGGTCACATTCAAGGTGAGAAGTTTTTAAATTATTTATTGTGATCTAATTATTTTACATCACAAAAACCTGGCATTTTAACAGGCGTGTGTATATTTTTATATCCAATGTACTTTTTTACTATTTGCTACTTTTTTTAACTCATCCTAGACCATTGATTCAATTCACATAAAATTTGAAATGTAGCATCTTAAGACCATGCAGACAAAACATTGTCAATAGGATTTTAATCAGGCAAATTGTTCTGATGCTACAAATCAAAGAATTTCTACAGCATGGATTTTTTGCACTTAATGACTGATTTCTCGTTAAATGACCTTCCTTCTGAGTCTCACCAAACCTGCTGTTTGTATTTGATACATCACTCTGAAGTTACTTCCCAAACTTCATAAAACTCACCCAATAGAGGGTGCTATAACTCAAAATTTATAACTCAGAAACCATTGGACAAAAAAAGATGAAATTTTGTATACTTGTCCATGGCCGGATGTCCCAGCTAATCATTGAATTAAAGTTAATCTACTCATCAGATATTACTGACAACAGGCAATAAAATATTTGGCTATAATTACCCTTGTATATGAAAAACATAAAATTCAGTGTCATCATCCAAAATTCTTTTCAGTCTTCAGGGATGCAGAGAGACACTGGTTAGCCTAATGGTGATGCTATATTGCAGTGTATTACATTTTGGCCCATATTTTCTGAACTGTGGGTCACAAGATATGATTTTATTGTCACTATAGTTATACAACAAGACTTTGGTAGCTCTCAGAGAGAACAGCTGCAATGGAAAGTATAAAATACAAGATAAACTTACAAAGTAAAATACAACATAAAGTAAAGCAAAAGTATTTTTTTCTGCAATCTTTTACTTCAGACAGTTATTTATAATAAGATTATCAACCCCTTAGATCTTTTGCTAATTTTCAAAATGAGCAAATTAGACTTTTTCGGCTTCATCTGAGTCACACATAATATGAACTGCAACATCTTGAGACTATATGGACAAAAAGTTGCCCATAGGATTTAGATCATGGAAATTCTTCCAGTACTATAGACCAATTAAAACAGCTTATAAGTCAGAAACCATCAAACATAAAAAAATCATTTTTGTATGTGTGTTCATGGCCAGATGTCAACAAATTGTATAATAAAAATTGATCTACTCATCAAGCATGGCTTATAACAACCAATTGAAATTCAGCAGGCTATAATTACCCTTGTATATATCTGAGAATCATGAAATTTGGTGTAATCGTACAATATTTCTTCTGGTAGTTAAGCCAGAAAAATGAGACAGGTTGGGCTTATGGTGGTGCTGTAGTGTCCATAGTCCATATGTCAGTGCATACGGCAGCAGCAGAGTATGACTCAGTTGTGGTTCTGTGTAAAACTTGCAAGGATTTGAAAGTAAAGGAGCACTTCAAATGATCACAAAAGGTGTTTTCCCACCGAAGTTCAGAACCTAGTTCCTGGTCCCAAGTTCTTGGGCCATCTCGACTGGGAATTTCTGTAATTCCTGGTCACTCAGGGAAACAGTGACACATTTGACATTTATATCAAAATAAACATGGTAGATACAAAAAGCTTGTAGGTTAAACTTTATACCTAATTTCATACAAAACTACACCGCCACCCCAAAACAATGGAGGATGAACAAGTCATTTCAGGGTCTGAGGCAGATTATTTTTTTTTCAGCTGCTGCAAGAGAAACATCCTCAATTGTGCATCTTAGTGGTGGCAACCATGTATCTCTCCCACTTCATGGTTCCTGAATATGGTGGTGTCTAGGAACATGAGTGACTCCATAATGGAAACAACAGAGCCACTGTTGTTGAAGGGTGGGAGAGTGTGGGGGTTGCATCTGAAGTCCACCACCATCTTTTTTTGTATGTTTAGCAACAGGTGGTTGTGACTGCACCAGGACTCCAACTGTTCATCTTCCTTTCTGTATGCAGACTCATCACCATCAGTCATGAAATCAACCATGGTGGTATTATCAGCAAATTTCGGGATCTTCACAGTCAGCTCTCTGGAGACTCAGTTATTAGTATAGAGAGTTGTAAAAGAGAAAGGGTACCTTGTGGTACTCCAGTATTAATGGTTTGGATGTCTGACATGTGTTTTCTTAGTTGCACCTGCTGATAAGGAAGTCTGTGACCCACCAGCAGATAGCTGGGACAGTTTCATAAGAATGTTACGAATGAGAGGTCATTCAGGCCATCCAGCTAACTTGAAGGGAATTAAACTAATACTTAAATGTTAGAAGCTGTAGCACCATGGTGTTATTAGAATTGTAGAATTATCAACTCCACAAGCAGCACCCTGACATAGGTCCTTGGGCTGAGTAGTTGCTGTAGCATGAAGTATAGGGCCAAATTCACAGCATCATCAGAAGACCTGTTTGCTCTCTTGGCAAACTGCAGGAGGTCCAGTAAAGGGTCCATGATGACTTTCAGGTGAGCTAGGACCAGGTGTTCAAAGACTTTCATAACTACAGAGGTCAGAGCAACTGGCCAGTAGTCATTTAGAGCTGTAGTGTTTGTCTTTTCGGGACTGACATGATAGTGGAGGACTTGAAACATGTAGGTACAGAGCAGAGATTCAGCGATTTGTTGAAAATGTCTATGCAAACTGGTGCTAATTGATCACAGCAATGCTTTAGAGTGGATGGTGAAACAAGATCCGGATCTGGAGCTTTTCTCACCTTTTCTCCCCTGTACAGCCTGTTTACATCCTGCTACTTGATGGGGATCTCAGCAGAAGGCTGGGAGAGACAAGGAGGTGATTGGATTGGAGGTGAGAGACAGAATAATGTCTTTGGTGCTTTCAAATCTACAACATAACTCATTGAAGTCATTGGTCAGTTGGTGATCAATCAGGTGAGGTGGTGGTGGTGGTGGGGGGGTTTCTCATGTTGCAGCTGGTAATCTCCTCAAGGCTCTTCCAAGCTGAGGCTGGGTCATTAGCAGCAATTTGGCTTTTCAGCCTGCTGGAGTACTCTGTCTTTGCTGAATTGATCCCTGTCTCCAACCTGTACGTTGCCTTTTTGTAGACAATTCCGTCGTCACTTCTAAATGTCACCTCCTATTCCCTACGATGTTGTCTAAGTGCAGCTGAAAATCATGGTTTATCAATGTTTTGTCTCCTGATTTTGCTAGAATGCAAATGCTTTCACAAAAACTGATGTATGACGTCACAGTATCTGTGTATTCATCCAGGCTACCTCTGGAAATGGTTTAGTTGATAGATCCAAAGCAGTCCTTAAGCTTCTCGATGTCTCCACCAGCCCATTTTCTGACGGTGGTGACAACAGGCTTGTTGGTTTTTAGCATTTGCCTGTAAGTTGGAATAAGGTGGACAAGACTGTGATCAGAATGTCGAGAGTTGCCTGCATGACAGCATAATAAGGATTTTTAATTGTGGTATAACAGTGGTCCAAAATATTTCTTTTTCTTGTAGGACAAGTGACATGTTATCTGTACTTGGGCATTTCTTTTGTTACGTATGCACCTCTCCCAAAGCCTCCTATAATGATAGGAATCAAGCCTGGGTGCTCTACTTCTGCATTCATTCTCTGATCAGACTCACTGCTTCGTGCGCATATGCATCGGGCGGTATGTAAACTCCAGCCAGAATGAAATCTTGGGGAGAGTAAAATGATTTTCAGATTATAAACAGTAACTCTAGTAGAGAAATACATGATTTTTACAGTACAGTTGTCATGGACAGTTCCTGTCTGACCCCGGCCCCTCCTCTTTTCCAAATGGCCAGCGGGCGTTGCTGACCATCTTGCCTTTTCCCCTCTCCATAGTACAATCCTTCTACCTATGTATGCTTCCCTGTTCCCTGGATTACCATATAGCCCAGTGGGCTGAGTGTGCGGTTCAGAGTCTGTGAAGCCACAGTTGTGGGTTTGTGGCTGGCTTGACCAGTCTTTCTTAGTGTTTATTGGTTTCCTGCTTTCCCTCACATTTACTGTGTTCATCCTTGACCCTTTTTGTGCTTTGGTTTTTAGCTTTGTGCCTTTGGTTATGTATTACTTATCTTTATGTTATATTCCTAGTGTCAGAATCTGTCTCTTAGTTTCCGTCTTAGTCTTAGTTTCCTGATTAAACCTATTAGTTCCACCTGTTTCCTGTTTCCCCATGCATCATGATTGTTGATTGTTCTACCTGATTGCTCATTTACTGCTCCCTTTCTGATTGTTTAATTGTTTCATGTTTCGTTCCTGTATCCTGTATTAGTATGTGTGTTAATAAGTTCATCTGTTTGTGCTGTGCTTTGCTTCTCTTTATAGTTCTGTTCTCGGCATTGCTCCGTTCAGTCACCTGTTCTTTAGACTTCTTGTAGTTAGTTGTTATTTCAGCCTACTGGTTAGTCTTATTTAGTTATTTAACTCTTTGTTTCCCTGTTCTTTTATGATGCCCCATGGTCCATTGTTTTTTTATTGTTGTCAATAAACCCCTTTGTTGTCTTGGAGCCACAAAGTGGATAATCGTCTTCTTTATGCCTGCACCATGCCACACCACCATGACAGCAGTAACATATTTGCACCAGCGTTCATTCATGTAAAAACAAATTCCGTCTCCTTTGGTTTTGCTGCTCTGTACTGTGTCTCTGTCCGCTCCGTGAGGTTGGACGCCCGGGAGGTGCAGTGCGCTGTCTCGGGTCAAATCAGTAAGCCAGGTTTCCATAGAGCAGAGGGGAGAAGAAGTCTTTGTTGATTTTATTACCTAGAAGTCCATTTTGTTGAGGAGAGATCTCAAATTGGAGAAAATAAAAATGGCAGAGGGGTGCATAATCCTCTGCATCTGAGGCACACAAGTTCACCATCTCTTAGTCAGGTTAAGCAGAGCGATGGCTCCAGTTGAGAGAATTTCCAGAATTTCAGTCAGTTCCTGGTAAAACTTTTTAATAATATTAGGCTTAAAATTGTTCCTGAGAGTTAGGAGGTGTGTCCTACTCCGAGATGGTTAGTGGCACAATGAACATCATTACCAAAGAAAAAACAACATGTAGCTACACCACAGCAAAGTGGCCATCCATGACACCATCTTTTTCATCTACATTTCATTTTTATTAATTTAATTTCCATTTGTCTCTTACACAGTCATAGCAACAGTCATACCAAGAGTGCAGTTCACATTACACATTCCATACTTTATGTAACTGTAATTATGTATTACTATGAATGCTGTTATGATACTTGACAAAGGCCAATTTCATTTTTTTTTTTAATGAAATAAGCAAAATTTCTGCTAGCATAGCTATGGATCATCTGATTTGTCACCTATCCATAAATAACTTTTACAGGCACCAAGGGCTGGGCAGTGTAATGAATCTTCAAGGTATATTGATGTTTTCACAATGAAATATAGATTGACACAATACCATTGATATCCATCCATCCATTTTTTGTAACTGCTTGTCCCATTCAGGATTGTGGGGGGGTTAGGGGTCTATGGATGGAAGGCAGAGAATGACCAAGGACTGGGCACCAACCATTGCAAGGCATGCACACACTATTCACTCACACATGCACAACTTTGGGAAATTTGGTGACTCCAAGTAGACTCAGCATGTTTTTGGACTGTGGGGGAAACTGAAATACCTGGGGGGTATTTTCCATACATGGATTACTTGTTTAGCCGGATGTAATTGTTGAAGATTTGGCATGATCGAAGCAGGTTTTTTCTGCGTAAACAAGGATTAGCTGACACACGTAATCAGTGTCCGTGCATTGAAATCCAGTCAGTCATGGCTTCACCATTCATGAATGAGCGACCAATTGATATCGGTGCACAATTTATAAGGAGAATTTCATATAGACAGGGTTTTGCGTGATTGGCAAGATCCTTTATTGCTAAAATTCTTTTCAAAGGATACCGCTTTAGCCGAGGGGAAATATTGTACCTCAAAGATTTATTAGCACTTTTTATTCAAGTCAAACTAGGAGAAGTATATATATATATGTGTGTGTGTGTGTGTGTGTGTGTATATATATATATATATATATATATATATATATATATATCTAACAGTATATGATTTTCTATGTCAACAATTCTTTAAATAGTTATATACCAATATTTACCAGTTGGAAGTATATTCTTGTACTTCACTTTAACCTATTCCCATGTTCTCATTGTGCTTACGTTTGATCTGGAATTATGACATACAGTAAAATCCTGCTATAGTGGACTCATATATAATGGAATATCGCTTATAATGGACAAACAATTTGGACCCCAGGGCTGCTTTTAGCTGTAGTTTTGCTCGGCTATAACAGACATGCAGCTCCGCCTACAAGGCGCGTGGCGTGCCGGTTATATCCAGTGCAGATACATAGTCGGGATTATTAATAGTCACGCATCTGGTCAGGTAAAGTTGGATTACCACATGAACAATATAATAATCTATACCACAAATGTGTCTGCTGGGGTGTGACATGAGAAATGGTGCCCTGTAGATGTGTACTGGGCATACAGCAACTCTGGATATAACGGACTATGGATATAATGGACTGTTTTGCCAGGTCCCTTGAAGTCCGTTGTAGCTTGATTTTACTGTATTAAATAATAATTAATCTGACACAAAGGAAATGAAATGCTACATTCAGTAAGTACAATGAACACTACTTCCGTGTTTAATTTGTTGGCCACTTTTTGCCAGCCATTTTTCCTGGTTTGGGCTGCTTCTGCCGTGTTACCCCTTGTGCATATTAAATCTTGAAATTCTTTGTATCCCTCAAGCAAAAAGTCCTGCTCAACTGGTGTGAAAAAATGCACCCGTTCTGTTGTCATTTTCTACCAGCCTATGAAAGATTTGCTGATCATGTTTTCTAGATTCTCTAAATGCAAGAGCGCGCGCAACCACCTCGGGTGATTGGATCCAGCTAGACTAATCTGCTACACAGCTGCATTTGAAAACCCGACTTATCCCAGATGAGTATCACTGGCATTAACTCATCCAAGATGAGGCATCTGATCTGATTTAAGCAACGTACGGATAACCCCACAACAACCCGGGGAGAGCATGCAAACTCCACACACAAGGAGCTATGACAGACACTTGAATCCTGGTCCCAGAGGTGTGAGCTAACAGTGTTAATCACTGCATTACAATGCCCCCTTGATATAAATAAACCTTTTATTGTGTGTTAAAATTATGGTAAAATATTTCTTATATAAACCAATAGTTTTCTTTCCTGATTGTAAACAACACAAAACCTTTGGTCATCATGTTGCACAAACACCAGAGCTAATATCAAACCATTCAGCGTCTCATGGGGTAGTTGATGGAGATAAAGAATAGTTGGTACTTAAATTTTAAAACACCGCCAAACAGCAGTGTTAATGTGGGCTCATTACACTTAGACTTTATGCACTGATTACTATTTTAAAAAACTGCCCCCCAAAATTTTGTAAATGCCCCCATTTCCAAACAGAGGGACAACAACAGATATTTTTCAAAATTCTTGCACTGGTATTTCATATACAGCAATAATTAAAAGAAAACACATTGCTAAGGAGCTAAATATTCATTACTAATCTCATAAAACAATTCTTATCAAAGTGTATAGATGGTTATAATACATAAATCATTGCATTCAAGATAAATATGCGTTAATAATGTAACAAAACATGTTTTCTCATGACAGCTCCTTCTGATATGTTAAATGTTTGCATGCTGAGTGTGAATACATGGTACATGTGAATAGAATAATTTTCCTTATTCAATGTGTAATAGACAGTGTCTTGCAATATGTTTATTGAGCATGTTCATATTACAGTAACAATGGAAATACAAATTATCAGTCAGCACAAATAGTGATGTGGTAGATATTGGCCCTATTTCATTAGTATACATTGTGACCCAATGTGTCACCAGCTTCACCAACTGTCTTCCTTGTTGATTAAACTGTCCAGTGGATGTGACACAGTGTAACATAGTGTCGATAACTGTGACTGAATAACTGAAAAGTGTAATAAAAAACAAATGCTTTCATCCCATCACAAAGAATAGGTGATGAATATATTTAGCGTGCAACTCCTAATCCAACATTACTAAACCTGAACACTCTTTGAACTTGTCCATTAGCTCCTACCGGGGCTAAGATACTTTCCTACTTTAAAATACTTTCCTATCACCCTTATTTTGCTTGCATAAGGCTTCGTCACTCAGGGAATCCCTGCTATTTTTTATACCACAATCTAAGGGAAAAAAACAAGACTGCAGACTTCTCAGTTCCAGTAGCATCTAAAATTAGCAACAATGACTGTAGAATAGACACTTTTATTCTAGCTTACACCAGTCCATTATAGTCTATTGTTTCTTATAATAACGCTGGAGTGCTGTTTGTGGTGTCATACTCAGTATCACTAGTGTCTCTCTTCCATCTTTGAATGCTACCTGGAGCAAAACAGTTTCTTGGATTGCTATGCTTTTTTCAGTATATAACACATTGTTCTCTTTCATGATGATAAATCATTATCTTTAAAAACTGTTGAAAAAACTACATGAGAACACATAAAAATCCAAATGATCTTCTTCCATAGATATAGCATGTCCACTGAAAGCATTGCTTAAATTGCAATAAATGTTTAAAAAATACCTAACAGTAGGTTTAACTGATCTAAATTTTATTCAAATAACCAATACAAAGATGGCCATTTCATTCATGTTCTTAAAGCGGACAGTGGGTGGTAAATCAGTATATGGGTACTAGTTATATAGATGGTGTCTCCCCTGCAGTTATAGACATGGTTAGGTTACCTGCTATTTCTGAATTTCCCAAGTTATATGCCCTGTCCTGAATATTCCCCTGCTTTATGCCCCGTGTTGCCTCAGGAAGACCTCTAGTATTTCCACAATCCTGTACTGGATAAATGTTTATTTATTTAATTTTATGTATTATTTCAAGACAAACAAAAGAGACAATCAACAAGAACGACAAAAAATCCCCAAATATACAAATATAAAAAAGAGCAATGTAGTCCGATGATGGACATTACGTTCATGTTGAAGACGGCATAGTATTCATTAGCCAGTTTCTATATACAGCATTTGAATATGCACTCTTTTCCTAAACAAGCAATAAATAAAACAAGACAAAAACAAATTTAAATTAATAGGGGGTCAACTTGCTGAAAGGCTGAGAGCTACAAGAATGGGTTCACAGGTATCATTAAATTCTTGGGTCTGTTTGTTATTTTTAGATTACTTCCATTGAGAGATAATCTATTAGAAGATTAACCCGCTGTGACATTATTTTATGCCTGTATTTCCAGTTAAGGAGTATTGTTATTTTTAGCTGATAAGTATGATCCTGTGATATTTGCACGTATGGCTGATTGGCATAAGATCACCTAGAAGACAAAGAGATGCGGACAGTGGAATGCTTAATTATTTTCCACCAAGCCTCAAGAGTTAAATCTTACAACAATTGTGTTTTTGATGGATTGAGATATGAATGATAAATCTTTAATGGACAATTCTTCACAAACTGATTGTTCAATTGCAAGCCAAGGATTAGGCTACATGTCTGAATATATCAATTTCATAATATACTGAAGCAATGGAAAAGTTTGGGATGTTTAAGCCACCAAACAGCTTACTTTCCTGAAATATTAAGAGTTTATTTCTTGGTTGTTTATTTTTTTTTTAATTATTGAGTTCAGAGTAGAAAACCAATGTCATGTTGGAAAAATGGGAGTCATTGAAAAAAGATACTTAATTTTGGTAAGATTGACATTTTCGCTGCAGCTATGTGGCCAGCAAGTGAGAGTGGCAAGTTATTCCAATGGTTTATATAATTTTCAGTTTTCTTAAGAATTGGCATGAAGTTCAATTCAAACAATTGTGAGAGGTTGGAAGAAATATCAAGATATCAAATATTACCTGTAAGGATTTTAACTGAGAGATTATGGGGATCACAGCATTCTACTGGGAGAGTAATGAAATTGGATCAATTGACTGAATATTCTAAAATGATGGAAAATGTCTCATTTAGCCTGGAAATTGTTGGAAGTGATGTTAGAGGATTTTCTATATATAGCAATAGGCCATCTGCATATTGACTGATTTTGTGAGTTGTGTTTAGAGTGGCCATACCAGTGATAATAATAATCAATACTTCATTGATCCTTGTAGGCAAATTTTCTTTACACCTCCCTCAACTTGCTTCTTTGTAGAGTAAGCTGTCCACAAAGGGCTGCCACATGTAGTGGCACCCAGGGAGCTGGGGGTTAAGGGCCTTGCTCAAAGACCTACGGAGGTTGAGTTTGAACCAGTGCCTTTGTGATTGTAGACATACAGACTTAGCCCACAGAGCCACTAATTTGGGTGTCTTGATGGATGGCAGCTGCTAGGGGTTCAATAAACAGTGTAAATAGTAATGGTGAGATTGAGCATGGAGAAGGGTGGTGAGATGGACATTACTTAATGTAAAACCTGTTTGCATAACTTGGGGGATTAGATTGGGAGTGGCATGGTGGCACAGTGTTTAGCACTGTTGCCTTATAGACCAGGGTTCAGGTCTCTGGTATGACTCCATGTGTGTGGAATTTTTATTTTCTTCCCGTGTGATAGTGGGGTTTGCTCTGTATAGACTGATGTCCCCCCCATAGTTCAAAAACCTGTCAAGGTCAGTTGGAGTTGCTAAATTGCCCAAAGGTGTGCTCGGTGTGTGAGTGGCTCCTGCAGTGGGTTGGGGCCCCATCCTGGGATGTTCTCCGCCTTGTTCCTGTTGCATCCCAATGCTTTGGACAAGTGGTTACAGAAAAAGGATGAATTCATGGAAGTCAGATTGGGTTGTCTGCAGTCTATATGTTCACCTAATGTCATGCAGACTTCTTCTTGCTATTCCAGTTCCTTTCCACCATCTAAAGATATGCAGTTAGTCTAAATGGCCCTCCAGTGTGTGTAAGTGTATGTGTGTTTCTGCTCAGTGATGTCTGGGTTAGACTCCAGGGTAAGCAGATAAGAAGATGGATGGAATACGGCATTTTCTCAAATTCTTAAGGGATTTATGAAGTTACCCCCCTTTTTTTGGAGTCATTGATTAATTTCCCCTGTACTCATTTTTCAAAAACATGAACCTTTCCACACAATATTGTCTGATTAGTGAAAGTAATCAAAAATAATCTATCAACTTTCATCAAGGAACACATAGCAAACAATCATTAAGTGTATATGTGTGGACAATCATGCTGGTTGTACTTGTCCACCTGTACAGAAAGTCAAGTGCTGAGGTGTAAACAGATATTAATGAAGGGAGTCATAATGTCCGCAGAGACATGTGAGGAGTTAGGATCAGAGCTGGTGATATTAAATGTCCCCATCTGGGGTATTTATACTCTTGTGCTGAATATTTCTACAGTCGTTACTGAGTGAGTGCGGTGGGCTTAAAAATACGAAGAACTTTATATTCCTGATGACATGCATGACTGAGACGGCCTCAGCTGAGCTCCCTAACAAATAAACAAGCTCAAGCTACTGAACATTCCACACATAAATAAAACCCTTTATCCGGCCCCTGATCATTTTTACACTATCAGTGCTATCATTTACTATCACAATACACATCTCATTATGTGATTTTCATTAAGATGTTGTAATTTTGTGGTTATGTACTTTTATTGAAATGTGGAATTTGCCTATAAATGTATACTTCTATTTTTTTGGGAAAAAAAAATCTTGCACCATTAGCATTGTCAACAATTTCTAAACAAAGACCATTCAATTAAGACATTCTGCCAGCTACTGGATAAATATAGATTACATGAAGTTGCTAATTCAAAATTAGACCTCAACAGACAAGTAACAATTATCTTTGTGTACACATATATAAAACCTACACCTCACTTTAAGTATTCAACATGTTGGTTTTAAATTGTTTCACAGGAAATGCATATATGCCATCCTAAAAATCTGAAATCTTTTTGTAATATGTTTTACCTCTACTCCACTATAGCTGTGTATAAAATAGTCATAGGTCATGCTGTAACAGAGGAGATCCATAATAATGTATAACAGGAAGAGAAAGGATAGAATAAATAAGAAACCCACAGAGACAGACTCACCCTCAGTTTCTTCAGGTTGGGTAGTAACTTCCTCTATTTCAGGTTCTTTAGCTAACAGACTGCGAAAAAAACTACAGATCTGACTCATGGTGTGATTAAAGTCACCACTTCTACTAAGCTTCTGCACAGGTTCTGCTGTTTTCAGCGCATCTCCTCCTCATACACTCAAGAGGAGTATTTTAACACTGTAATAATACACCACTAAAAACCTATTCAATGAAACAACTAGTAGCTGTCAAATACATCCAGAAACAGATATTTGATTAGGATATATGATACCTTATTTTTTCAGTGCAATGGAAATAGTATCTATTTTGCTCAGTACAAACTGGCAAGATCGGTATGGTTCTAAAACTGTGTTTATGTGCTAAAGTAGTTTGAGAAGGAAATTCTCAGTAATAAGTAAAATAAAAGCACAAGGAGCATACAGTAAAAACTGGCTAATACTAAGCGTGGATGAATGATGGACTGAGTTTGTCTATGCTAATAAGTTTTAATATTCCATAGAAAATTTCCATCAAAGATCAAATAAGCTGAGTAAATACTTATAGACAGTTATGTATAAAATTATAAAAGTAATCAACTTCATGGCATGAAATCCACCACTCCTGCATGAAGACTGCTTCGCCTCACTTTTTGTAAGACTATAAAAATCAGTCTAAAACGAATCTAAAACAAGTAACAGGTATTTGTCTAGCCAACTTCCAACCACTTATCCAGCAAAATGTTGCAAGAATTAATAAGCATTTAGGCAGAACGATGACACTGAACCTCTCCTGGAGCCGACACCTTATCATGGTGGAGGGGTTTGCATGTTCCAATGATCCCAGGAGCTAAGTTGCCCAGGGCTTTATGTCCCTGGTAGGCAAACAGGTCCTGGGTAAGGAACCATACGAAATGCGTCTCAAAAGACTCCTTATGAAGAGAAACATAATGGATCCACGATTTCCCTCATTCCCTCAGCCGGACACAGGTCACTGCCCCCCCCTCGAGCCAGACCTTCGGGGTGGGGCTTGATGGTGAGTGCCTAGTGGCCAGGCCTGCACCCATGAGGCCTGGTCAGGCAGAGCCCGAAGCTGACCACCTATTGGAGGGGCCAAAGGGGTCAGGTGCTGTATGAGTTGGGCGGTGGCTGAAGGCAGGGACCTTGGCAGATTGATCCTCGGCTGCAGAAGCTAGCTCTAGGGACATGGAATGTCACCTCTCTTATGGGGAAGGAGCCTGAACTGGTGCGCGAGGTTGTGAAGTTCTGACTAGATATAGTCAGGCTCACCTTGACGCACGGTTTGGGCTCTGGAACCGGTCTCCTTGAAGGGGATTGGACCCTCTTCCACTCTGGAGTTGCTCACGGGGAGAGGTGCCGAGCAGGGGTAGGCATACTTATTGCCCCCTGGCTGGGCATCTGTACATTGGGGTTTACCATGGTGGACGAGAGAGTAGCCTCACTTTGCCTGGGTGTAAGTGTACGGATCCTGACTCTTGTTTGCGCTTATGCACCAAAGCGCAGTTCAAAATACCAACCCTTTTTGGAGTCCTTGGAAAGGGTGTTAGAGAGCACTCCCCCTGGGGACTTTCTTGTTCTGCTGGGGGCCTTCAATGCTGTGGGCAATGACAGTGAGACCTCGAGTGACTGGGAGGAGCACCCCCCCGATCTGAACTGAGCGGTGTTCGGCTATTGGACTTCTGTGCTCCTCAAGGGTTGTCCATAATGAACACCATGTTCAAGCATTAGGGTGTCCATATGTGCGTTTGGCACCAGGACACCCTTAGCCGCAGTTTGATGATTGACTTGTCATCAGACCTGTGGCCGTATGTATTGGACACTCAAGTGAAAAGAGGGACGGAGCTGTCAACTGATCACCACCTGGTGGTGGGTTGGTTCCGCTGGTGGTAGAGAAAGCCACTCAGGCCTGGCAGGCCCAAGCGTATAGTGAGGGTCTGCTGGGAACATCCGGTGGAATCCCCTGTCAGGAGGAGCTTCAACTCTCACCTCTGGCAGAGCTTCACCCATGTACCGGGGGAGGCAGGGAACATTGAGTCCGAATAGGCCAAGTTCCGCGTCTCCATTGTGGAGGTGGCATGACCGGAGCTGTGGCCGTAAGGTGGTCAGTGCCTGTTGTGGCAGCAATCCCCGAACCCGGTGGTGGACACCAGCAGTGAGGGATGCCGCCAAGCTGAAGGAGTCCTATCAGGCCATTTTATCTTTTTTGAACTCCAGAGGCAGCTGGCGAGTACTGGCAGGCTAAATAGAATGTTGCTTTGGCGGTCACTGAGGCAAAAACTTGTGTATGGCAGGAGTTTGGCGAGGCCATGGAGAACGACTTCCGGACAGCTTCGAAGAGATTCTGGTCCATCATCCAGTGGTGAGAAAGAAGTGCAGCATCAACACTGTTTATGGTGGGGATGGGGCACTGCTGACCTCAATTTGAGACATTTTGGGTCGGTGGAGGGAATACTTCGAAGACCTCCTCAATCCCACCAACACGCCTTCCAATGTGGAAGCAGAGTATGGGGACTTGGGTGTGTACTCCCCTATCTCTGGGGCGGAGGTCGCTGAGGTGGTTAAAATTTTCCTTAGTGGTCGGGCCCCAGGGGTGGATGAGATCCACCTGGAGTTCCTTAAGGCTCTGGATGCTGTGGGGCTGTCCTGGTTTACACGCATCTGCAGCATCACGTGGACATCGAGGGCAGTGCCTCTGGACTGGCAGACCGGGGTGGTGGTCCCCCTTTTTAAAAAGGGGGACCGGAGGGTGTGCTTCAATTATAGGGGGATCACACTCCTGGTAAGGTCTATTCAGAAGTCCTGGAGAGGAGGGTCCGGCGGATTGTCAAATCTCGAATTCAGGAGGAGCAGTGTGGTTTCCGCCCTGGCCGTGGAACAGTGGGCCAGCTCTATACTCTCAGCAGGGTCCTGGAGGGTGTGTGGGAGTTTGCCCAACCAGTCTACATGTGTTTTGTGGACTTGGAGAAGGCATTTGACCTCATCGCTTGGGGAGTCTTGTGGGGAGTGCTTCGGGAGTATGGGGTGCCGGGTTTCCTTATAAGGGCTGTTCGGTCCCTGTACGACCAGTGTCAGAGCTAAGTCCAGTAAATCTAACTTGTTTCCGGTGAGGGTTGGACTCCACCAGGGCTGCCATTTTTCACTGATTCTGTTCATAACTTTTACGGACAGAATTTCTAGGTAGAGCCGGGGCGTTGAGGGTGTCCAGTTTGGTGACCTCAGGATTAGGTCTCTGCTTTTTGCAGATGATGTGGTTCTATTAGCTTCATCAGACCGTGACCTTCGGCTCTCACTGGAGCAGTTCACAGCTGAGTGTGAAACGGCTGGGATCAGAATCAGCACCTCCAAATCCGAGACTATGGTCCTAAGCTAGAAAAGGGTGGAATGCTCTCTCTGGGTCCAGGAGGGGGGTCCTTGTTCACGCATGAGGGAAGGATGGAACGGGAGATCAACAGGCAGATCAGTGCGGCGTCAACAGTGATGCGGGTGCTGCATCAGTCTGTCATGTTGAAGAAGGAGCTGAGCCAAAAAGGCTCTCAATTTACCAGTCGATCTATGTTCCTACCCTCACCTATGGTCATGAGCTGTGGGTAGTGACCAAAAGAATGAGATTGTGAATACAACTGGCTGAAATGAGTTTCCTCCGCAGAGTGGCTGGGCTCTCCCTTACATTTAGGGTGAGAAGCTTGGTTATTCAGGAGAGATTCAGAGTAGAGCTGCTGCTCCTCTGCATCGAGAGGAGCCAGATGAGCTGGCTCAGTCATCTACTCAGGATGCCTCCTGGACGCCTCCCTGGTGAGGTGCTCTAGGCATGTCCGACCGGGAGGAGGCCCCGGGGAAGACCCAGGACACGCTGGAGAGAGTATGTCTCTCGGCTGGCCTGGGAACGCCTCGGCATTCCCCCGGAGGAGCTGGACGAAGTAGCCAGGGAGAGGGAAGTCTTGGTTTCCCTGCTTAGACTGCTGCCCCTGCGACCCGACCCAAGCGGTAGAGGAAGGATGGATGGATGGATGGATGAGAGTGAATTGGATGTATATTTAATCATTAGAAGTTAAATTGAAACAAATGCCTAATGATATAGTCACACATAATGCTTGTTTGTGACATTCAGTAATAAAGATATTTTAAAAACAGAAATGATCCATATTACTTCAAACCACAAATATGCAGTTTGTTTTCATTTTTCATCATGTGTTTTATCTTAACTCACTCCCCACAGTGAATGAGAACCCACATGCAGACAGACTTCCATTACAGAAAGAAAAAATAAATAGTTTTTCTGAGAATAGGCAGATGCACAGTCAAGGGGTCCTAAGGTGGGGAGTCATGAGTAACAGGCCTGTACACCAAACCTGACAATCACAAGAATGCAACAATGCAAAAGCACAATCCTACAAAGGGTGTATCTACAAACACAGAGTGAGACAAGACATGAATGTATCGGGAGTATGTGACCTCTATCTTATCATTTCTTAAAAAGAAACAAAAAATACATTCTGACTTGCAGGGACCTCATACTCACATGTACAACTAAGTCAAGCTATGGTTTTAGCCCAACTATGCAACTTAATCGGACCAATGACCTTGTCCCAGTATACATACATGAAGAGGAATAAATTTATTGACCGCGGTAGGTCCAACTCCGCTACAATATGTGGCAATATGACTCCTTTCAGCATATTAGTATTGGGCTTTTTCCAGTTGACCTATCACTTCACAGACGTAAAAACTAATTAAATAAATAATAATGGATGCGTGGACAAATGAAGTGACACAAGCTTTAATTACAATCTAGTCAGAAGAACAAATACAAGAAGATTAGGATAGCATAACAAGAATTAAAGTTTTGTATAATGTACTATGATAGCACAGTATGAGAAATTTGTCAAATATTGCAATGTGATATTGTTGTAATAAATATTGGAGTATTTATGAAATAAAAAAGAGTTCAACATAAATTTCTCATACCCATTTAGGAGTGATTTAAACAGCATGGATGTAAATGATTATGACTGTCTCGCAGAATGCACAAAGCACTCATGCAAAAGCAGCAAAGATAAGCTGATTTTTTAACATATACTAGATAATATTGAGGAAGGAATAATCATTAAAATTACACAACCTGCTAAGTTACTTTCCTATGATAAAGTAAAAATGTTTTAGCGAGACTTAAACTCCCTGTGCCATACCAGATTGAAGGTAAGGAAAAAACCTGATCTTAATGTAGCTGACTAGAAGTGTAAGAATTGGATGTGCATAATATGTGATATTGGTACTGATATGACACGTTGTCCAGTCCTACTACACCCTTTTCTCTACAAAATTCAATACAAAATACCCAGCCTATACGGTATCTGGCACGATGAAAAAGCACCCTTTAGCTGACCGGTGAACTGGACAGCTTTACAGTGATGTACGTTTCATAGGTGCTGTATGTTGTATTTTTTTTTCTTTTTAGAAATCAAAATGCACACTGTTCCTTGTGGCTATGGTGTTATCAGAAAGCAGATGACGCCAGCTGGAATGTGCTAACAGTTCCACCTCTGCTATACTTCATGCTTCTTCTGTGTACCGGCCTCTTCTGTAACTTCTGTGGCAAAGCCTCAAAGAGGAGTGGGGGGGGGGGGGGGAGAGCTGGGGAGCATGTGCAGAACACCTAAGCCAATTTGAGCCTGATAGAATGGATATATGCAGGAGTAAATCGACTGCCAAACTCCGAGGAACCCTCCAATATCCTTGTGAGGGTGAAAAGCTGGTCCAGTGTTATGCACTGGCAGCAAACTGGCGGTCTAAAACCAGACCCACCCCTGCCTAGTGCCCCTCCTCGTGGGCAACTGGAATAGAGTTGTCTAGAGTTCAGCCCCTCTCCAGCAGTTTGATCCAAGAGTCAAGTGCGTTGAGGTAAGCCTAACTAGATCTAGTCAGTCTCTCTCTACCTCCCACCCCAGCTCAGGCTCCTTTCCTACTAGAGAGGTTATGCTCCATGTGCTGAGAGGCAATTTTGGTTGCCGTCGATTGGTCCGTCAAGGCTTCTGCCTTCGACTGCCACCACTGCACCCAATCACCATAGTTCTCCCTGCAGGTGGTGGGCCCACAGGGGAATGAACCCATGTTACCCCTTTAGGCTTTGCCTGGCCGGGCTCATATTCTAGTTCCTGCCCCAGGCCTAGCTCCAGGTCAAGGCCCCAGTCCGCCCCATCCGGCCAGGGTAACATATACCTTAATTTTATTTAGCGTTAATATGAACCACACCTGGCCACAGTCTGGCCACTCACCTAGAACCAATTTGCCTTGGGAGACTCTACCTGGGGCAAACGCCATGACAACATAACTCCTAGCATCATAGAGGCATGCAAACATCTCATGAAATGTATTTATTTAAAGAGTTATACATCCTTTATATTTAATTGCACTCGGTGTATTTTTGAAAAAGTATTTTCATGAAAAATACAGAAACATAATTTTTTTTTTAATTCTATATTAAATACAAGTACTAGTAAACAATTTTACATCATATTACTTTCTAGAGTCAAATAAACAATTGCAAAAGTTGAAACCTCATATCGTAATGTAATGTAATATACACTCACCTAAAGGATTATTAGGAACACCATACTAATACGGTGTTCGACCCCCTTTCGCCTTCAGAACTGCCTTAATTCTATGTGGCATTGATTCAACAAGGTGCTGAAAGCATTCTTTAGAAATGTTGGCCCATATTGATAGGATAGCATCTTGCAGT
>JAODUD010000036.1:17738962-17749978 GCA_026784285.1 Stomatorhinus walkeri
TTTCCAAGGCAGCAACGTCAGTTTTAAGGTATGGTGACCAAACCTGCACATAATATTCTAGATGGGGTCTTACTAAGGAATTATATAATCGTAGCATCACCTCCCCAAGTGGAGGGAGTCTGGGCATAACCTCAGACATCCTAGACCATTACATAATATAATGCAAAGGACACATTCCCAACACAGCTTCTTACCAGCAGTAATCATGTTAAGAACATTCAAGATGCAAAGCACTCTCACTCCTATCCTAATCTGAATGCCATTGTCAAATTGAACTCTTATATCACACAACTACCTCTGACACTTAAGGCACCTTAACTATTTATTTATTACATAAGCTCCTGGTTTCTCCTTTTTGGCTACTTGATCATTTAACTTATTATTCAAAATAAGTAATAACACTGAATATATCTTTTACTGTCCACCATGTCAAAAGCTCATTATATATTTTGTGGTGCTCATGTTTCTTCTATGGTTTCTTTCTTTTTTGTAACCTTTACTGAAGAAAACCATGCAAGAATTGCAGTATACTTGCACTTCTATACCTGTACAGATGGTAAATAAAGTTTCAGCTCAGTTAAATCCAGTTCAGTTCAGTTTGGTTCAATTCAATTCATTTCAATTCAGCTTTCACAGACAACCAACAGCTAACATATCAAACAGGTAAATTCACTTTCTGCTACAGTAAATTGACAAGTGTGTAACTGATGCAGTGTTGCTAGCAGGTTTCAAAGAGAACATTCACAAAAAAATAAACAGGAGATAACCACATCATTTGAAATCAATTTAAAATTTAGCTTCAATATTTCACTTTCTACTATATTCTTATTCTGCAAATATCACAGTGGCAATAACAATCAGATATTAGCATATGAGTAGTTCATTCAAGACATAAAGTGAAAAACATTAAATCATAAATTAGTAGATAGCAGAGCCAAATGCACAACTGATTAGTGTACAGTTTGTGAAGTTTAAAATATAACTTAAATGATGAACGACTAAAGCATACTGTAAATTCAGGTAAAGTGGATTAAGGTAGCTAATTAGGCATACCCCAAATTAAGGTAATGAAGGAAGCATGCTAATTAAGTTAAAAAATGCAAGCATGTTAGAAGGCACATCGATGAGGTGTTCCAAGACTCCAACATTCGAATCACAGTGTCTAATTTGTGAGAACTTGGCTGCCCTGGCAGGATCCAACCTGGGATCTGGTTTTTGTGAGTGGAAGCACCATACAGGCACACATACACATTCACCTTTGTGTGCCATGGAAAAAGTTGTACATGGACTCAAGCACAACAAAGTGATGTGTATCCATGACAGTCATTTTGTTAATTTCTTAAAGGCCACATCTATGACTAGTGTTACATTATGGATAGGGTTGCCACTTTCAGGTTCCAGGCAATTGAATTTACTGAACAAGGTGGGGGGATCGATATGTATAATCTTATTGGTCAGATGCATCCTGAAGATTAATTATCAATAAAATAAAATAAATAAATTGATGATTCATAACATACATAATAATATACATAAATATCATATTGCAGTTGTTGTTAAACTATATATAATTTCTTGAAAAAATGAGAATAATAGGTACAACATGAGTTTGGAATGTTGACAATAGGTTGTGAAGTTGTAAATTAAAACCCTGGGGGGAGGGATCCATAAAGCAGGATTTCTCACTTAGCTGGGTTAATTGAAGCTAGGAATCGTGATTGTCTAATAAGAAATTAGGTATGGACCATCGCTGTTGGATGATCTTGACTTCTAGCTTAAGTAACCCCAGCTAACTGAGAAATCCTGCTTTGTGCAATACCCCCTGTTTTGGTATGAAAATTATAAACATAGGGTTTAATTGTCTATTTAACCTAAGAAATCTTTTTGAAGTCATGTATTTGCCCTCGTTTCAACTAATAGTTTTATGAAGGAAATAAAATTTTGAAATTCTGTATTCTCTGACTTTTTGTATCAAATCTATTTTTAAAAATGTTAAAGGAACCTATCATGGCAAGTAATCTGTAGCAATGAAGCAGTCTAATGGATTTGTGTTCCTCTCAGCCACTCTCTTCTGGCCTTTTATGCTTGCAGTGTAGTACATTTGTATATGTGCATGAAAACTGAATCAGTGCATAATTTCCCAAACACTTACTGCATGAAGAGCACAAAACACAATATGAAATAATATAAATAGTGAATAACTAGTTAGCTAAGCATTTGTGTAGTACATGAATTCTACCTATAAGGGGCTTATTTTTGTCTCATATTAACTAAAACTTTTTCAGGAGGAACCCCATTGGATTACTAAATTGAATGTCACTAAAGTAAAATAAACGTGATATTTCATTTGAAAAAATTGAGTACCATTTCAAACAGATACTATGTGTGACCAGTTGTCAGATTTGCATGTTTATGTACATTTGCTTATGTGTCTGTGTGAGTTGGTAAACCTACCCGGTAGACCAAGGACAGTTTTATATCTGTGACATTGAATTGCTCCAACAGCAGTGGCTGCACAATGCATCCAGAGACCCTGAAATTGCCAGGTGCTGGTAGTCACTGCATCTGCATGGCTCTTCACCTTCCAGACATGGGAGTTTGTAGAACTCAACTCGAGGGTCCAGCTCACTAAGCCCATGAGTAGGCCCAGGATCTGCATTGCCATGACCACCATTCCTGGCACCCTTTTTGGTTTAATAAAATCTAGAAACAGCAAAGAACCAGGAAAGAAAGAGATGAATGGAGGAACAGAGACAGGAGATTGGAGCAAAAAGATGCCACTTAGTTAGCTGACTTCTGTAATGATGCATATACTGTAGTATTGCAATCTACTGCTTAACAGAGAACAAATACCGAGACAAAAATATCAAAACAAAAGCAAGTAGGCTTTTCATAATGAAATTCTGGTTTAGCATCTTGAAATAAAAAACAATTTCATTAAAACTAATTTACATTAATTACATAAAAAATAGTGCAAGACTTACATGTGTGTCCAACCCCTGGTATAACTATTAAAGACTTGTGTAAATGAGGTGTACAGTTGTAGAATTTTTGGTGCCTCTGTTCCCCTTAAGCTAATATACATCTGAGGGTCAATAACCGTGCTGTCACAAAGGAATGACCTGAGCAAATATACCGCATACTGCAGCACATGCTCAGTCTGATAGCATAGCTATTGCCTGTCAAGTAACTGAGCACCCACTCTATGAGCATCATAACATTTCTTTGCCTTGTGTTGATTAAATTATTTGTTAAAATAACTAAATGTAAATGCTTATTATATTCTGTGATTGGTTGGCGCCCCATTGTGGACTGTTACACACTTTGCGCCCGTAGCCTCCGGAATAGGCTCCGGACTCCCGGCGACAGTGAATAGGACAAGCGGTTACAGGAAATGGATGGATGGATGACTTATTATATTTTCTATAAAAATCATGCAAACAGTGGCTCCACAAAATCAGTTTCAAAGTACAAGTACACTAATTCATTTTTGGACATAAAGGAAATGGAAAAGTGACATGTTTACACACAATTACATGTGGGCACAAATATTTTAAATTTGATGACAGATTTTTTTTTCCCTGTGTATGAATAAATTCTGTGTTTGAATGCATGTTTCTTTCATTGTGCAAACTTTAAACGTTGTTGGTAATGGTGTCGGGTAGTTAAAACGGATCTCACCCGGAGGACGGGGGTCTTTAGCTAGAGGGAGGTGGGTAAGACAAGGGACTCGCTGAAACACTTCAGTGGTATTATTAATTTCGATGTTTTTTTCTGGAGGTCACAACCATGGTTTGAATTACGGGGGATACTGGGGGGTTCTGTACCCCCCGATCAAGACCCACCCCCCCAAGAGACAAAAATAGCAGTTTGTGGGGAGTCTTAACATTTTGTTTTGTTGTAAAAAAAAAAAGAAAGAAAAAAAAGACTCTCACCTTGTAGGAAAATTTTATGTAAAACAATTTCAGACACCCCTAATGTGGACCGTACCATTTTAACCACCTCAGCGCTAGAAGCAGCCGGTCGGTTGCGTCATTCATTCTCATTCAGTGACCTGTTAATTGTATTTGTCTTGGTACGGTTTGTCGTGCATTGGTAAATGTAAGTAGCCGGCAGAAGTCTAGCCTGTTGAAAATATGTTATTTTACAACCTTCATTTATTCGTTTAAGTGTTTCACCGACTAATGCAAGCTGACGTCTTTATAAGTTGAATTACCATTGTCCTTCTGAGACTGTCGAGTTAAGCATATCCCTGTTAAAAAGTAACCACAGCCAATCGCAGCACAGTACGCGTAAATAGATAGATATATGTCACCAAATAGGTAAAAGTGTTTTTACATAGCAGTTTTCTAAGCAGGAGCATAGAATTTGGCAACTATATAAATATAAGCAAAAAAGCATGAGTTACACACAGGCACACAGCTAACTGAATGGTATCTGAATTCCTGAATTGTGTTTCCCTGAATGTTTGGTAGACATATTCTGTGTGTGCAATTGTTATAAAGAGGTATTAGAGATTATATATCCATGATACATGATGATTTTTTTCAGTTTTTACTAACCTAAATTATTGTAAAATATGTGGTAGTTTACTTTTCTTCTTATTCACAAGGTCTACAAAATAAATACAGTTGACAATCAGTGTATAATGAACAATATTATCGGATATCAACACAAAATATATATTAATATATGAAACTAATGCCATTTGGATCTAACACAGTATCCTTCCCCGTGCCCCGTCTTCCTCATGGATTGCAGTGTTTTGTTGTTGCGTTCCATATAATACTGTTTGATCCTCATTAAAAAACACGAGGAAGGTGTCATCATGTTGTGAAAATAGTGTTTTTATTCATGCTGGCAAAGAGCTGCTCAGCACACTGGCTGTTGCCCCAACCATGTGATTGTGTTACATGCTCAATTTTCTGCAGAGCATCTTTGATTTTGTATTTTGTATTTGTGTTTTTCTCGTGAAAGCAGTCATACAGAGCATAATGCTCCGATGAGCCTGTCAAGGGGTGACTATTCTTGTCAGGTAAAGGCTTTCTACATTTAATTCATGGTAAGCTTATGTTAAGATGACTTAACATCTTAAGACTTGAAGTAACCAGTTCAATATTGGTGTCTGTGGGCTCCAAGAATCGCCCCTCATGTGGCGTAAAGGAATCTGGTTTCCTCAGGTTGGTGTGGCAGGCAAGCCCTCTTGCAAAGTCATATAGTGTAATGTTTGGAAAATGCTTGAAGGAGAGAATGAGATCTGCAAAATCCCTTGGGCTCTCTGATCAGAGATTGAATTTGGTGGTGTAGACAACTGCACAGGGGCATGTTACAACAGCCCATCCACCTGGTTAAAAAAGATATTAATTCAGTGTATGCACTGTACAAAAACACAAATTAAAACTGTAATGGACATTATCAATTACAAAATTTACTTACCAGAGGCTCCCCAGACCATTGAAAAAACCTTGTCATATGTTACCCTGGTCTGCATCTCTTTGCAGAGCCTCATGATAATGTCCATATATGATCCCTTTGGGTCTGCACCCCACTGTCTACACAGGTTATGTAGAACATTCATCTGCAAAGTCACAAAGTATGGTTGCTAATTTAAAAATTATCATCCATCCTCTATAAGGGCTAACAACGAACACACAAATACCTTGAGTTTCAGAATTTCATTAGTGAGGTGATCTTCAGTAACATTAAATTCACTTGAATAATCTGATTTTTGGCCTTGCTGGACTTTCCTGTATTCTGTGTTATGGATCGGATTAGAGCCCCTTGTGTTGCGTTCTATCCACGGTGCCCAGTTGTGAAATGAAGGACTTAACATAAAGGGGTTCTGTATGCTACCTATAGGATTACAATTACAAAATCTTAGCAATTTATCTGTGGTACTTTAAGCCAACAATGATTCATAAAACAGACTTACTTGGCACTAACACAAGACTCCCAAAACTGATTAGCATTTACATTTCCATCAATCTTCAGGTGGAGCTTCTATACTGCTCACTATAATTTAAGAAAAGGGATAAACAATATTCGAAATTGTTACCTAACACTATACATGTGTTATAGCACTAAGTGAATGTTGTGTGCACTCATAAAAAATTGTATAATCTCAATAAAGTTGACTAAAATTCTGTTTAAGTGTGATAACTGCCTTCCTATTCCAATCTACAATTGGCTGTTCATATACAACAGTGAGACAGTCCTCACCTGCCACACTGAAGACCCCCTTCTTGTGCAAGTCCAAGACTACCGTGACTGGCTGGTACCCACAAGACACGTGTGAATATGTATATTAGTGGTCTGTCGGTGCTTCATAAAGAAGGTAACCTTGTTGTGATGGGATTTTTTTTTACGACGGGTGTTCTCCAAAGCACGAACAACACTTCCAACTGTAAATGATCACGAAATCATACAAATCTGTACCATAAGAGAGCCTGGAGAATTTGAACAGTAAAATGTAGTATCTCAGGAATAGACAGAGATGTAATGATAGAATACAGTGTGGTCATCAAAGTTATGGAGTCCCTCTGACCACTCCTGGTATCTGTATGTCATGCCACATTTGTAGTACCATTTCCAATATGTTGACACTCCTGGCAAAGTCAAATAATTGATCAGTATTCACATACATATGTTAGTTAAAAAGTAAATAGAGAAGAAATTACTATTACCTTCAATGACATCTGACATTGTCACAAATTTGCAAGAAATAATCTGTGGCTCACTTAAAAAGGCATTCTGATTCTGAATCAAGTGTCTTGGATATTGTTTTGGTGGACTGCAGCTGTGTCTGAAGGCAGGTCAGCTGGGAACATTTTATTTTTGAATATGTATTTCACCATTCTGAGAAGCTTTGAGTCTTCTGGAGGGTACAGCATCCAGTCTTTATGGACATCTTGAACAGCGTCGCAAATTCGTGCGAGTGATTCATTGAGGTCATTTGAACAACTTAAATCTGACAAAGACATACCTTCGCTATTAGCTCGGGGATACATGTACTGTAAAATGTTTTGCACCTTAAGACGATTTTATATCGAAATTACCCGCCTTGGTCGCACAGAAACTACGATGCGCCCTGAACAGGCTGTGCACGCTCCCGAGAATCGTAGTCAGTTTCTGACAGGCAGTCACTTTTTGGCACAGCACCTGTGTTCTGACTTTTTTCTTCTTCAGTGCATGCGCCCTAAGCCTTGGTAGAATATCTCGGTAGGTAGGAAGAAATGCTAGGACACCGGCAGTATATTCTGACGTCATTGAAAATGCCCAAGATTCCTATTGGTGGACACATTTAAAAGGCAGGGCTGGCCGTGGGAGGGGCTGGTCATCTTCTCGACCAATCAGAAATGAATGGGTCGGGTGGCCGATGGCCTTGCCGCCTTACAACCTACAATAAGGCATAGTTGCATATTGGAGGAAGAAACAGGCAAGGCGTTTCCGGCAGGGTTTGAACACGTGCGTGGAGATTAATTTTGCTAGCACAGATATCTCATTTGGTCTCATTTATTTTGTGTTAAGTGGCGATTTGTTTGTATAGTTATTTAATATTTATTCACTTTGGTAGTGTCATGTAATGATCCTATTTCATTGCTGTATATGTTAAAAGATGTTAAATGAATTTGTGAAACCTTTAATGTGCATTTGTATGTTTGATACAGTTTTCACGTTGCTGAACGACACTGAAAGGTTTAATCGTGCTTCAGCTGTGTTGTGGTGATCAACGATGGATAAATTACGAGAAACTTTTAAGCACCAGTCCAGACACTCATTTCGGATTCAAAGGACCGTTACGCATACAAGTATAGTAACGTCGCAATGTAAGTATTTTACCTTGATGTGCATGTGTTTGCGTCAGCTCTGAACGCGTGTGAATTGTTAGCATCCCTTTCTGTACCGCTGTTAGACCAGTAGAGGTTGTAGATAAACGAAGCTTTCATTTTAGAAGGTACGTCTTATTCTTTATTAAAATTACTTAAGCACTAGCCACAATTTATTTATCGTTCCATTTACGTCCACGTTTGTCTGCCCTTCTCTAAATGAACAAGGAAAGACCACGGTTTAGTGTCTGTTTTTACTTAAACGAGGTCAATTTTAAACATCCTACGACATAACGCATGGTTTTTCGTTATTTTCAAATTAATATACGTGAAGGAATTTTCTTGCTTACTGCTGATTCATTCGGTTTGTTTGGCGAGTAATCGGTTTTGCCGCTGACGACCGAGACAATTTCGCCACTGTTGTATGACTGGTTGTATGACGAGACAGTATGGATATGAAATATATCGCATCTCTAACTCTCTTTTTCTGAAACATTTTCTGAAAGGAATCGTGCTTTTAATCTCCAGTTTTGTTAAAGCCAACTAGTATAGGTTTCAACATTTCGACACATTTTTAACCACTTATTTAAAGTTACCCATATCAGGAAATTCGTGTCCTCGATTGGTTGGAAGCCTCGTGACGCGGCCTAAAAGTTCCCGGATGGTGTTTGGTTTCTTCACAAGCTTCTTTCATTGCTGTGGTATAAGTTCATATTTCTTTCGAATTTTTGCTTTTTACTTGGCTGTTTTCTGGTTAAATTTAAGGCGCTGTGGATACCGGGAATTCTGTTTACCTTTAGTTGACTCGTGCAGCTTAAAAATACGGATGGGTGATTCTGCTACTGCGATGTGGAGCATAGTGTAATTGTATAAAGTTACAGCTAGTCTAGCAGAAATGCTAACAATCCAAACTAAGGTAAGTGTTCATTATCAGTTTGTTGTTCTCTAGCATTTGTTTATAACATCACAATGAAATATGTACAGATTGTAAGTTCGTCTCTCGGGGAACAGTAAAAGGTATGATGCTTCCAACTTTAAGTTTCCAGCAGCCACTTTTCTGCTCCCAGCATGCCCTTGTGTGTGTTGTGGAGTACAGGGGCTTCTAACAAGTTGAACAACACCACATCTTGTGTGCCAGAGGTTATTGGGACATAGTTGTGGTGGAGATCCAAGATAATTTCAGTTCTGGGCAAAGGGCTGTGTGCATGATCTCCAGTTCTCAAGCTAAGAACCACCTACATAAATAGGTATGCCTTGAACCCGGGTCCCCCCCACCACCACCATTTGTTTCTGTGGTTTCAGTCAATCAATCAACCTTTTACAGTCAATTCGCTCTATGTCCATAACATACAAGGAATCAATGTTTCTCATCTTCATAGTACAATATAAAAAGTAAAAACATGCAAGATAAATACAAATAGTACTACAATGGCAGACCTCTGTACAATATGCAACAGTACTACATACGGAGAGAGAGGGGCTGATGTGTCCGGTTATGCCGCCATCTTGCCCATCTGCTGTGGTTTCATTGTATATGTATGTCTTTCAGCTTAATGGGATTGTTTTGTTTGACTTCATATCTTGTAAGGGCAAAGTGACTATATGCTTCTGTGAGACATAAGTGCTAGTTTTTCTAACCAAGTTTAATTTCCTTTGTTGTCTCTGTAAAGTAGAAAATGGCAGCATCATCCCTTTACAAACATGGCCCCCTGCACTCGAGATGTCTGACTTTTCATCATTCGACATAAATACTGGCATGTATGTATTTCTGCCTAACTGACTGAAGGATGGATGTATACACAATTTTATCAGACATCTTGATATTTTGAAATATTGTGCATCAGTGTTTTTGATGGGGTGTTACTATGCAATCTCGTCCATTATGTGCCGGTATCCTTTTACCTTGGAAAAGCCTAGTAAATGCTTCACTTTTCACATGTCTTTATGATCTACACAGTCATGTGCATATGTCATCTTCATACTACAGTGTTTTTCTGTGGATCACTATCGCACGTCAGCTTAATATGTTTAGCAGTTTTTCACAGTTTGTCTCTGTTGCACATTTATTTAGAAAGATCTATAACCTACCATAACTGTTTCAGAAATACAATGTAACTGGCTCTTTTGGAGATGCATTTAAGTGAATTTTGTTTTCAGGTTTTGGACCAGTACTGAACATTACACTCTGAATGCTGGCTAGGAATATAACTAAAGCAGAACCTTATGACTGCCAACCGTGAGCTTGGTACTGCAGAAATGGCAGTCTAAATTGTAAGGTGAGGGTTCATTGTCAGTTTCTTGGTATGATGTGATCAGTTGTATTGTGCTGGACGACTGTTTCGCACTGATTGTGGTTTAATGACTTTGAATATTGTTTGTCTGTGGGTGAATTCTGGAGGTCAATGATGTGCAGTAAAAGGTCTGATGCTCCCAACTTCCCTTTGTGTCCAGCAGCCCTTGTTCTACTCCCAGCATGCTCTAGATGTGTGTTGTTGGCTACAGGGGCTTCTAACAAATTGGATAACCCCCTCTCATGTGTGCCAAAGGCTATTGGGACATAGTTGTGGTGGAGATCCAAGATTATTTTAGTTCTGGAGGAGGGGAGCCATCCATGATCTCAAGTTTTCAAGCTGAGACCTCCTACATAAAGGGGTTTGCCTTGAACCAGCGTTTTCTGTGGTTCTGTGATTGCAGTGTATATGAAGCTAGTGTCATACAGCTTAACTGGATTATATTTTGCTTTGCTTGAGATCTTCAGGGTAATATGTCTCTACATTCTAGTTGTGTTAACTATTTGTATTTGTAGGGCAGGACATCGCAGGAAAGTGTCACCTCTTTCCAATCATGGTGTCCTGTACTCCAAGAAAAGCCTGAGTATGCTGAATCAGACTAAGCTGGGCGGACAACACAATAGTGCTGTACAAAGAAAGTCAGAGCGAACTGCTTTCTAAGAAGACTCTAGTCTTCTGAACTGTGCCGCAAGATGCTGTTCATGTTTCGTCAGTTGGTTATAGGTTGTGCTGGCTATAGTCAGTCATAATTGATGGTGTGGGAACATTTTGGTTTCCCAGTAGTGGACACAGTAATTAAGTCCAAGGTGGTTTGCAAACTAGAAATTGAAGCTATAAACCTATCCAGTGTGTTATAGGGCTATGTACAGGGTGGGCCATTTATATGGATACACCTTAAT
>JAODUD010000036.1:17750078-17772360 GCA_026784285.1 Stomatorhinus walkeri
AAATTGAAGCTATAAACCTATCCAGTGTGTTATAGGGCTATGTACAGGGTGGGCCATTTATATGGATACACCTTAATAATGCAACACAATGGGCAGCACATTGAACACGGCCAAATGGTCACCACCCATCTAGAAAAGTTTCCCCCCCTCACATATACTAATGTGCCACAAACAAGAAGTTAAAATCACCAACCGTTCCCATTGTATTAAGGTGTATCCATATAAATGGCCCACCCTGTATTGCTAGAAGTATGGGGTAACCATACTTGGTAGTAGAGAACCCAGAATTTCATTATGATGTCCATGATGCAGTCTTACTAATTATTTTACATTACATATTCCTGCCATGTGCAAATAAGGTTTTGTTATTCAAACACCAACAGACGCATTGCCTTTGGTTGTACATTGTTCCTAATTGTTTGTATTTCAAAAAATAAATTTCAAAACAATTGCCTTTCCTTCTGTGCTGAAATTGCATCAAACCATGAATTTTGTATATTGTTACACCCCTTGTCCTCTATCTTAAGTGTAAACAAGTATTCTAGTGAAAACCATGTAGGTTCAACACTCAATTCTAGACCAAGCTAGTGTCCTGGAGCTTCTGGAGGGGACCTTGGGGTATCGGACGCCACAACATATATAGTTAAATGTTGGGCTAAACGGCAATTCCATCTTCATATTCAGCGTGGGTTGACCCCCAGGGTCTCCTCGCCCCTCTGCAAATACAATGCTTCGACTACCAGGGCTCCTGAGCATTCTGCATATAAAACCCGAGTTGACCACCAAAGCCCTCTTTATACAGTGCGAGTTCATAACAAGGCCCCTCTATGAGCAGCATTAGTTCACCAGGTTTTCCTGCATGTGCAGGGTGAGTTGACCACCTTGGTAAATACAGTGCCCATTGATATTCCAGTGCAAAACAATGATGTGCTGCTAATTACGGGCTGATCTCAACATCAAGGCTGATAAACTGCACGCTAGTCTTGTAGGATTTGCATTTCTGATCTTTTTTTTTAAAGATTTTCTTTTATCCTACAATTTTTCTCTCAGTTCAAGTACTGAACTGCATCCCTTTAACTCGCATTGAGAGGAGCCAGATGAGGTGGCTTGGGCATCTGGTTAGGATGCCTGCTGGACTGACTCCCTGGCGAGGTGTTCCGGGTATGTCCCACTGGGAGGAGGCCCCGGGGAAGACCCAGGGCATGCTGGAGGGACTATGTCTCTTGGCTGGCCTGAGAACGCCTCGGGATTCCCCCAGAGAAGCTGGATGAAGTGGCCGGGGAGAGGGAAGTCTGGGTTTCCCTGCTGAGATTACTGCCCCCGCGACCCGACCTCAGATAAGCGGGAGATGATGGATGGATGGATAAAATTCAGTAATACAAATCATAAACCTTAACATACCGTTCACACTGGCCTCAAGAACCAAGTTAGCGCTTGATTCCCCTGCATTTCTTGTTGAGGCTGAGCATGCAGATGGCTGAGTGCATGTTCTGAGCGGCTGCAGCCAGACCCTTCTCAGTATTTCTCTCCCTTGATACTATGTGCAACGTAACGCATGCGTGCAGCCACAGATTTCAAATCAACACAGACCGTGGCAATGGGAAGTTCACCTGGAGCTGTGCCATTTGTTATTGCATTTGGTTATAAAGCCTTCAGACAGACGGCTAACAAGAAAACGGCCACTTGCAAAGTGTGTGGTGTCAGGACAAATGATACCGGCTTAATTACATCCAACTTCATCAGGCACCTCAAAACGCACAAGGATAGATCAGTTACTTGGTTAGGTGAAAGGGAAACGTATGGACAGATAACTGCTAGCAAACTAATCAAACCACAGTTGTAGGTTATACAGACTACATGCAGATTACACCTTTATTGTTCCCCACCCGTTTTATTTGATTAACATCTCACTACGTTCAAGCCTAGGCTACTAGCAAGTAGCAGGCCAATAGAAGCCCTATACTCTGCTACCAGTTACCAGATGGCAGCAGAGTATACATGGATGTAGTCTATTGATGTAGCCTTACGTTAATCCAGTTAAGCAAGTAAAAATGAATGCAGTGATTATTAACTTCAGTCTCATGTCTGGGTTCAATTGAGGTGTATAGTGTAGGCTATTACATGTGCTTATGTGGATTAGAATGATTTCAGCTCTATCCTGTGTCGTTCAGTGGTGCATCTGGGTAGTCTTGATCTCAAGTCCAGCTCCATCTCCACAATGTTACTGGCCTTGCGAATCAGTTTATTGAGTCTATTGGCATCCACTACCATCAGCCTGCTGCCCCAGCATGCAATAGCGTAGACTATAGCACTGGCCAAAACAGACTCGTAGAAAATCCCGGGCATTGTCTGACAGATGTTAAAGGATCTCAGCCACCTCAAAAAATAGAGGTGGCTCTGGCCCTTTTTGTACAGTGACGTTGTGTTTCTAACCCAGTCCAGTTTCTTGTCAATGTGTATTCCGAGGTATTTGTAGTCCTCCACTATGTCCACATCAACTCCAAGGATTGAAACAGGGGACACTGGTTTTCTGGTCCTCCTAAAGTCCACATTTAATTCCTTTGTTTTTGTCACGTTCAGCTGCAGATGATTCTGTTCAGACCACATAACAAAGGAATCCACCACAGCCCGCTACTCCATCTCATCATCACCACTGATGCATCTAACCACCACAGAATCATCAGAAAACCTCTGAAGATGGCAGGTTTTCTGTGCAGTAGCTGAAGTCTGTGGCATAGAGGGTGAATAGGAAGGGAGAGAGGATGGACCCTTGTGGTCCCCCCGGTGACCACCATGTTAGACACACAGTGTTTAAGACGCACATATTGTAGTCTTTCTGTCAGGTAGTCCACAATCCAGGACACTAGAGAGGCATCCATCTGCATTGCTGTCATCTTCTCACCAAGGAGAGCTGGCCTGATGGTACTGAATGCACTGGAAAAGTCAAAGAACGTGACCTTCACGGTGCTTGCCGTCTGGTCCAGGTGGGTGTAGACACTATTGAACAGGTAGATGATGGTGTCCTTGGCTCCAAGGTGGGGGTGGTAAGCAAACTGAAGGGGGTCCAGATGAGGGCTGACCACAGGATGGAGCTGCTTGAGGATGAGTCTTTCCAGGGTCTTCATGACGTGGGAAGTAAGTACCACAGCCCTGTAGTCTTGGGGGGCACTGGGATGTGGTGTCATTGGTACAGGAACAAGGCATGATGTCTTCCACTGGGACCCTCTGCATCCTCAGGCTCTTCATGAAGAGTTTGTGAAACACTTCACAAAACAACCAAAAAAACCAGCACCGGCACCAAGGCACACCCATAGTAGCATTTGCAGTCCTGATATAGGATAGGGAATCCAGGACTGATGACATACTAAGGATTGACATTCGACGTACAGCTGGACAGAATCTTGGGCAGAGCTGGCATGATGTCATCATGGGAGCTCTGTCTCCACACACAGTGCTTGTGGCACTAGCACACAACTTACGGCGCGTAACAAACAAAAAAATTACAGATCATCCATTGAAAACATACAAACAGGACATTAATGCATATCACACAGATAACAGCAATTCAGCCCTGCAACTCGACAGATGCTAAACAGTTGGCGGGTCACGGATTCAGTGTAGCATGGGTTTCCCTTTTCTCTCTCTCTGCACTGCCTCAGCATCAAAATGAAGGACCCGCACCGCAAAGTGGGTTTACAAAGTGGGTCTACAAGTCGGGATTTATTGCTTCAGTGTGGGGGTCAGATCCACAGAGCCAGGAGAAAAATAAAAAAAAATAAACATCTATTTACACAGATGCCAGTGTGATATTCCTAGAAGGAGGAGCAAATCACACCCTAGACAGTCTCCAATGTCATAAATATTTAATATGCAATTAAATCAGATAAGTGAGGGGAATCTAGCGAAAGCACCATTACACCTCATACAGAAACACTAGACTACATTTAGGCCTACATTTGCATAATTCACCGGACACTTTTATCTAAAGTGAAGCAAACAGAACATTACAAACATAGAGCTGTAAGTGCAGCTACATAGATATTATAAAGGCTACATGGTGCCGCATTGATCTTGTCAGCATGCGTAAATTCCACCGCCATCTTGTCACGGGGTTTTAACCCGATCAGAGGCCAGACGTCTGTGCTGCTTATGGATGTTCTAATGAAAGAAACGACAAAACTAAATAGGGAATAACATATTTCACTTAATGTTTTAGTACATAATACACTGTATATATTTAAAATTAAGTAAAATTTCTTGAAAAAATTACATCAAGGTAGCCATTTAGTACTACTTACTATCTATATTAGATCGTAAGTATGAAAACCTTAATTTTAATTTTGACCAAGTGTTCTATATCATGAATACATTAATGACACTCATAACAAACCAAAATCGGTTGAAAATATCACGATTTATAGTAATTTTAATTGTACGATTTAATTCTATAGACTGACATGCATTAATGAGTGGGTATAGCTAGTATCGATATGGTGGTTGTATATTTACGCATTGCTCCAATAAACAGCAGTAACCAAGCGGCTTACACGTGTTTCATATCTATGGTGCAGCTCTAGCTTCCATTGAATGCTCAGTTAAAACTGCAAGCACTATTGGATTAATAGCTATCCATACAATACTTTTAAAGCAAACCTAATTGAACAACTGTTCAAATCGGTAGACAACACGTGAACCACCCGTTTTTATCTCGACTAAATCGAGTCCTTCAGGTCCGACTAATTGCAATGATTTACCCATTTCCAGCGGAAGCGATGTCCGTAGTAATGGACGCTAAAGTGTTGCATTGCATTGGTCGCCTGGTGGCGCCGATTCACTGTGGTTCGACTCGCTTGCTCCCGCAGCGATCGCAATGATGGCGGTAGCGGCCGGGGGAAAGGCCGCCGTTAGATGCTTAGAAGAATCTTCAGATAGCGAACTGGAGCAAGAACCCGGCTCCCCGCAAAAACTGATCCGCAAAGTGTCCACGTCGGGCCAGATCCGAAACAAGGTAGCCTGTAAATGCATTGCATTATTTCCCGTTTGGATAGTCAAAAGTGCTGCATGAGAGCAGACCGGCCAGCTAGGCCAGTTTGGGCCTTTTTACTTTGTTATAAAGGGTCAGCTCGCTTAGCTTTAATAAACTAGCTCATAATTAAGCTAGTTTATTAACGGTTAGTTAAATTGCATAATTGCAAAGTTTTTATGTATATTTTAGCATGTATTTGGCTATGTTTTTGAAGCTTGTAACTTTGTTGTTGTTTTTTAATTTGTGAGGGACATAAAATGTCTGAGCCCGCTAGCAAGCTGGTTAACTTTTTAATGGAGTAAATGTAAATCTTATCTGTAGTTTCTGTCTAGTCGCCAATAATAGTATAGCGATTTCAAAAGAAGACAATGTGTGGCAAGCTGTATCGCGCTTTCAGTTTCAGTACTTAGTATTGTAACGGTTGTATCTTTATAGATTTAAAGGATTAGAAATTAATAAAAGTTTTTTGTGTGTATTATTTTTTCATAGCCGCGGCAAAACTTTGCTTTTGTGTATAGAAATCCTATGTTAGTTCGTCAGATTATAAGAGTTTAGTGATGTGGTGCTTTGATAAGAATTTTATAAAGTTTTGATAAGAATTTTATAAAGTCAGTATTCATTCGTTAAACGCAGAATGCATTATTTGGTTTTCTTGTTTTTGTATTTCAACCACGTCATTGTGTTTACAATTTATGTCATCTGGATATGAAAATATTTTGCTGTAATAAATAAGCACCTACATATAGTTAAGTGTGTATTAGGACCGTTGATATGAAGCTGTACCTTTAAATCCTTTTAATTAAAAGGTGGCGTTTTCAACGGGAGTACAACCTGACGGAATGTCTGTAAGGTTGAAAACCTTTTTAATTTATATGATTAAAAATTAAACCCATGATCTGATGTTGCCAGTACCGTTACAATATTATTGTCATTGAATTTCAGCATGGTTAGAGCTGGAAAAACAAAACGGTCTGACTTCCTGCAGATTCTGTTGATGTTATTTGATGCAAAGTTTTTATTTTCAGGATCCCTCGGTAGTAGTTAATAGCATATGTTCATATGAGAAAACATCCCTTCATTATTTTGCATTACAGACGATCCTGAAGGAGGGTAAGTTGATGAAACAAACCAACTCCTTCCAACGCTGGAAAAGACGCTATTTCAAACTTCGCGGAAGAACATTGTATTATGCTCAAACCGCTAAGGTATGTTTGCACATTTTTTTTTCCATTTCTATTTTCATTCTGAATGCTTTATGTAATGGAGAAGTTGTTATAAGTATTCTGGTAGAGATGCTGTAATTCATGAAAATGAAGCTGGTAAACTGGAAAGGATCAGTGATAAGATACAGAGCCGCAAATGCTGGCAAATTGAGTTTACATATTTTCTTTTTCCTCCATTGATTTCTGTGCATTTTGATTTGATGATGATAATAATAATAATAATAATAATGATTATTTCTTGTTTCAGTCCATCATATTTGATGAAGTTGACTTGACAGACGCAAGTGTTGCTGAATCCAGCACCAAAAATGTTAACAATAGTTTTACGGTAAGACCTTTCTGTTATGCTCCTTCTCTGATTTTGGTCAAATGCTGTAAGTTTGTTCAAAATTTATGTACAAAATTTCAGATCTCTACTGTTATGTTTTCTCAAAAAAAATGCTTTGTGGATGGACGCACAGGTGTGTTTGTTCTTTTCTTTAAGCATCTTGTATTTACGAGGTTGTTTTAAAACTACAATATCTAGGAAAATGCTTGATATGGGTCCTGCACATTTTATAGGCTGAATATCTGGTACTATGACCCACTCTGAGTTTTTTCTGGAATGTAGCTCGTGTTTAATATAGACTGCTGGGTTCTTAAATTTACTAAAAAGTGATTGTGCAGCCCCTGCCAGCAGGTTTGAAGACTTGTAGGAACCATCTTATCTCTCTCGCTAACCATATGATTTTGGAAACACTGGTTTTTACCAGCGTTGGAGCATACATTTGGAGGCCACTGTACAGTAATAGAAGTATTTTAACCATTTTCTTTGGGAAATTGAGGGAGAACACCACCAGACATTTTATAAATAGTATTAACATGAAACTTTCTCTTCCCACAAAAATCTGTTTGGATTTGGTAGCTTTGGTAGGGTTGCATATGTGGTTAATAAGGGGGTGTGGCACACAAGAGGCTTAGATAGGCAGGTCATGACAATTACACTTGTATCACCCAAAATATTAGAAAAAAATAAGAAATATTAGACGTTATATCGTATTGTTATTGTACATTTAATTACGAAGAGCAAAGATACTTCCGATGCATAGTGATGTATCATTTTCATTGTCTCGATCAGCTTTTTAAATCAATAGACAAAAAAACGAGAGAGTGAAATATCGCTGCGAAAGTCAAAGTGCGAAGTGGCGAGGGACAACTGTATCTAAAACCATGCATGGCTATCTATCAAGTTACCAAATTGATGCAAAATCAGATGTTAATTTACGCTTGCAGTAACCATATACTCCTTCACATTACTAAGCAATAGAAAGATACCTTGTGAACCCCTGCAAGTAGCTTGTCCTACTAGAAGGATGATTACAAGACTTTTGGCATTTACACAACAAATTGACATATCTGAGTAGCCCAGAATGTCCTGAAAACAAAACCATAAAGTGTATGTGGCTAACTCATGTACATACAATGTAATAAGCGTAAAATCAAAGGGATAGAAAAACACTCAAACGGATAGGGTTCAAAGCGTTAAAGGTTGCACAAAAGGCCTTAAGTTTTACTGCCGTAAAATCTTTCAATTAAGTAAATCTCTTAAGATTTTTCGTTAACTAAGGAAAGCTTTTAAGGGATTCTCTGCAACACCTTTATATAAATCCCTTAGCTAAGGAGAAATTAAGCCTTAAGTGTCATACTTAAGGAGAAAACTTTAGGTGTTTCGTACAACCAGCCTTGTGATTTTAAGGAAATTCAAGAGTCTGTATTCATAATATCAGATATTTACCCTATAAAATTTTAAGGATCTAGGATCTATCCAGTTGTCAATGGTAGATTATTTTTAGCAATACAATTATCATTAGGCGTTGCTCATGTAGACCTATAATCTGTGTACACTTTAGTTGACCCATAGCAAATGGACTGCTAGTGAGGTGCAAAGATATCAACTTTAGCTCACAAGTTAAAATTTTGTGTCTGCCATTTGCTTCATTTTGCTCCAAAAACAAAGCACTTGAATATGACATAATAACTCGTAATTCTGTCCGCGGTACCTTCTAGCACATGAATGTATTATAAAAATATTTTAAGAGAACAGGGTCCTGGGTTTTTTTTTTTTGGCAAATCTGATGTGATGAGGTGAACTTGCATGTAACCCACATGCATGTTTTGTCATTCTTGGTGTTAAAAAACTTGATCACATGACCCAACATTTATCAAACTAGTGACAGCTTTATATTTCTAGACCACTGACTCTCAAGGCTCTTTAAGATGTGAAAGTCAAATAAAAAAATCTTATGTGTACAGCAGTCCCACGTTATTTGTTTCTTAATCTTATTCTGCCTTGATTTTACAGATACATAGAGTATCTAATTCAGTTTGAAACCCAAAGTTTTTCTTTGGACCTCTTAAAGCCAACTAAATTGACTTGCTCACATTAATAATTCACAGGCATCTCTTTATTAGCTAGTAGTGTTGCACGGGTCGACTTTTAACACCCGCCCCAAACCGACCCGTCAGGAGATCCAAACCGCCCGCCCAACCCGCAAAAATACACGTGGATAATGACCTAAAACCCAACCCGACCCGAGGGGGAAAAAAGAAACCAGTGAGCCTGTATTGCTATGGAACCTACCAATGAAGTGTCATTTGTGACACTGTAACCCATAGATGACATAGATTTGTGTTAGTTTCGCATTGAAGATGATGACGCAATTTTATGCAAGATTAACTGTGTACCAAACAACAACAAAGAAACCAAACCAGATCGATTTTTACATCGTTATTTGTTGAAGGTTTGCAGAAAATTGCAGGAAATTGCATCTCTCTCGCACACAAACACACAAGCGCGCATGTATGCAAAACACACTACAAGACACAGCCATTCTTATAGTTAACTTACTTCAACTGTATTGCTTGTCAGTGGCACTTAAAATATTCATATTCACATGTTTGAACAACAACATTACTCTCCTCTCAAAACTGTATAATTCAGAGTGATTGTCTTTCAAAAGCTTCGCTGAATTTGTCGTGCTGCTTGTTTTGGTTGCAACAACTTTGAAGCACTTCTTGCAAATGGGCTTGTCCATCTCTTGGTTTTCCTTGTTCATATGTGAAATATTTTCAGACTAGTACTGCGTATTGATTCAAATTTCAAGAATAGATTTGATTCCGATTCTCGATTTAGAATTGATTACCACGATTCGATCCAATCTGTTCCGATCCAATCTCAATTTTGGTCAGTGTTTTTAAAACAGTTTTTTTTTAACCTGTTACCTTAATTACGTGACTGTGTAGTTGTGCAACATATTAACACTAGTATTATATTGACATTCAACGACTAATGAAGTATTGATAGTTAAAGATTTTAAACTTGAACTGTTAATAGAAAATAGAAAGGCGTTGCCTATGAACCCTCTGGAGTCGATGGCATCCTCTTCGATGCAGAGTATCTTTCTCGTGTATTTCAGTTCATAACTTGCTGAAATCTTATAATAGGAACATGAAAAAACCGCTGACTAAATCCGTAATCGGTCAAAACATCCATTGTTGGAAGTATTAAAGTTTAAAAAATTAGGTTAAATCTGCAAAAAGTAAACCAAGTCACCTTACTTTGTCGTACCTGGATCAGGGGCGTGTAGTACCGCTGTCACCCGAAGATTGCTATTCACATTCTAAATAGCCGCATTATCGCATTCGCATGGTAATTTGATGAACAACACAATGGTGAAACGCGATCCAGATACATCCCCATCAGCGCCATAAGGGGGGGGGGGGGACTGGCCAGGTGTCAATGGCTCATTCATACACCTGAAAGTTGCTACATATTCAATGAACGGAGTCAAAAATAGTGACATGAGTTCAGTTTTTCCTATTTATCCCACTGAATGTTGCAACTACACAATTTAATCATCTTCATGTAGCCAAGACTTTGCTGATCAGATATCTGGAATCAAAACAAACTGCCAGCATTGCTTAGTAAGTACTTTTATAATGTGTCTGCAATTGTTTCAAGCTGCATTTTGCAATGTCTATACTTTGATGTCAAATTATAAGCTAAACATAAATCTGAAATATTTACAAAGTATACTAAGATAAAGATGAGTTTAATGCCAAAACAAATATATAAGAAATAATTTATTTGCCATGAATTAAGTTTATGATATTAAATGAAATGTGTGACTATGCCCCAGTCTTTGATGATGTATTCCCCACCCCTAGCCTGCAAAGGGAAAGCAAATTGCCTTGCTTTTGTCAAGCTCATCTGTCTGTTTGTCTGATCTAAACCTAAAATGCTGCCAGACCACAAAGTTTAGGGCGTTTTCAAAGCATCGCTAGTGTCCGATGCCATGTTGTTAATACGGCTTTCCCCGGTGAACTTCAACATCACCTACTGTCGCGTCATTGAATTCTCAATGCTCGTGATTAGACATATTAACCCTTTAACACCTAAGTCAAAATTCCTGTCTGGACTTTTTTTTGCCTATTTTAGCTGTAAAAGGGCAGAAAATGTTAAAGGGCAAAATCGATCTTTGGACATACGAATCAATCTTTAGGAATGTTTATGAGAATCGATTAAGAATCAGAGAATCGATTTTATCGACACAGCACTATTCCAGACAGTGCTCCTGATTTTTACATTCTCTCTCAAGCTTGGTGCTGCAGAACTAAAACTGGAGCTGCTTTCACCCACTGCCATGATTACAGTGTGTCACTTGTAACACAATGGGTCCTCCAGGTAGCTGTTGTTGGGGGAGGTGTTGGCTGCTGCAGTGCCTGTTGAAAATTGTTGCCGTCTGCCAGTGATTTCCGTGAACTTGCAGATGCAAAACTGGCATTTAAGTATCGATACCAGTGCTAATTGATATTGAACTCCGCCAACGAATAGAGATGGGTTTTCAGGCAGGATTTAAAAACAGACAGAGAAGAAGCCTATCTAACATGCAAGGGCAGATCATTCAACATTCCACAAAAGTGCGGACCCCCTATGCTTACGCTTGGTTATAGGCACACTCAGGAGCAACTGGCCAGTTGACCTGTGATACCCTTACATACCCTCCTGGTCTAACAGCTCAAAGAGGTAGGGAGGTGCAAGACCATTAAGAGCCTTAAAAACAAATAAAAGAATTTTAAAATGAATCCTAAAACATACAAGCAACCAGTGGACCATGTATAAAACAGGCGAAATGTGCTCATATTTCCGTGTGCCAGTTAGATGTGCAGCTGCATTTTGCACCCTTTGAAGCTCAGTACTATAGGATGCACCTACCCCTACGTGCAGCGCGTTGCAATAATCGAGCCGAGTGGTAATAAAGGCATGGATTACAGTCTCAGAATGCTGCTTAGAAAGAATTAGCCTTAAGTCATAAAATATGAGTCACAACCGAGGAGCAGGGAGGTGATGACAAGCTGGTGTTGGCGCGCCTTCAGATCGCTGGGCAACCAGTAGTAAGGCAGTCGGGCATACATGGAGGCTGACACAAGCAGAACGGCGGGCTTGGAAAGAAGGACGTCGTGGGTAGTGGCGACGTCACATGTAGAAGGGTGTGCAGGATATCTTGATAAATTGGGGTCTCCAGGCGGTATACCCCAGGAGGGGTAGGGGAAAAATATGCAATCAGTCAAAGTATGTAAGACAATAGGCAGTGTTAACAGTTAGGTGAATGCAATATGTAAGTGCAGTGTGTACGCTTCAGCAGATATGGCTATGGCAGCATAAGTAGGAGGGAGAGGCAAGTCGGAATGCAGGCATGGGGAGTCCCTGAAATGTCAGCATTCTGATTCCACAAAAGATTGTGAAGCTAGAGTGACAGCTCAATTTATCCAAACCCAGTGGAACCTATCACCACCCAGCTCTATACTTCACACTATAGATCTAACTGGGGGTGAACAATTGGATAAAGCTAGGACTAGTCCCTAAAGGCTAGACTGAATAAGTGTGTGGAAGAACATTCCACAGCGGAGGAGCTCTATAGGAGAAAGCACTGCAGCCTACCGTAGCTCTTTCTACCCTAGGTACTAACAGAAATCCTGAACCCTTGGGAACCAAGCAAGCGTGGACAAGTTGTATGAGTCCAGCATTTCACTAAGGCAGTGGTTCTCAATTTTGTTCCTGCCCCCCCCCCCTGCCAGAATGTTTTCATTCCAACCCTACCTTAATCAGGCTTATTATGGTCCTTAATAGACTAAAACCAATTTCAGACCGAATGCGGCATACACTACGCTGCACTCCTTGCCGCGCGCCGCTCACAGAGCTTGTGCGAGCACTGTGGTCAAAGATGAACTTTGTAGAACTTTGACCGCTACGCACTGTGACACATTGTCTCACGATCAACAGAAACAAGGCATCGAACTGGGCACAGAAAATAAAATGGAGGAAAAGCATATTGTCCGAGTTCCCAGAGCTATATCTCTATATTCTAAGCGTAGAATCTACTTTTTAATGCAAAATATACATCGTTGCTACTGACCGCGAGCCAAAATGACAGGAGAGATTTTTGAAAACCACTCCTCTTTGCGCGGAAGCTTCACGGCAAGCACAGCGCATGCTATGTTCGGTCTGTAACCAGCTTTAGTCCATTAAGGACCATATAATCCTGATTTAAGGTAGGGTTGGAATGAAAACATTCTGGCAGGGGGGGGGGGTGTGCACAGAGCAATGTGAAGAGCTCTAAAGTATCGACATGGATTTCAGCAAGGACATCGCTGATGTTGAATATTTGAATGAGTTATCGGCGATCTTGTCTGTTAAAGAAGCAGCATTGTCAGATTTAGACAAGAGAGATCAAATAAGGACCTAAGACTAAAACTAAAAAATGAGGTAGATATTCTGAAGACATGATGATTACAAGGAACTAGTTAACCTGATTAACATGTGCAAAGAAAGTGATCAGGGTTGTTCATGGGGGTGTGAGTAGCCTATGGAGGAGGGAAGGAGAGAGATCACAAATCCATAACTGTTAAATTATGAATTGACAATTCCGAGATTCAGTGGTGATCTAAGTTTATGGAAAGATTTTTGGAACCAGTTTGAAACAGCTATTGGTAAAAATAAGACTCTGTAAAGTGGAAAATTTTACCCATCAGAAATTGTATCTCACTGGTGCTGCAGCTAAGACTGTAGCAGGGTTGATGTTAACCGTCAGTAACTATATCCATGGATTGGCATTAATGCATGAGATACGGAAGAAAAGATCTTGTGTTAAATGCTTGTCACATGACGAAATTGCAGGAAAATGATTGTCAGATATTGCATTGAGATGGCTCTATGATGAATGCGAGATTCAGATACAAAGTTTGGAGTCACTGGCTGTTATATCTGAGACTTATGGCAGTTTGCTCTGCCCAATCCTGCTGCAGTTGATAGCTGAAGACATACATGGCTCTTAATTAAAGTAGGCAAAGAGGAATGGATGAAGAATGGAGATTCTCAGAGGGGATGAAATTCCTTAAAATGAGACCCGTTGAGAGAGGATCGTGCAGCTTATAAGTAATAGAGACAGATTATCAGAGTATCCACAAGCCATTTAAAGGGACTGATCCTGAAATGAAGAGGAGCCTGTCTTTGGCTGCTGCTTTGCAAACTGCTAGCCAGAGGACACACAATTATGAATTTTCTGAAAGTGCAGAATAAAAATCAGAACATTGTCCTTTGCATAATGTAGCAGGGTGCTGAAAAGGACAGGAAGATGCCTTGGACCAAAGCACATAAAATGCAACACCGTGTAACTAGTTCTGGAGGACATTGGGGATAAAAGAGAAAAGATAACGAAGTGATTGTAATACTACAAGTGTGCACTGCTGTACAGAATGTCCTGGAGATCATGTCCAGTGTGAACTGGAAGGAAAGGGTCTGCAGTTGGCTGTTGTAAAAGAAGATAGTGCTACAGAGGCTGAGCTGTCAGTCCTTTAGTAGCAGACTACTATTGGAGCAGTGTCAGGCCATGTAGAAAGATTGACTGGCACACTGGTTGTGGTTCAGAGTGTATTTGGATGGTGTGTGCAGGCACCAGTGATTATGTCAAGCACCACTGAAGTGACATTATGTACATTCAAACAGAATACGACAGGCTTATTTCAAGACTGCTGAAGGCTTTCTGGGGCATAGAATCACTTGGCATCACTAGATAGCATCCAAGATCGCCAGGCTTCTATGGGCAGATGTAGTCTTCTTCCAAAGATATAGTGAAGTAATAGATTATTTACAACAGGGCATTGCTGAATATGTGACCAAAGGTGAGTGATCAGGATTGCACATCAAATATTACCTCACCATGCTGTGTTCTGAGAAGATAAAATGACAACAAAGCTCAAGAGTGGTGGTCGCATGAGGAAGGCTATCCCTTACTGAATAACTGTCTGATGAGGGGCCCAAATTTCAATCCAGATGTGCCTGGCATACTGATCAGACTGCATAAAATTGCACGTATGGCAGACAAGGTATTTTTTTTACAGATTTCTCTTGCAGAAAGGGACAGAGATGTTGTGAGATTGCTGTGGCTCACTGGCTCACTAGAAGATGCTGGAGAGAAGCTGAGTGTGTTGAGGATGACTATGGTGGTGTTTGGAGTCCCTTTCAAACCCATTCCTGTTATCTGCTACAGTGTGAAGGCATCTCTGGCAGTATGAAGAACAGTCTCAAGTTGTACAGCTTATGAAGGAGTTACTGCATATTGATGATTTCATTGCCATTGTCCAGGATGTTGCAAAAGCTGTCTCTCTGACAACTGCAGCAATGGAAATCATGTCTGCTGCTGGCATGGACCTGTGTAAATGGACAATTCACTCTACAGCACTGAGGGGCAGGTTGAAGGAGACTCCCACTGATTCACCAGATCTCTATACCGTGTTCCTATGGAGAGAAGGATGGGCAGAGTGACAGGGCATCAAGACTCCCCTGTGTTTTGTGATGCCAGCAAGAAGGCGTTGAGAGCTTTGGCTTAACTACGTTGGATAGAAAAGGACAAGGGGAAGGCTGCTCATCTGGCTACTTCAAGATCCAGAGTGGCCTCTTTGAGAATATTGTCGCTGCCATGCTTGGAGTTGATGGGAGCATTGATTGGAACACAGCTTGAAAGAATCTTGATAACCCTGTTAATAATGGAAAACCAGTGAGTTCACATTTGGACAGATTTGTATTACACTGGATTCGCAGCTCCACGTGTAAGTGGAAGCAGTCCATAGTGATGCAGTTAGTACATTGTATTATTCACCTGTGCAATGACTTGAGTGGTGCATATCATAACAAGGATACACAGCATTCTGGTAAAAGCACATTAATTAACATTTCCAGGTGATCCACCATTTATAGAATTTATAGATTGTACAAGTTAATGAGTGTAGGAAGTGTTTGGATTAGATGGCTAGACCAAATGACTAGTCTGTTCAGGAAATAAAATCTAGTTTGAATACTTTTGCTGGTGAGAGTACAACCTGACATCAGAGCACAGGGCTATCTGTTTATTTGGCACCACTAAAGCAGTTGGGGTTAAGGGCCTTACTCAAGGGCCTAACAGTAATATGACTACTCTGTCAGCCATGATATTCATACTGGCAACTTTCCATACATAGGAGCAGATCCACAACCTACTGAGCCACACTCTTGTCCATCAGTTGAGTTCTGTGAATAGACCTGAGACTCAGATGTGAGATACAGAGGCTAGATTGTACTATTCTGAAAATAAACCTGAATAATGTAGGGAATATCATGTGGATAGGGCACTCATAACATAATCTGGGGCATTTTGATGTCACCGGTCTTGCTTAGAATCACATGCTAACTGTACTTGTAGCTTCAGCCTTCCATGTGACCATATTGGTGTGGGCCTTGATTTTGTTTTCTCTATTTTCTAAGTACTTTCTCTGTTTTACAGATGTGCAGATCTGTTGAAGGGAAATACATTGCACGGAAATCCCAGTCCTTTGTTTATTTTTCAAAAATATAAATGGGCAAGAATTATTACACTGTGTGATGTAAAGAATATACCAGCTGTGTCACACTGTCATACCACTGACTAAATGAAATGTGTGATTATGCCTAAAATGTATTTTGTTGTAAATTGGCAATTTACTTATTGCAATGTACATTGGACAAAAATGATGTGTTTTTTGCTTATATTATGGATGTACAACACTGGTATTGGATCTGATACTGTGCTCCTGAACTTGTACTCATCCTTAGCACAATGCACCGATGCCTGTAACTGGTACGATGTGATGACTCCTCAACTTTATCATTAAGAGGAGAAAAATAAATGAGAGAAAATGTTGTGTGGAAATACTTCAAATTTAACAACAACAAACATTTTAGACTACAAACTCATTTTAAGTTAATAAGTACATAAGTCTGCAGTACAAATTTATGGAGCACAAATAAACCTCATTTCTCCTAGTCAAAATTATATTCTTACTAGTCAGAATGGCAAAATGACATTTCAGACTACAAACTGTGTTCTACTAAACTATACAGAGGAAGTATGAAAATTGGTTCAAACAACATTAGTAATCTAATTAAACATATAAAAAATAATCACAAGAAAGAGTACAATGAAATTGTCACCAACAGCTCAAATGACATATTACTGTTTTGATGAATGTGCTTAGATGTGTTTAGTACATTATATGCTCGTTTTATCCGGTTCATTTTGTGTTTAAATGTTACAAAAACATATTTAGGTGTTATTTTTTGGAACCGGGAACCAGTTGATTGGTTTTCCATTATTTCTTATGGGAAAAATTTGATTACAACTCAAAAATTTTAGGATTCAATCCGGAGTTCTGAACGGATTAAATTCGGGTTCTGAGGTACCACTGTATTACTGAATACCCCAACTAACCATTTTAAGTTAATAAGTACGCAGTACATAAGTCTGCAGTACAAATTTATGGAGCACAAATTTACCTTTTAAGTAGTTATCAACCAGCCTTTAGAATGAGTGCAAGTCTGAAAACATCTAGTCTGTATTAATTTTACCTTGCATACAATGCAGTTTGCAGTTTCATACAGCAGAGTCAAGGGAAAAAGATACACATGAACATTTGCAAATAATTCTTGCCCCCCCCCCAACCTTATACCTTACCACTCATTTCTCCTAGTCAAAATTATATTCTTACTAGTCAGAATGGCAATTGCATATATCCGCAATTACATTCTTACTAGTAGAAAATGTATTTCAAGATATCTCAAACTTTATTTCTCCTAGTCAATATTCCATTTAAGATATCTTTAAATCTTTACAAAATATAAGTGGCCGTTTTGACATTTAATTGCTAGACTGGATATGTATTGCAGATATCCGTAATTCAGTTCTTCCTAGTCAAAAAGAGCATTTCAGATATCCACAATTACATTTCAGATGAGCGATTTCCTTGGAGCAGTATTAAAATTGGAAATAAAAACAGTAATTTGTAAAGTAAGAAAATAAATGTATCCAAACAATGTGTAAAGTTAAAAAAAAAAAAAAACCAGTGTGTCCTGTCCCGATTGTCAGCTCCTTCCGTGTGCCACACACCCTCATTAACCCCGTGTGATAAGCTGTTTCTGGTTGTTGTCATTAGTCCTATGTATTTAGTCCACGTTTCAGTTTCCCCAGTTTGGTTATTATATTGTCCGTCTGCGTTTTGCCTGCCTTACTTGTAATTAAACCCCGTATTCCCCGATACCCTGACGTCTGCGCCTTTGTCTCCGTTCCGTCCCTGCTCAGCATGATAGTATTATAATTAAATGTATTAATGGTTAATTATTAATGATATTAAAATAATAAGAAATATTTATGTATTTTATTATTTAATTACTGTTACCATCTATCATTCTCGAAATGTATTTTTACTGTCTAAATATATGTCTTCAGCTAGTGTAAACATGCAAGATGCTATCACAGCAAATGCGAGGCCAAAGCGTTACCCTTTGTTTCTGTTGAGAGATGAGCCGTGTGACTAATTTCCCCGTGCTTACAAGTTATTTTAGGTCGGCGTTCACAGTTCGACTTTTGAGATTCAGATTGAGTTCTAAGGCATTTTTTTCAAACTGGTTGGTTTGACTATTAAGAAATTTGAGTATCACTGAGGTACCACTGTAAATGGAGTAAAACCTCAGATTGCAAGTAACTTGGTTTGCGAGTGTTTTGCAAGATGAGCAAAAAACTTTTAAATTAATTTTAACTTAAATAAATAAAAATAAATGAGCGAATCATCTGAGTTTCCATGATTTTTCATGTGAAAATTCACTTTGATATATGAGTAATTTGGATTACAAGCACATTTGCGGAATGAATTAACTCACAATCTAAGGTTTTACTGTAATCTGTAATATCAGTTTGCTTCATTTTAAACCTTGAGGTTATTTACACATACTGAGTACACAAACATTTTTTTATCGAATAAAAGAAATCGTGGATATTGATACACGGATACGTGGGGACTGCTGTATTTTTCGCAGAGATTACATGACAGCTCCCACACTCAACAGTTAGCTATCACGTTATCAGCAGAAGGCAAGACCTTTCTGATGGACATAGGAATAAATAATTTTTATTATTATCAGGGCTCAACCCAAAGGTATGCCCTTGCAGGCATACTGATACTGATAGTGCCTTTCATATCGGTTTCATCTCTAATCATTACTTTATTTAAATTGAGTCAACATGACATAATTTGTTTATGATTAGCATGATTGCCCTACTAATTTTTTAAAAAAGTAATAAGGCCTTTTGGGATCAGTTGATTTCTTTAAGTGCTCGGGCTCTATTTTGATGATCTACTTTGCGCCAGCGCAAGTCCTTACTTTCTTAATTATTCAAAAGTTTGTTTTGGCCGTCGTGAGTGAATGGTGTGTGAGTGTGCCCTGCGATGAGCTGGCCTCCCCATTCTGGGTTTTTCCCCACCTCATGCCCCTAGGCTCCAGGTTAGGCTCTGGACCCCCCACAACCCAGAAGGATAAGCGGTTTGGAAAATGGATGGATGGATGGATGTTTTGAGCATAATAAGCAAAAACATGGCATGTCACCTCACCTGTAAAAGGCATTGGCACATTATTGCATATTGCCATTAAATTGCCGTGTTTTCCCGCCAAACACAAGCTCGTGCACAAGGTGAAATGGCATGAGCACGTCATCTACGGGAGCAGCACTGTTTCACCAAGCCTTTTGAATGAAGTAGGCGTGGAAAGAGGTAGCAGCAAGCATGTCCTCATTTTCTGGCATTACCAGAGCATCCGCTCAGTGCTGAAAATAGTATTATGATATCAGAATACCGGGAAAGCAGAAGCTTGCTGCTGAACAATAGCTGGGAACAGAGACTTAATTATGCTTGTATGTTTTATATTGATTTTGGGTCTGCAGTTCACAAAATATAAGTAGAAGTGTAATCTTTGTTTAAATAAAACACAGCCAACAGTATTTATGGTGTTTTAAAATGTTCAAATAAACAACATGTCACAAAAAATGCTGTGACCTTCTGAGGACTGCATTGTAGTGTTCCACCTGACTTATCTGAATATCTGAGAAACATGTTCAATGATCCAAATGTCCTGTCATTTACAGTATGTGCTTAATTCTGAGGTTTTTTAAATGATACTGATCATACTGTTCAATATAACTCCAAATGAAAAACAATAATTACAAAGAACAAACTTTATTATTGTTTTTCCTTTGGTGTTATATTCAACAGTATGATTACGCGAAAGGACCAGTTGTACTCTATAATAAATGGTATATAAATGAAATAAAATAAGATTAAATACTTTTAGTGCACTTCAAGGGTGTATCTGTGTCAATAACAAGCGTCGTGCACCTGCTTTTTCTAAAACGCACCTCTGAAATACTGCTTAATGCACCACTGACTTTAGACGTGGTTTTTATTGAACAAAAACCAACGACATTGCACTGCCTTAAAATAGCAACACGCCGACAATGCGCCCAGCTATGGAGTGGAATTCGTGCTGCGTTAATGAAACGCAACTTCAGCATACAGAGAAAAACTGGCAGAAACCATGCCATGTAGAAATGCAGTGCACAAGAGACATTGCTTTTCCGTGAGCGTCGTGAAGAGAATGTGACACAATGAAAAGTAAAACCAATAGAAAGTGATGCTGTGAGCAAGGATTTTTTCATTTAAAAAGTGGTTCCTGGAACACTTGAAAGAGGTTGAAATTGGCAAACTGAACCCCTCCCTTTATCCCTGCACACATACAAGTAGGACATGACAAAGGCTGAACAGTTAATTGTCACATTAATTTGTATATTTTAACTTAATAGAGATGACTTCACTGCAAGGCTATGTTTTAAGTGTAGCCTTTACATCTTCATCTGTCTCCTTACAGTTCGCACTGATATGCCAGAGATTTGTTGTTCGGCCCCAGTTGGAGGTATCGAATGATGCCGCCTAGGGATGTGGATCTTAAAGTGACTTCCTTGCCTATGAACACATGTTTGAAACTGCTCCAGAATAGACATAGAAGCTGCTGTGGTGTTTTGGAAGTCTTGGCCAGTTACAGCCACCACCTGTTGCAAGTGTTCCAGAAGTCACTATAAATGACATCCTTACTCTCAGCATCGGTTTCTACCTGCTGGAGCAGGGAGGATATTTCATGACTAAATATTTCTGTAATAGACATTCTGAAGTGAAGCAGCTGGGCACAGCTGTGGTGTTGTGGTTGTGGCTATAGCCTGTCATATGGTGGTTTTTACTTCCTCAGTTAGATCTTAAGCAATTGTCCACAACCACGCCCCCAGCTTGTTAAAGAGCTGTGATTGGACAGTGGTTGCATTTTGTGGTGGCATACAGTCATAAAGCGCTGTTGGTATGACTGTGTGTTACAGATGGAAATGGAAATTAAATTAATAAAAATAAAGTGAATGGATGATATATAGTAAATATATATGTATTTTTATTTAATTATTTTTTAAAAATTCTGGAAATCTGGTGGGAAATTTTTCCCCCCTAGATCATAGTTTTTAAGGGCATTCTGAGATTTCCTGGGCCTTTTTTGTCCTGTATTAACTAGCTGAATGAAACTTGTTTCATTGTCTAGATAATACAGTGTGGTACCTTGTGTTTTACCTACCAAGAAACGCCCTTATTTACTTGTTTGTTTGTTTGTTTGTTTTTACATTTGCAGTGATTGTACAAAACATTGATTGAAATTGATTAGAATCAGCTCCATCAATCTATTTTTTGCAACTGCCTGTTCTTTTCAGGTCACTTGCCACCCCTAATGAAACACATTAAATGACTATAGTTGTGATTTCTAATTGATTTCAGTTGTATAATTGACTGTAGATGAAGGGGACGAAAGACGTAATATAAGGATAAGTTTTGGGACAGTTGGGAGTGGGGTTTTGTAACTTATGGAGAATGATTGATGAATGAATGATTTATGTATCTGGAAGTACCCCCCACCCAGATGATATATGGCCAATGATAGGCTAGTGGTCAATAATAGAACTAGTGAATGAAGCTTCCCCACATTGTGTGAGTCACAGCTTGACATGAATGGTTCTATTACCCTCACTGTTCTCCTTTCTTCACTAAAAAGGTACTGCAGCTAAGGAATGACAACAGTTCCTGGTCTGGTGAATCATCTGTAAAATCAGAGTAACCTTTGAATGCCACAGCCTCATCTGAATTTCGTTTCAGTCTGGTTCATGCCTTCATGGCTGTGGTGGATTCTTTTGCTAATGGATTGTTTCAGCCTGGTAATGCCCCATGCCAAGACTGTGATGTTAGAGTTTAGTTAACTGAAGGAACCCAAAGCTAATTTTTTTATGCAACAGAAACCCTCACATGACCTGCTCAGTTTTTGGTAGCCGGTCATCTGACATTCCTGGGCCAGCTCAATTAAAATTTTACAATATTTTAAAAGCACAAGGCAATATAACTATTTCAAAAGACCATACAGACCTAGGCTATGATAATTGAGTATTGGTGAATGGATTATTTTGGAGTTATTTTGCCGGCTCCTGGAGGATGGGCTTCCCCTTTGAGTCTGGTTAGGGTTAGGGCTTCCTCTGCTGCCCCCTGGAGGATGGGCTCCCTCTTTGAGTCTGGTTAG
>JAODUD010000036.1:17772460-17783791 GCA_026784285.1 Stomatorhinus walkeri
CCCCCTGGAGGATGGGCTCCCTCTTTGAGTCTGGTTAGGGTTAGGGCTTCCTCTGCTGCCCCCTGGAGGATGGGCTCTGCCTTTGAGTCTGGTTCCTCCCAAAGTTTCTTCCTACTAGGAAGTTTTTCCTTGTCATTGTTGTCTCTGGCCTGCTCACTGGCGGCTCTGGACAAGGACAGAGTGCTTTGGCTTTGAGACAATATTATATTGTGAAAATGCATCATATAAATACATTTGAATTGAAATGAATATTGATCTCTCCAAAGTATCATCTGTTTGATCATATGTTGGAATTAGCCGCTACAACATGATCTTTTAGTCTTTGTCTTTTTATGAATCTTTTTTGTATGGGGAACCATTTGTGATGCATAATATCATGCTGAAGAGCTTTGAATTAGTCTTATTTCCAACTTTGAATTGAATCCAAAATTATAATCCTTCCTATTATAATCTTGATGTGTTTGTATTGCTGTCTTCTACCTCTTTTTTAATAGGAACATAAGAAATTTTCAAACGAGAGGAGGCCATTCGACCCATCAAGCTCTTCTGAGGAGAACTCAACTAATAGCTCAGAGTTGTTAAAATCTTATCTTGATTTAAAGGAACCCAAGATTTTGGCTTGCACTACAATAGCAGAAAGACTTTTCCATACTCTAACTACATGCAGCGTAAAAAGTGCTCAAATTCATTTTAAAATGTTCTCCCGCTGATGTGTGTCTTTCTTCCAATAGATTATCACTCCCTGTCGAAAGCTAATCCTGTGTGCAGAGAATCGAAAGGAAATGGAGGACTGGATAACAGCATTAAGGACAGTGCAGAACCGGGAATACTTTGAGGTGAGCAAGGCGTGATTCATCACGATTCAGCAATGTAAAATTCGAGTGTTGCTGATCCCCTTAAACCATGTTGATTTTCTTCCTGTTCCTTTAGTCCACACAGTATAGCATGGACCACTTCTCCGGTATGCACAACTGGTACGCCTGCTCACATCCCCGGCCCACATATTGCAATGTGTGCCGTGAGGCCCTCTCTGGTGTCATATCTCATGGCCTGTCCTGTGAAGGTAAGTAGCTACCCACAGACCACCATCCCAAGTAAGCAGTAACTAGCTGTAATTCTCCTGTTACTCTCTGAACAGGAGAATTCACATTTGTTTCTGGAGAGAAAGAATCATTTGTTGAGAAGATCCAAGAGCCTATGTGCACTCTATGAATTAAGAAGAAAATCAGGTGTATTTGGGGTTTTTAGACTTTTACATTTTTTGTAGATTATTTTCTTAAATTTATTTTGCACGGTGGTAACATTTTACATAAGGGTGCTCTTGATAAGGCTACATGACACCATTATAGGCCTTTCATGACAGCCAACATAACTTGACAAGAGCATCCATAACGGTTACTTCCAACTTTTGTATGTGTTATAAATACTGACATTATGCTGAAATTATGAATTGGACTTTGAATTGACTTGGCCACACCCTGTAAGATGTTGAAATGACAGTAGGAGGAATTTAAGGTCATTCTCAAGTGATTCTGAATGGTGCACAACCTTGTTATGTACTCAAATGGCATACAGGCGTTACAATGAGCCTCATTTGTGCTAATTAATAGTGAACTATAGTGTTATATTGCAATATTGACCTCTTATTATATCATCAGCATTATTACAAAAAGAGTGTCAAATAACGAGTGGGTCGGCGCACTCATAAATCTACTAAAGAGAATAAATTACAAGATGAAGTCAATTGTTTGCAAGTATTCTTTGTTGTTTTCTGGACAGTTAATTGGAGTACTCTAAGTGAAATCCAATTTATATATAATTTATATATAGTTGTCTTTTTGATTGTAGCCAATCTCTTGTATATACCATTTTGTTCAGCATATTCATTGGGCAGAAGGAACAATTTGCTGCAGTTTAATTAAGTATTTTGGGAAATGTGAGGAAATTTTATCATCATGGCCCTGGAGAAGTGGGGGGTGGCCTCCCTTATTTCTTAAATTCAAAAGTGGCAGCCCTAGTGAGATAGTTTGATTGACAAAGATGCGTGTCTCCAGTTGAGGAAAAATTGGACATTCTGAAAAGACATCAGGAAATGGCAGTCCGAGTCATCAGGAAATGGAATTTAGGGAATACAATGAGTGAAACCTGAGCAAAGGGAACTATGGATATGCTATCCTGCTAAAGCAATGTTGTAAATGTCCACAAAGAATAATTTTTGTCAGTTAAAGTACAAGGCCATGTTAAAGAAACCTCCTAATTTCCAGATCCTATCTTAATCATGGAAACTAGGGTTAGGACCTGATAGGGGGAATAAGGCCTTTAGGGAAGAAAAGTAAGGGAAAGTAAGAAGGGAAAGTAAGAAGGTACTACTACATTTTTCGTGCCCCTTCAAGTTAGGTGTTACCATTTTATGTGTGCTTCATTGTATATATTGTACTGGAGACTTGTATGTAGTGCTGGGCGATAAAACGTTCTTGATTTTTTATCAATAAAAAATGAGGACGATCATGATGATGCACACAGACTATAAAGCTATCAGTCAAGTTTGCTCAGTTTTAGAGAATGCGCAGAGACAGACAACTCGATGGCCTATCGAGCAGAGGTTTACTGAATGGCAGCACAACAGCCAATCACCGACGATGTTGTACTTTTGCCCACACACCCTTAAAGAAGCAATGGGTGCGTTCAACTTGGGCTTAGGTCTGTCTGCAGCTGACGTGATGTGGAGCGAGATCTGCTGGTGGCTACATGGGTGGAGTATAAACTGAATGCAGTCAAGTCGGACTTGACTACGCTTCGTAGTGTGCAAGACCCGATTGCAATGGCAGCACTCTCCGAAGGGTGTAGATCAGGGATGTTGAATACGTCGATAGCAAAGGTAGCATTAAAAAATGGAGGATGGATGACATGTTCAAGCGCGCCAGCTGCTGAAAAACTCCAGCAAGCTACCGAATCGCCTAGTTAGCCTCCAGTTTATTTCTACTAAACTTAAGAAAGGGTATAAAAATGAATGGGGGAGCTGGATCAAGTAGGAAGCCAAAAACCTACCACTCCATACGGAATGGGGGGAGGACTGTTTTTTTTCACCATGTCATATTCAAAGTGCATTTGCCTCATCTGTCAGGCTACCGTTACTATTCTGAGAAGGGAAATGTGGAGCAGCATAAAACTACGACATTAACTTCCCTACCAAAAGTGAAATGAGAAATAGAAAGGCGAAGGAACTAAAATCCCAGTTCAATTCAAAAGTACTTTATTTATTCCAAAGGGAAATTAATAATAATAATGAATAATAATACTCGATATATTTCTAAATAAAGATTTGGTCTGGCTCTAGGAGGAAACCCGGTGACCCGCATCCGTTTGAGGGAAAAGGTGAATCAATGTTTTTGCTCATCATAAGCGGTCTGATGAACCACACTTAATCTGGTTCCTCACTCAGGACCTGTTTGCCTTGGGTGACCCTAGCAGGGGCATAAAGCCCTGGGCAGCTTAGCTCCTGGGATCATTGGAACACGCAAACCCCTCCACCACGATAAGGTGTCGGCTCTAGGAGAGGGTGAAGTGGTCTCATAGCAAAAATACCCTGATATGTCAATAGTGTCAGTTTTTAGGTAACAGTTAAAAAGCTAGTAACCAATGTTGGATTGAGCATTTGGAGTTTCCTAACCTAAGATTAGAACAATAATAAGATAGGATTCCTAGAGTCAAATATTTGCTGTTGTAATACCATATTGGGACAAATCCTATCTTATACTTTTCTTATCTTAAGACTTATGTTAGGAAGTTTCTGTAATGTGGCTCTAAGAGAATAAATTTGGAATGGGAGACAAATCATACATTTTTATAAAGAAGATACTGGCTCATAGATATATGCATATTTGGTTTATTACAATACATAGTATTAAGAATTAAGTTATCATAACTCCTTATATCTGTAATATAATTGGTTGAAACTAGACAATTACCACTTAAATACTACCTATAGTATTTGCACACTTCACTCAAGCTCCTGCCTTTGAAAGCACATCTTGAGCACAACTTAATTAATTCAAGAGCTTGGAATAGCAAATTAAGAACAAGAAAAAAGTAAATTGTGCACACATGGTAGGGTCTTTGTCAGCTTGATTTAGTATTTTGTTGACCTGATTTTGTGCTCAATTTAGTACATAATGCCCACAAAATAAAACAAAAAAGGGCTCTGTATATACAGTACCATGCTGTGTTTGTTACAGTTCACCGAAAATATTAGTCAGGGTGCTAAAGCCAAATAAATAGAATAAATATGAAAAGAATATAAATAATACTACAAAGGAAAGTTTGTGAACGAACTCCATGTTGGCATGAAAAAGCCATATATATAAATATAAATTAAAATGATTGAAACCTGATTGGCTGTTGGAGACTCTCCCAAACCCTTAGCTGCAGTCAGCCATTGACACACTGTGCACAGTTTGGGGACCCTGCCATCAAAAGGGTGAGAATGGCAGCAGTTTAATTTTGTCTAGAATGGCAGATAACATCATTGATGTGTAAATGATGACATCGTTGATAGATTTTTCTACAAATTATGCATGGGAATTTTACATATACAGCTGTTGTTAATTTGTAACTATAATCCTTGAATTGCAAGGGGTAAGTAATAATATGAATCAGGGTTTAGTAGTCATTCACTGTCTAATTTAAATATGCATAAAATAGAAAGTAGATAAAGCTTTTAAAGGCTGACCATTTTCCTGTTTAATTCAATTTGGTTGTGGTTGCTACCTCTAGTGTGCAAGTTCAAAGCCCACAAGCGCTGTGCTGTCAGAGCCAACAACAACTGTAAATGGAGCACCCTTGCATCCATCGGGAAGGATATCATTGAGGATGAGGATGGGGTACGACATCTATGCCGTAAATAGATGCACATGTTTTCACATTTCATCTTTTTGTTGTACAACATGTTTTCACAGCATTACATTGCCTCAAAGCATCATACAGCATCCCCACCCAAAGCTTCCAGTAAGCAAGCCAGAGGCAACAGTGACAAGGAAAAACTCCCTAGTAGGAAGAGACCTTGGTAGCAACCAGACTCAAAGGGGGAGCCCATCCTGCTGGGGCCGGCAGAGGAAGTCAAATTAACAAAATGATGAAATGCTGACGTATACAGTCCAAATTGTAAGATTTGAGTCTAAATGCGGAGGACAGGCAGGTGATGCAGCTGCTTTTGATGGCAGGATGAAGATTGGCATAGCTGCAGCACAGGCAGGAGACAAACATGTAAACATAAATCTGGAAAATATTGCTCTTATACTATGAACTGTACACACATTGTTAAGAAGCAGTTATACTGGCAATGCTATATTATGCTGTATTTTAGAAGGACCTCACTTTAAAAAAGTTTTTTTTTTGTCCCTGTTTGTTCTTGAGACCATGGATTCTAGAACAAATTGATGTACAGCCAATGGTAGTGCTGTTTTATACCCTCAGAGAAAGACTGTTTGCATCTCATTGAATTCCTATATTTTGTTTTCTGTAGATCTCAATGCCACACCAGTGGCTGGAAGGGAACCTGCCTGTTAGTGCCAAGTGTACAATATGTGACAAAACGTGTGGCAGTGTGCTTCGCCTGCAGGACTGGCGTTGTCTCTGGTGTAACGCTATGGTGAGTGTGCGCACTTGCATGATTTTGACCATCTGTGTGTGTTTTTATGGTTATACTCTTATCCAAAGTAGTCTTTTATAGCTTATTGTTTTCCTTTTTGTACCACTAAATATACTGTATTTATCAAGGCAAAAATTAAATACTTTGCTTAGAAATAGTACAGAAATGGTTTGAGTTCATTACATTATAGTTGTCTCTCTCCCAGGTTCATACAGTATGTATAGAGCAGCTGTCCAACAAGTGTCCTCTGGGTCAATGCAAAGTATCTGTCATTCCCCCCACCGCACTCAATAGTATTGATTCAGATGGTGAGTGTCTTTATATTTTTGATTGTTCTTTATATTATCCTTATCATGTTGTACATGTTGTGATTTTTGTTTTTCCCAATATTTGTAGCCTGAGAAAAGAATCAAAATGGAAGCCTTAAATTGCTACAGTTTTACAGCGCAACTAACTGTACAGTTACTAGAAAAGACAAAATGGCACGTTGAACATTTTAAATGTGGAATCCTCATTGTACACTGAAAGATTGATTGGTTTTGTATTCTTACACGAATTATTGCTTGACTCAAGCATATCAAAATATTTTTGTTTGAATGTATACGCATTATAATGCAGCTCCCATCTGTTTGCAGGGTTCTGGAAGGCCTCCTGTCCACCCTCTTGCACAAGTCCCCTTCTTGTCTTTGTCAACTCTAAAAGTGGGGACAACCAGGGTGTCAAGTTCTTACGTCGATTCAAGCAGCTGCTCAATCCTGCTCAAGTGTTTGACCTCATGAATGGAGGGCCCCACCTGGGGTTGGTGACATTGTCAGAGAACATTTCAGAATGTTGTGCAGAAGCTTATGTATGTGGTTTTAAGTTTGTAAAGACTTCTCTGCCTCTTCTAGTTTACGGCTCTTCCAGAAGTTTGACACATTTCGGATCCTAGTTTGTGGAGGGGATGGCAGTGTAGGCTGGGTGCTCTCAGAGATTGATGCTCTGACTCTACACAAGCAAGTAAGCCTTTTCCATTCTTTGTCAGTTTCTAACCAATGCAGTTTTTAATTTGCAATGGGAACATTTGTTATCTGGGTAACCTATGTATATCTGTTGATGATTGTTCCAGTTTCAATAGGGAACTTGAAGGTGAAACTGAATAATGACAGTAGACATAAGTCTGGTCTCTGCATGTTATTTTACTGTTAGTTTGACTTGTATGAAAAGGGGGGGGGAAATCCTCTTGTGGAAATCATGTAATCTGAAATCAGAAATATGTACAATTAAGAGGTTAAGGGATTTTGCCTGTTCATTATGAAGTGTAATGAAAATCTCTGTTGTTTTTTTCATTTTGACTATTTTATAAAATAAGCCGTTAAGGTGGGGTTTGTCCTTTCATGTTGAGGTGCAAGTGATTTTTATCTGATCTGGTTGCAGTGCCAACTAGGTGTTTTGCCACTGGGCACAGGGAATGATCTGGCACGGGTGCTGGGCTGGGGGTCCGCATGTGACGATGACACTCAGCTACCACAAATCTTAGAGAAACTGGAGAGAGCCAGTACGAAGATGCTGGACAGGTAAGAGAATCACGAGAAAGACAGGAATGAGCCGGCCTGTAAAGACACATTGACAGTGCATTTGTGCTTGAGCAGGGCTCTTGCCTTTCTTCATAGATGGAGTATCATGGTATATGAGACGAAAATTCCACGACAGCATTCCAGCTCAACAATGGCAGAAGACTGCAGTGATGACTCAGAGGTACAATAAATGGTGATTTCTTTAAGATATCAGGTCAAGGAAAACTTCAGCAGAAAAAAAGAGAAGTAAAGAAAACGTAACTTTTCTTTCGCGTAAGATATCAATTTAACCGAAAAAAGTGTGGGTGTACAAATAATATCTATCACACTATTGTACAAAATAGCACAACTCCTGGGTTGATAAAAGGAACTTCAGTGAAGCAAGACATTTTCTGCCTCACTAAGCTCATAGACTTCAAGATAAGATAAGAATCTATTGTTATTCTCCAAAACAGAAGGTAATGAGAATGAAATTATTGTTTCCCGGGAGCCTAGACCAGATGGGGCTATAGGGTTTAACCAGAAGTAATAAAACAATAAATAAAATGAAACAATAAAATGTACAAAACGAATAGCAAGATGTGCACAATATGGGATCCACGGGTATTGGTGCAGGAGCAAGTAGCCAGATGGGCGGATATAGGTGCTTAGTGTGGTGTGTGCAATAGGCGGTTAGTGTGGTGTGTGTGCAAAATTGTAATACAATGTACACAAATACTGAAGGTAGTGATAGTGAGGTAGGCTGGGTGATATGGCCTAAAAATAATATATAATTCTGATTTAGAATTTAAAAACAAAACAAGCAAAGACGTTCAAATAAGCTGTATACATTTTTGATGTATACTGCTGAATAGATGGGGAAGGGCTACTTTGGTAAAATACTTAGTTCTTATCTGGGGTCAGTTTTATTTAGCATCTGAATGAAGCCAGTTTTTTCAAACTTTGGGAATATGAAATACCGCATCTGTAATTTCTTGCAACCTGGATCTCTTGTTATCATTTGGGAATCAATGTGAAAAGGACGTTGTTTCCTGCTTTTTAACAGGTGTTTGTAGACTGCGGCTAGTTTGCATATCTCACAAAGCTACACACTCCTGTCAGTTGGCTGCGTGCCTCTGTATATGATACTAAAATAAATTTGTTGTGCTGCTACCTATAGTAGCCAGATTTTAGGCAAACTATACAGCGGGAAGTGGTTTGTCCTGTGACGGACTTTGTATAACCAAACCACTTCCAAACGACTAAGGAGATGCTGCCAATTTTTGAGGCAAGTTCTTCACTAGTTGACGCATGTGCTGCCAGCTTGCTATTGTGTGTTGGTGTTCAATGGGGTGAGATGGGGGCGGGTCACAGAGAACAGTCTGGTATGCTGTAATTCATGGAGCCCCTGAAGTTAAAAAAAAAGGTTATGATCACAGTTATAATGATCAACTGCTTTGTAAAAATACTATAAGTTTGGGACAGAATCATTCCTCTACAAATACTGTTTAAATAATTCTCTTATTGTAATCAAGTAGTCCACTTACAGTGTTTATTTAGGGTTTTTTTTCATATACATGGCAACATATGGAAAAAAAATCAAAATTATGGAAATTCTTTTTTAAAACTTTGCTTTGATAGCCCTACTTGCCTTGCAGTAACCTGTCTGGTTCTGGCTAGTTACCTGAGGCTAATGCTCTGTGCACAGAAAACATGATGGGGAAAGAAAATAATTTTCTTTTAGACAAATATAGATTCATCAAATCTTAAGATAAGCTGCCAAAAATGAGCCAATAAGATGCAGCAGCAAAATTACAATAAATTATAATGTTGGAAAAATTAGCTCAAATAATCTTGTCTTCTCCAATATGTAGGGAAATTGACATTTAATTAATCAATCAATCAATTATTAATCATGCTCGACACAACAGACATTACACTTAACATAAAACAAACATAAAATAACAGAATAAAATCAATGTGCAGGATGGAATATGGGAAAGCAGTAACTAAATTAATGGGTACCCTTGAAGGTTAATGCTGTTCTACACAGCAAGACCTCAATCTTGGAAGCCTGACCCAAAATTATAAAACTGATGGACAGTACAGGTCAGATTATCAATGAATGAAAGGCAGTTTACATCGTTGCAGATGGAGCATCTGCAAGTTTTTTGTAGAGGTGATGAGATGACTGAGAGATGGCGTGTGTGAGGGGGTGAGGTGTGGAGAGGCTCTCTGCGTGGTGCATTTTTGATGTTGCTTTGCGGCGTCTAGTAGTGTTCAGATTTTCTCCCCCTTTCGGTGGTTGTTCTGCACATGGGTATCTTCAGTATTTAGGTTCTCTTCCACCCACGGAAGAATCTGAGGTGTGTGATTTTAGAGTCTAAAATCCATGAATATTGATCATTGGGAATACAACAGTCAGACCAGTGATAGGGGACATCCAACTGGATTCCTGGTCTAGAGGTGTGTATAGCAGTCCAATGGATTTACGACCATATACAAAAGCAACTTTAGAGCTAATTTTGACTAAAGTATTTAGATACATGCAATTACGTGATAATCCATGATCAGATGACCATATCACAATCTGACGACAAACTATTACACCATGGTATGTAGGTCTATGAAATGGATAACATATTCCATAGTGCTATTAATGTGATGTTTCTGGTTGTACAGACGTGGACAAATTTGTTGGTACCCTTGCACAAAAAACAAAAAAACTATCTCTGAAGCTGACAAAACCTGAAACTGACAAAAGTTTAATTGCATCCCTTATTGTTTATTCCATATTTAACACAAATCAGACTTTGCTTTTGATTATTGATTCGGCTTAATATTGTATATAATTTAAAAAATGAAAATGGCACAGACAAAATAAAATGGTACCCTTAATTTAGTGTTTTGCGGCACCACCCTTTGCAGCAATCAATGCCAACAAGTGATTTCTGTACTTCACAATGAGACGTCTGCATTTGCCAAATGGTGCTTTGGCCCACTTTTCTTGTGCAAACTGCTTCAGGGTCGAGTTTCCACACTGCAATTTTCAGATCTTTCCATAGATGTTCAATAGGAATACAATCAGGGCTCATGGGAGGCCAATGAAGAATAATCCAATGTTTTTTTTTCTCAGCCATTCTTGAGTGCATTTAGCCATGGTTCGAATTACGGGGGGTACTTGTGGGTAAAAAAATAGCAGTTTGTGGGGGATCTTAACATTTTTGTTTTGTTGTAAAAAAAAAAAAAAAGATACCCTCACCTTGTAGGAAAATTTTAGTTAAAACGATTTCAGACACCCCTAATGTGGACCATACCATTTTAACCACCTTGGTACTAGAAGCAGTCAGTCAGTTGCGTCATTCATTCTCATTCAGTGACCTGTTCATTGTGTTTGTCTTGGTACGGTTTGTCGTGCATTGGTAAATGTAAGTAGCCGGCAGAAGTCTAGTCTGTTGAAAATGTGTTATTTTACAACCTTCATTTATTCGTTTAAGTGTTTCACCGACTAATGCAAGCTGACGTCTTTATAAGTTGAATTGCCATTGTCCTTCTGAGACTGTCGAGTTGAGCTACTTTGTCAAGGTAAGCTACCGTAGTGCTAATCGATAGCCCTAACCATAGCTTACCTCGACAAAGTAGCTGAACTCGACAGAACACTGGTACAGTCAACGTTAGTTACATTAACTTGCAAGATAAGCGAAGTTCTCTATTTAAACCAGGCTTATTTGGTGAGGTAAAATCGAACATGGTCATTTTCCAAGGAGATGAACTCCCTATGTTTTCATTCTCATTTTATCATGAATAAAATCATGCTTTCTGAAATTAATTCGACACATAGCCTGTGTGGTTTGTTATTAGGCTAATGTTAAATGCATAAGAAGGTTTAATGTTATGTTCTGAAAAAACATTACTATATGTGAAACCTATAAGGGCAACGTAAAAAAAATAGTTAGCAAATAAGCCCTATTATTTGAATTTTAGTGGTATTGATTCTGTATTCCACAATTTCATATTTATAGATGTTTTTAGAAGCTTCATCTGATAGTCCAGATACTATTTTGTTAAATATAGATTTTATTCACAGACACACTATGAGGAAAAGGAAAGATGGAGACATCAGACACTTTTTTGGTGGTAAAAGAAGAG
>JAODUD010000036.1:17789169-17802395 GCA_026784285.1 Stomatorhinus walkeri
CCATGACCAGTGACTGAGACTGAGCTTTCTGACACTGCCTCCTGTTGGAGGACCCATGACCAGTGACTGAGACTGAGCTTTCTGACACTGCCTCCTGTTGGAGGACCCATGACCAGTGACTGAGACTGAGATTTCTGACACTGCCTCCTGTTGGAGGACCCATGACCAGTGACTGAGGCTGAGCTTTCTGACCCTGGGCAGTATGTTTCACTCCAGGCTGCTTTGGTATTCTTCAGACATCATTGTGCCCTGTACAGATTCAAGGTGCCAGATGCAGCAGCAGCATGTTTCACAGTAGGTGTGATGTACTTTTCTTTTAATGCTTCATTTTTCCTTCTGTGAACATAGAGCTGAGTTGACTCCAGTTCTGTATCCTCAGTCCAAAGGACATTCTCCCAGAAACTTTAGGGCTTGTCAACATGCATCCTGGCGAATTCCACTCTGGCTTTTTTATGTTTTTCTGTCAATAGTGGAGCCCTCCTGGGTCTCCTTCCATGGATTATTATTCAAAATGTGACGGATGGTGTGATCAGAATGTGACTTACCTTGAACTTGGAGCGCAACTTGAATGATTTTGGATGGTTTCCTTGGCTCTTTTTCTACCATCCTCACTATCCTTCTGTTCAATCTGGGATTGCATTTACGCTTGCGTCCATGTCCTGGGAGTTTGGCTACAGTCCCATGAACCTTTTACTTTTTATAATATTGGCAACTGTGGTCACCAGAACATAAATCTGCTTGGAGGTAGTCTATTAGCTTTTACCTTTAACATGGTTTCTATAATCTCCTTTCTGAGCTCCTCAGATAGCTCACTCCTTTGCTTTCTCTGGTCCATGTTCAGTGTGATGCACACAATGATACCAAACAACACAGTAGCATGTTCTTTCCCTTTAAATAGGCTGAATGGCTGATGAAAAGCTTGAAGGTGCCTGTGATACTAATTAATGTTAAACACTTAGTTTGAAACATGACTATAATCCAAGGATAAATAGTCTCTTTAGTGGTGCGAAGAAATCTGTCCATATTATTTTAGCATTTCTTTGTAAAATAAACAGCAAATCTTTTCGTTTCACAATTTTATTGCTTTACTCCATCACATACTAAAGGCATGCAGGCATACATTAGACAATTACTTTTAATTGAATCACGTTTCAGGAGAAATTAAGCATTGTTTCAAAGAACTATAAGGGTACCAACAAATTTGTCCACATCTGTGTGTGTGTGTGTGTGTGTGAAGCCATTTATCCGACAACTCTGAAGCACTTTTCTCTCTCAGTCTGTCACACACACAAACGCACACAAGACACACAAACACTCACACTTTTTATTTACATCTTTGTGGGGGATCATCCATTCATTTCTTTGTGGAAAAACCCTTAACCAAACAATGACAACATTAACCCCCATTTAGCCCTAACTCTAACCACAAGTAACCAAACAAAATACAGTAAAACCTTGGATTGAGAGTAACTTGGTTTGCGAGTGTTTTGCAAGACGAGCAAAATTTAAAAAAAAATTTTAACTTGATAAACAAGCGAGGTCTTGCAATACGAGTATTATGTATACGCTTTGTCTGCCTAGAGTCACGTAATCACAACTGAGCTGATGGTTCTTCTCTCTCTCTCTCTTTCTCGCTGTGGGATTGTGGGTAATTGTGACATTTGTTCCATGCTCGGTCCCAGTCGGCGTGCCTCACTCATATAGTCAAAATTTAGCAGAAAAGCCCTACCTATATTAGGGCGAAGCAGTCCGAAAGATTAATCTATTTAATGACAATGCAATGTCCACATTTGTATTAATCATTTTTATATGGATATTTTTGTGTTGTGGAACGAATCATCTGAGTTTCCATTATTTCTAATGGGAAAATCCACTTTGATATACAAGTGCTTTGGATTACAAGCACGTTTCCGGACCAAAAAATGATCCCCACAACATCAAAATAACAGGTTATTATCAATTTATGGGGACATTTGGTCCCCATAATGTAATATATACCTTACCCCCCCCCCCCCCCGCCAACACACACACACACACACACAGAGCATATATACAATTGAGAATAAAGCTTGGTGTTCGGGTATAGGGTCAGGCTATTTATACCATACAGACGGAGCACTTGAGACTTGTCTTAATACAATTAGGTTCATCAGATTACCAGCTGTTAGCAGATTAGCTCCACTGAATGAGTTAAATGATATTGTTAATCACCCATGGTAATTTTCGCTGAACAAAAATACCACAGTATAACGAAAACATTATTACAAGCCTACCTCATACTTTCCTCACCTCTTCAAAAAATGTGACATGATTAAATTTGTGTGTGTGTCTGTCAGTGGGTGTATGTGATCCTGTGATTTTTTTATGTACAGTACTGTAGACTTACTGTATTATAGCATATTTGAAATATACACAGTTCAGTAATGTAATTTGTATAGTACTGTAATTTGAAAAGTGTTTGAAACAGCTGTACTGTATTTTGAAAGCTTCAATAAAAAGTTCATAAATAGTGACGCTGTCCATTTTATTACCTATTATTCATGTAAATTTCAATTAGATGGCAATCTGCCTACGACATAAAGAAAAAAAAAAAATATTATAATGATCATCCGCGAATAGTGATCAGTTTCACCCAGACAGACATGACAAATGCTTTCCAGTGTATTTTGGAAACTTCACAGGCTCCATGTTAATTATCTAGTTTAAAGTGAATCACGGTTTTCATTTTACACATCATTTTAAACCAAAAATTCAGATTTATTGATAAATTCGGTTTATCACCCAGCTCTTCAGTGAGGTCATATGTCTTGTGGGCTTGAGTTATTTAGGAAGAGTCAAAGTTCAGCAGCCTGACAGCACGAGGAAAAAACTGTCTTGTTGTCCGGACATCTTTTTTCTGAGGGAAGAGGAACAAACAGACTATATGCAGGGTGGGTAGAGTCGTTAACGATTCTAACGATAGATAGGGAATGTGGCATGTTTTTCTAATTATTCATGCTCTTGCACATTCTCAACACAAAGATGGTTGACACACGTTTAACTATTCTGAACATTGCCCATCAGGCAAGATAAACTTACTAGTTTGGTAATATTCCTTGTTGGCTTGTGGCTAAGGAAAGGGTATGCTCTAAATCAGAGTTGGCCAATCTTATCCAGAAAGGGTCATTGTGTATGTGGGTTTTTGCTGCAGCTCCCTAATTACATTACAAATCAAAGGCTGAAAAGTCCTCACAGCTGGGTTTTAACAGCTGACCTAAAGGTTATCCCAAAAACCTGCATACACACTGGCCCTTTGCGGATATGATTGACCACCCTTGCTCTAAGTGAAAGAGTCAAGAGTTGAAATACTTTAAAGGCTGGGTTGCACCAACATGATTTGACTTTTAAACTGGATTAAATAAAGATTTATCTACTAATCCCGTTGCACCAAACTTTAAACCTAGTTACAGTTTAATTTACAATTAATCCTGCTTAAATCTAAACCTTTGGTAATCTCAGTTTAATTTCTACTTAAACATTGATTAAATTCAAGTCAGCTTCACCAGTGAATTTAAACCTAGTATAAAGATGTATGGATATTTAAACCACCCCTTGATGAGGTTTATGTTGGGCCTGTTTCAGTTAACATGTACCTCGTTTTGAAGTCACAGTTCGTTACATTTTCGGTATTGCAGAGCTAAAAGAAACAACATAAATTGCTTCTTTTTTTTCTTTTTAAACAGTGGTTTATTGAACAAAGTATGACTGACTTTCTTAAATAAATAGTTTCTGTCAACACTGCTGCCACCATTAATAAAAAACTAAAATTTACTAAATTTAAGTCAATCAAAATAAGTCTTCTCTCATGTAAATAAAAATAAAATAAATTTCCATTAAGGTTATCCAATAGTTCTGACAGGTATATTTCTGCACAAATAGGTACTTTCACATCACCAGAACATTTTTATGGAACCAGGACCTTTTTCCGGAATCAGGGACTTTTGTTGTGTTCACACTGCAGGAACTCAGTCCAACTGTAGCTTTTCGGAAGCAGTCCCAGAACCCATTACTTGTACCTACTCCAGAATGGGTACTTTTTGTTCCAACTTGAACTACTGGGGAGGCACTTGGGGTTAGCGTGTGGCTCAGTGGGCTAAACCTGTATGTTTGTAATCATAAGGTCGCAGGTTCAAACCCAGCCTCAGCCAGTCTGTGGGTCCTTGAGCAAGGCCCTTAACCCCCAGCTCCCTGGGTGCCCCAACAGGTGGCTGCCCTTGGTGGATGGTATACTCTACAAACAGCCGTGTTGAGGGAGGCATGAAAGGAATTTCCCCACAGGGACAATAAAAGATTGATTATTATTATTATTAAAGTGATAACTCACTGACTAGTTGACCACAAGCACCAGAGATAACATGGAAGTTACGCAGAAGTACAGAAAAACAGATGTCGAGGAGCAAAAATTGAGCAGATGTAATTACTTTTGTACCACAATTACATTTAATGCATCAATCAGTACATTTTTTGCTTGCATTTCCATATTTTTGCACTGGAAAATTAGATTCATAACCAATTATACTTTTGTCTAGTATCATTGGTGTGGTGATGAGGTGCTCATTAGCAGGATAATGTTTCATCACTTTTTACTGATCAATCAGCTGGCCAGACTTAATAACCATAAACATGTTGCGGGTCATAAGTAAAATATAAATAACAGACTGTGTACCGTTTTGATTGCAGTCGATCCCCCAATCGTTTTGGCATGGTGCAGATACAAACTGCTAGGCAGGACAGCCATGGCAGCTGCCCCAGTGCACCAGATATTTTTGGCCCAGCCCCTTTGACATCAAAGGCCCCTTTCCAACAGCAAATCTTGTGAAAATGTGTGAAAAAATTCTCAGGATTAAGGCACTGATGTGGTGCATATTATATGAATAGTGTTGTAATATTTACTAGGTTTAAATTATACTGGGCAATTTTCTTGACCTTATGGATGGCAGCATGTAGAGTGAATAATATACTATAGGGCCAAACCATGTAAAATGCCACACTAAGTTACAGGGGCACCAGCACAATGACATTAGCAGAATCAGTTGCCATTGTTATGGCATTTCTGACTCTGGTTAATAGTAACAATTTTGTGAATTCTATATAGCTGGAAAATTTCTTTATAAATTCAGGTTCAGCACCTAGATCAATAGCGCAAGAACAATATCTACTGTCATTGAAAACCAAAGTCTTTGGGATACAAATTTTGTGTTCTCTGTTCTAGGTACAGCAGATTCTTACATATGAAGATTCAGTAGCAGCTCATCTGTCTAAAATTCTCACTTCAGACCAGCACTCTGTGGTTATCTCATCTGCAAAGTATGTTACTCTTACCTGCCTGTATAAATTTAGTGCTTGTCTGTCTGTCTGTCTAATCTCTATGTATCTAGCCAGAATATTTTTTTATGTAAATGTGGTTGCTGTTATTTCTGTCTTATTTTGGTCCCTGATGCTTAAGCACATGTTGTAGGATGCCGGTCTTTGTCTCACTTTGCATTTTTATGTGGTTTGCTTGGCTTTTTATTTATGCATGTTTGTGTTTTTAGTAACACTTTACTTAACACTATATTTTAGTAATTGATAAATGCATTCTTATAGTATTTATAAACAGGCAGAACACATTATAGCCATGTTTAATATGCATTATGACTGCATTAAAAAGCTCTCATCAATAATGCACTATGAATACCTTTATAATGCAGTACTGAAGTATTTGATTACTGAATCACGATATAGCGGGGGATCACTGTACATGCAAGATGTTTATGAATGTTTTATGGATACAAGGTGCAGTGAACGTTTTATGAATGCAATATAAAAGCATTATGAAGGTGCAGTTAATGTAAAGCATTAGCAAATATTTATACCCATATTTATAGTCCTTTATGAATGCATAAATATTTGTCATGAATGTGTTTATGAATGACTAAAAATATGGCCTTAAGTGTTACTGTTTTTTTTTCTTCTTCTGTAGAGTGCTATGTGAGACAGTGAAGGACTTTGTGGCTCGTGTTGGAAAAGCATTTGAAAAAACTCCAGAGTATTCTGAGGAATCAGAGGCCATGGCCAAGAAGGTAGGGATTCATTTAATTAGTTGTTTTTCACAGGAGTGGGGAATTTCTTTATAAATATATGATATTGCATGCTATATGTAATATTATACATCCTGTAATCCTATCATACATTGCTTTTTATTCTTCTTTTATTCAAAGAGCTACAGTATGCCTATGAACTGTAAGTCTCCACATTTGCATTTTTGATTATGGTAAATTTTTGCTACCCTCCTGAATTGCTGCTTGTAATAATTCTTGCTTTCTCAGTTCACAAAATTTTGCTCTAACCAGTCAATATCTGGATGAATAACCCTGCTATTATTATTTTTTTTGATTCCCTCTAAATGCTGAAGTGCGGATACCTAAAGTTTTACCTGGATTATTATCGATTCCCTGTTGAAGAAACTAAAGTGTGTGTTTTTTTAAATCTCTGTTGTATAATCTTACTGATTTAGTGTTTATTATTGATACAGTGTGGAGTATTGAAGGAGAAGCTGGACTTGCTGCTGAAAACACTGAATGAGGAGGCACAAGCTTCCACTATTCTGCCCAGCCTTTATCCCCCGATTGCTGAGGAGCAGGACAAAGGCGAGGGGCTCATGATGACTTCCCCATGCATCCCTCTTACACCCTGTTCTCCCCGCACCACCTCTACCATCTTTACTCCACGGGAGCAACTAATGTTGAGAGCCAACAGCCTGAAGAAAGCCATTCGACAGATTATTGAGCATACTGAAAAAGGTGAGCTATTACTTAAACATAAAGGATGGTGACCTTCATGTAAAAGGCCCAGCAAAAGGATATCTTCACAGTAGACAAATATTGCATGCAAGGGCAAGTTTTACATGTATGCCCATAATGCTGACATTTACAATATTTATAATTTTATGCAGTTTTGATACTTGGTAGGCTACCTTAACTTGTATACATAGATAGATAGAGATATTTTAATTATCCAGAAGGAGATTTAGGTATAGGGCATGCCCATGTGTTATAATGCACACCCATATACCAGGGGAGGTTTAGAGAGACCAATTCACAATTGCAGAATAGCTTTGGACTACGAGAAGAAACTGACATAGAGAGAGCTCACTCCAAATACAGAGTTGTGATTCAGACATTGGCGCTCATCCAATCAAAATGCGCATTATACGTGCAAAATAAGTGTATATTTGTATTCAGCTAGTATAAGCATGCACAGTGCTATCACGAGGCTGACACTGAAGCGTTACCCTTTGTCTCCGCTGAGAGATGTGCCACATGACTCATTTCCCAGCGCGCACAAGTTATCTTAGGTCGGCGTTCACGGTTTGACATCTGAGATTCAGATCCAGTTCTAGGTAATTTTTTTTTCTAACTGGCTGGTTCGACTTTTAAGAAATTCGAGTTCTAATGAGTTTGAGAACTGGTAACTAAATGAATTAAGTGAGTTGGTTGTGAAATGTAAAAATTAATGGAATGGCTGAGGTGCCTCTGAGGATAGGTTTGGGAACCAGAGTGGTGTTTGTTACAAATCTTTGGTTTTGGGGTTTGGGGTATAGCAGAATAAGTGTGAATGTGGGTGAAAAACGCATAATTTACATTCTTGTTTCTTTCTCTGTCAATCCTAGCTGTTGATGACCAGAATGCTCAGACACAGCAACAAGTTTTTTCTCTGGCAACAGAGGAGGAGGATGAAGATGATGAACGTAATTCACTTCAGTCTACTTATAGTGGAATCACGTCCCGAAACTTTAAGGCACGTCCCTCTGGAAGAGGTTAGTACTACCTATTATCAAGACATGAGATCAGCTATGACTTCATATATATAGTGTTTAAATATATATTTTTCTGTTGTTATATAACTTAAAATGTACAGTTGCATGTCATTTTGATTTCCCTAATAAAAAGACAGAACAACACAGTTTGACCGAAGCATGGTTAGATAAATTTAAAAAGCTGCATATATATATTTAATGATCAAAATGAGTAGCTTTTGATGAGCTAACATGTTTGTTAGTTTTGTCGTAAGAACTGGTCTTTATAAGGGATATCTTAGTGGAAATTCAGTGGCCATATTTCTTGCTTAATGTCTGTACTTGAGATACTGATTGAGGTACTGATTGTGTCAAGTTTTTCTGCTGGTGTTATGTTTGTAATTCATTCTCCCTATTTTGAATATATCAGGTCATCATGTTTGTTTGTAGTGTTTTTTTCTTTATATTTAGTGTTTTTTTCTTTATATTGTCTAGTCTTGTTAATCACCATGTGAAAAGCAAATCAGCAAAGGAAAACTTTGTTTGGGCATCTCGGGCTCACTGCAAACCACAAACTGGGATAATATGCCAATGTTCAATACCAAGATCTCGTATCCAAGTAAAGCTACTTCTCTCCCATATTTCGTGTGTGAGTGATACACATCCATGCATGTTCAGCAAGCACTGTTATATTCCACTTCAGTGATTAGCGTGGGTCCTGGGTGCATGATCAGTATGTATAATATGGACTCCAAGCTTGGATGTCTGATATTCCTTCCTTGGAGGAAGTAGAGCTGTGTATGCTAGGGCTGGGCTGGGCTCGGCAATATCTAAAAAATAATGTTCAGTACTTTAATTTTACAATATTGGGATAAATTACATTTTTGATAGATCACACGTACACATGGTGAATAGCCATGGCCAGACCAGCTTACACCTTACCCAGGTGGGTTGGGCAGCCAGTTGATCTTGAACCCTCAGAGGTTTTTTCTCTTTACTTAGGAGTTTTTGATTCCTCTCCCTTGTTGTCATCTGGCTTTCTTTATCTAATTTCTTTGTCTTTCCTTTTCCCTATTTTGTAGTACTCTCTCTTAATGGTGAGGTAATGCAGCACAACACACCCATGAAAAGCAGCTTTGGGGGTGACTGTTGTGAAAGACAACATATAAAATATTTTTTAATATTTACATGGCTTTAAGTTAGTTGTCAGAACTGTACATTAATCTGGGTGTTTTTAGACATAAACTGCAATGTGTGATGTGTGGAGCTTCTAAGGGGACATGGGAGAGAAGAAAAGATAATTCAGGAAAATATGACATCATGATACAATACTTTTGTATTAATATTAATAACTGCACTATAAAAGGTATAGACATGTCCAGTAAAATGTGCTTCATGTTATAGACAAGGGATGTTTAACTTTACAATTAGGTTTTTTTTATGTGTATTTAATAATAATTGCATTGTGCCTATTTATTACAAGAGATATACATGGGTGACAGCTATTTAACATGAAGTGCACATGAGAAAATTCAGATATTAACTAGAAATGGACCCGTCGGAAATTACTGCATTGTATTCCCTGTAAAGCCCTGACATGTGCTCCACCCATCCAAAAATACTTCTCCATCCCTGTCAAAGGAAAGGGTACAATTAAGGTTGCACTGATACTGATATCAGTATCAGACCTATACTGCACTAAAATTCTCGTACTCGTATTCGTAAATAAATTGCCGATGCCACGCACCGATACCAGTCAATGGTATTTCACTACATCAAACTGGTCGCAGCCAGCGGATGTGATTTGTTTTCCTACCCGACTTCAGTGTCTAGGGGGAGACAAGGAGCCGGAAACTTATGTTTGAAGATTGTATGAAATAGATCTGTACTGCTAAGGTGTCGAGGGGCGGAAATGAAAGGACATCGTTTAACACCAGTAGTTTAATTAAACACCTGAAGACACACCGTAGTGTTAAGTACACAGAGTTCGCTAATGCTAGTGCAAGACCGCAACAACCAACCTTAACTCAGGTTTTGCAAAAGCGAGAGAAAATGTCTAAAGACAGCTCAGGGGCCATAAAAATAGGCCTTTACTCACCTTATTGCACTCGGTGACCAGCCACTTTCAGTTTTTATAATGTTGAATTTCGCCATCTTCTCTGCGTGCTGGAGCCAACATATGAAATTCCCAGTCACCCCTACATCACAGATGTTATGTTGCCAAAGGTGTACGATGAAATGAAAAATCACGTTAGGTCCCTGGTGCATGTTGGGGCATTAAGTTTCACAACTGATATATGGGCTAGTAGTGTCTACCCAATGTCTCTCCATAGTTTATCAACACAGTGGATAGATGAGGCACTTACACTTCACCACATCTCGTTACAAGCTGTAGCAAATATGGTCGAAGACATGCTACAGACTTGGGCCATCTCAAAAAGCTCAGTCCATATTGTGCTCTGAGACACAAAACATGATTCAGGCCATGGCAGATGCTGAACTCCCTAGTCAGGGAAGTTTAGCTGCAGCTATCAAGAAGCGATTTGCCGATGTGGAAGGAAACCCTCTCTACAGCCTCGCAAGTTTACTCGATATGAGGTAAGCCTACAGGTGTGTGTGTACGAGTATGTGCATGTGTGTGAGAGAAAGAGGTGAACGCTAAATAGGATTCCATCTAAGTTACTTAAATGGAAAACCGTGTGTACACTCATTCCCACGTAAAACTTAATATTCATCAATCTGAACGTGAGATATCTAACGTCAAGTCTGTACGTGTTGTATACACGATTTAGAGTCAGGGGCTTTAAGCGCAGTGCAGTAGTCCTGTCAGAGAATTGTTACGTTACGAGTTGTATTTGGAATATAGTGGCCTATATAGGATAAAACTATTCCTTCCCATTTATGTGCGGACTGATCATATAGATAATTCGTTAAGTGCAACAGTGCATGCAGGAGTCGTGCATTTTCTCCAGGGACAAATGAGTATTTTGTAGTGAAATCATTTGGCATTGTAGGGCTATTTTAGCAAATCAAATGTTATGTCTGGAAAATGACAAACTTGCGCTGGTTTCTACATTTATTTGATAAATGAGAACCATTGACCATAAATGTTTTCTCTGTTTAGGGATAAAAGTGCTTTTTTCTCAAACATCAACACTGCTGCAAATGTCAAGGACATGCTGATGCTTGAGCTGCAGAGGTTGACTGCAGAAGAGGACAAGCAGGAAGGTTGCAACCAGCATGAACCTCCTACCAGAAAACCACGTTGAGACCAGGCTAGCAGCAGTATAGACAGTATATTTGATTAAATTGCAAATGAGCATATTTTGTTACTCTCTTATCTTGCAAAGCTGCTCAGAGTGACCAGGGTTACATTCCACTACGTTGTATGTGTACAACTGTGTACGTGATGAATAAACCTCTTGCATCTTGAAACTTGGTCCTCTTGCTGGAAGAACAACCAGACTACATTTGAACCTGACTGTGATCAACAACCTGAGCATAGATTCCATGATCCCTATGGCTCCTTGATCAATGTTGACTGTTTAGGAATTGGATTTGGACCAGCCTCACTTGCTGCTTTGTTTCTCTTAGAAATTTGGTGATCCAATAAAAGGTGGGGGTGGGCACGGAAAATTTGCAGTTTGTTGTAGAGACGTCCCGAGATGATGATGATAAATGCCAAGCTGAAGTCTACAAAAAATTTCCTTGCAAAAGTCTCTACAGGATGTTGTGTCCCATGTTGACTGCGTTGTCCCCCGATTTGTTTTCTTAGTGTCCAAATTAAAGCAGGTCCATTAGGGGAAGCGTCCTATAAAGAGGGCCAAAATGTCCTATAAAGAGGGCCAAAGCTAGTTTTTCCAAGGTCCTCATGACCCCAGCCTGTAAGGGCCCAGACACCAGGCAAATGGAACGATTCATCTGCTGACACATCCCCCACCCCTCCCCGCTTGGTAGAAATTCTTATTGTCAACTATATTTATTTACTCTTTGAGTGAACACAATGCAATTATTAAGAACACATTATAATACTTAATCTGAAAAATAAATGGTATGTATTGTCTTAGTCAATGTCAGATACCAGTACTTTTCTACTTGTCTGATATTGTTTATTACTAATATCTTCATATAACTAAACATAAAAACTAATATATATATATATATATATATATCTCCAATTTTTTAAAAGTGAATTTGAATGGACAGTTCCGTTATATTCATAAAATAATGCGAGGTCATAACCAAGCAGTTAGATTAAATATAAACATTTATTAGTTTCTTTAAAATGTATACACAGTAGCTGAGCATATTTATTTAAAAAATCCTAAAGTGGTCAGCTTTAGATTTCCATTAAATCTATATTGCTTCAATCCAGAAACTTGCCCAGAAGCAGCCTGGGGAAATCGTGTCCCTAAATTGCCTATATTGGGAGGTTCTGCATTTGAGTCTGTGTCCTGTAATGGACTGGTACCTCCTGCCTTGTGCTCTGTGCTTCTTGGCATAAGCCATGCACTTGATAAGCGGTCATGAGAAGAGGAAGCATGAACTGAAACTGTATGTTGAGATGTATTTTATATACTCTGTAACATAACAAAACAAAAAGAGTTAAGCACGCAAATGGAGCTCTGGAAATGAAATGAACCTGCGCGTGGTGAAAGGTCATGTGACCGTGTCACAATGTTTATAACATCGGATCAGACAGACAGCAGAGTTGGCAGTAAGGGCACACTGCTGGTCCCATGTCAGTAGGGTGCCCCCCCCGCCTGGCCTGAATACAAGGTGGCAATATGGTGCGGAAGGGAGTTGTATAGCTGTTGCATCCTCTCCTGTGGCAAGTCAGCCCCCAGCTGTTGTAACTGGCTCTCAAGATCCTGCAAACTGGCAATGGGTTAGAGTTGATATCTGAGCTGATCCCACATGTTTGGGGAAAAATCAGGGGACCTGGCCGGTCATGGGAGGAGCTCAACATGATGCAAGCAGTCCATAGACACACATGCCATGTGTGGACGGCACTGTGTTGTTGAGAGACTGTACCAGGGTGCTGTCTCAGGAGGGGTAAGACATGAGGACGCAGGATGTAGCGCTGTGCCATCAGGGTCACTCGATTCACTATCACATATTACCCGAAGCCACACCCTATGGCTCCATGATGCAAGAAGTAACATTGGTGTGTCTCTCTACAACGTTTGGCAGGATTGGTCCTCTCCCCTCAGCACTGCAATATGCACACATGATGGTCATTGTGGTAATGCAGAACCGAGACTGATCACTGAACATGGTACGACACCACTCCAAACACAGCCGTCTCTGTGCTGGTGTTAACGGCAGCCCACACATGGTACGACACCACTCCAAACACAGCCGTCTCTGTGCTGGTGTTAACGGCAGCCCACACATGGTACGACACCAC
>JAODUD010000036.1:17805971-17820803 GCA_026784285.1 Stomatorhinus walkeri
GTGGCAAACGTGGCTCGGACGGGTGGATAATGACAGAGCCCCCCCCCCCCCCCCAAGGTGCGAACTCCGGGTGCGCCCCAGGGAAAGGGCAGACGAGACGACGGAAAACTGGACCTGGAAAACAAGAACGAGAGACAAGTTAACAGGGAACCGGGAACAGGACAGAGACACAGAACATACACAGAGGAAATAGCCACGACAGGATCTGACCAAGGACGGGGAATGCAGACAGACAGACTAGGAAGGGAGATAGAGGGGGAACACCGACGGGAGAAACAATAGGGCCAGGAGTGAACACTGGAGCCGACGGGGAATGAGGAGTGGGGACAGAAGGGACGAGGGGCAGAAACAGGATGCCAGACAGGAAAGGAGGAGGAACTAAGGGGAACCCAGGGAAGCCCAGACGGGTGACGGGTGGCAGCCGGAGGGGTCGCGGGCGAAGGAGAGGAGGGAGTAGGAGGCGACCATAAGGGAGACACGGAGACAGGACGCAGGAATGCGGGACAGACGCAGGAAGGGATGGGGAACCGAGGGGAGTCCGAGGGACCCAGGACGGGGAACAAGTCGGGGGGGGGGCGTAAATGGCCCAGGAACAGGGCCAGGGGAGGTCCCCCAGGAAGGCCTGGAGCCTGAAGCAGCTGGCCCAGGAACGGCCAAAGCCCGCGGACCTCCGGGCGACCCCAGAGTCAGGGCCTCTGCCTGGAGAGGCGTAGGCGAGGCAGGGATCCGGGTGACCCAGACCAAGACTCCCCGCCTGTGTCCCCCCCCTTTACGGGACACCGACAGGCGAGGCAGTCGCTGGCGTGGACCTGACCGGGGCACTGGCCCAACCCGTCAGGGATGTCCCAAGGGGTCCCACTCCAGCTCCTCCTCGGCAGAGGAGGGAGCAGAGGGCAGGTCTTCCCGGACCTCCTCGGGGACTTGGCCCTGGGCAGGACCAGTTGGGAGCCCCGTGGCAGGAGCCACTGGGGCGAGAGGCGCAGGGACGGACGCCTCTGGGGAGAGAGGCGCAGGGGCGGGAGCCCCTAGGGCGAGTGGCCGGCGGGAGGGAGCCCCTGAGGGGATAGCAGGCGGACCTGCAGCGGCCGGCTGGGTGGCAGGTGGACCTGCGGCTGCGAAGAAATCAAGAAGAGAAAGGAGGAAATTTATTGAATTAATTACATTTGAAAATTATTTTGACTGATTCACATGAAAAGAATCACAAGTAGTGTTTCTCACTAAGACCATGTCATGTTGTAGTTTGTATTGTGCTTTACTCCGTGACAGAAAATCACACAAATACAAATGTGATTCCGTGTTGTATTGTACTAATATGTCAGTCACATTAGTACAGATTTGCACTGTGATATCACACGTTATAGCAGGACTGACAGAAATCTTAAAATACACTGCTCACAAAAATTAAAGGTACACTTTGAAAATACATCAGATCTCATTGGGGGAAAAACATGCTGGATATCTATAATGATATGGACTGGGTAATGTTTAGGAATGAAAGTATGCCACATAATTTGATGGAAATGAACATTATCAGCCTACAGAGGGCTGAATTCAAAGATACTCTGAAAATCAAAGTGAAAAAAATGCGGCAGGCTAGTCCATTTTGTTGAAATTTCATTGCAGCAACTCAAAATTGTACTCAGTAGTTTGTATGGTCCCTACATGCTTGTATGAATGCCTGACAACATCATGTTGCTGTGAAAAGCACAGGGCCCCAGTAGCAGACCTTCCAATTCTGGTGTTCTGTGGCAAATGCCAATCAAGCTCCATGGTGCCGGGCAATGAGCACAGGGCCCACTAGAGGATGTCAGGCCATCAGGTTACCCTCATGAAGTCTATTACTGATTGTTTTGTCAGAGACATTCATAACAGTGACCTGCTGCAGGTCATTTTGTAGGGCTCTTGCAGTGCTCATCCTGTTCCTCCATGCACAATAGAGCAGATATCAGTCCTGCTGATAGTCTAAGGACCTTCTACAGTCCTGTCCAGCTCTCCTAGAGTAACTACCTGTCTCCTGGTGTTATGGATCGAGGGGAACACAGACCAAGGAAACAGAAGCACCGCACTCTGGGCATGTCTAAGGGGAGAGAAGAGTCAAGACCGAGAGCACAACAGAACCTGGGGAAACAAAAGGGGACACCAGAGGAGGAAGCAGAAGGGCGCAGCAGGTGACAACACAGCCGGCGCAGGCAACCAACAAGTCAGAGCAGAAGGAGTCACAGGCAACTAACGAGGCATCAGAGGTGGGACTACAGCCGCTCAACAAGACGCTGCAGGGGGAACCATAGGCAACCGCTGAACAGGAGCCAGGGGAACCACAGGCGACCGCCGAGCTGAAGCAAGGGGCACCAAAGGCGAGCCAGGGGGTAGGGTGGGTGGGACCCGACCCCAGCACAGGTGTCCTCTCCCTCTCTGGGAGACTGAGAGACAGGGAGCTGGCCAGAATCTGCTGTAATGAGGTGGCAGTTGGGGTGACCAGTGGAGGGGTGCACTGAGCCAATCAGAGAAATCCCAGAGGGGTCCTCCTCCAACTCCACTAAGGGGGGAGGAGCAGTGGACCAACAGTCCGGTACCTCCTCGAAGCTATGAAAACTGGGGCAGGAGCAGGGTCCGGGGAATCAGGGACCTCCTCAGTGATGGGAGCCGGGGGGGCATGGGAGCAGGAACTTGGGCATCAGGAACCTCCAGGACAGGAACCAGGGGAGCAGGAACCAGGGAGTCAGGAACCACCTCGGGGACAGGAACCATGGGTGCCAGAGCAGGAACTGCTAGGACAGGAACCATGGACACCGGAGCAGGAACTTCCAGGACAGGAACCACGGCCCCTGGAGCAGGAACTGCCAGGACAGGAACCACGGGTGCCACCTCCTTTGAGAACTAGGGGACCCACAAGATGGCATCCCCAATAGTCCTAGCCCCATTTAAGGCCAGGCACATCCCCTGGAAGGGACAACATGTGGGCGCAAGCTCGGGCAAAGCGGCGGGCAGACGAGCTTCATGCACAGGCGGCGAAGCAGTGGGCAGATGGGCTTCGTGTGCAAACACCACCGGGTCGAGTATTGGGAGGGGCTTCTCCCGACATGCCCCACGAGAGGTAGCGGAGATCAAGACGGCCCCCAGGAAAACACCCAGTGTGTCCTCCTGTTTATCTCTCTGCTTCCTTCTGGTCCTGTGAGTTGGTGCTGTGAGGTTCAGGAGCTCGCATGGCAAGGAAGGAGGAAAACCACAGTTTATGTTTGCCTGCTGGATCATATCCTCAGTGACCCAGCATCTCAGCAGTCAAATTCTTCTGCACCTCCTCCGCGAAGTGCAGATCCTCAGAAGCAATAGCTGAGCCGCGGGATCCTCCTTAACTTTAGGCTGTCCAAGCCAGTATATTACCTCCTTGACTAAGTCGAGGTATTCCGCCTCACTGAGGGGAGGCATCTTTCTTGCCAATCTGGTTATTCTGTTATGGATTGAGGGCAGCACGGACCGAGGTAACAGGAGCGAGACTCACAGAATAAGGTGAAGACAGGGTTTAATCAAACAGGCAGACAAGCATGACCAAACGATAACACAATGTCAATCACCAAACTCGGAAAACCTACTCAAACGCGGACGTAAATATGTCAGACTAAGAACGATGAGAAATGGCTGGTAACACGGGGACTCTCTACAAGGTAGCGAGAGGGTGTGACACACAGGAGGATCGGACAAGCAGGGCATGACACTTGGAATCTTCTCCATGCCTTTGAGTCTGTGCTGGGAGACACAGAAAGCCTGAAAGAGGTGGACTACCTGTGCAACCTCTGTAGAGTCCAGGTATCACCTCATGCTACCACTAGTGACACTGCCCATAGCCAAATGCAAAACTAGTGAAAAAACAGTCGGGAAAAATGTTAGTGGCCTCTATCTGTTAAACTATTCCTGTTTTGGGGGTCTCATTGTTGCCCCTCTAGTGCAACTTTTGTTAATTTCATTAACACCAAAACAGCTGAAACTGATTAACAACCCACTCTTCTACTTAATTGACCAGATATGCAATGATGTAGAGGAACATTTGATATTAATAATGTTAATAAATTGATATTAATAATTTAAATGAAAAGGTCTATTTTTTGAAGCCAAATTAAATCTTGGGGTGTACATACCCCCCCCGCCCCACCCCGCCCCAGGTCCTATGCCCCTGTAACCGCAAGCTAATGTACTTCAAGCAGAGCATTAAATGTTTTTAACATGCTCCACAGTTCTTCACCTCACAGCTATGTGTTTAACACACGGCTTGTTTTGCATTAATCCATACATATTCAACCCAACTTACTATATGTCCACAGTGTGACGGAAGACCCATTCCACTCCCCAGCCTGCAGGGCATTGCTGTACTCAACATACCAAGCTATGCTGGTGGAACTAACTTCTGGGGTGGCACCAAGGAGGATGATGTAATTACTGATCGCACAATTTGTGTCTACATTTCCAGAAACTTAGCTCCATATTTTACAATATCTGAAAAACTGAAATTTTATAATTGTAAATTAATGTGAACTTTTATCATGAGTGATTTGAAGCATAGTGATCTCTTTTTTAATTTTCAATCTTCATTTTTACCTTAAGATTAACTTTTTACTTTGATCTAACATTGACTATGAAGCAGTTCCAATATTTAATGCCATTTTTTTTGCTATTTAGACATTCACTGCTCCTTCATTTGATGACAAGATCCTGGAAGTTGTCGCTGTGTTTGGCAGCATGCAGATGGCTGTATCACGAGTTATCAACCTCCAACACCACCGTATTGCACAGGTCAGTGTACCCGTGGTTACAGACAGCAGGTCTATGGGAGCAAGGCGGATTGGTCTTATGCTTGCTGGTCTCTGGTGCCCTCTTCAGTGTCGAACAGTGAAGATCACCATTCTTGGGGATGAGGGTGTTCCTGTTCAAGTGGATGGAGAGGCCTGGATACAGCCACCAGGTTACATCCGCATCATCCATAAGAACCGTACACAGACCCTTACCAGAGACAGGGTGGGTATCATGCGGCATACATGACAGACTCTTGAGACAGAAAATTAGTCAAATGACAATTTTAAGAATTTTTAAGAATAATGCTTCTCAACCTATGATGGGTTTAAATTCTGATGAACTTATCATAAGCTGAAAATATTGTAAATTGAATATAATATAGTTTGACACACTTGGGTGTTTAGTAAGCCTAATCTGCTTGGGCAAATATGGTTAGACACAGAAAATGAACACTTTATGATATGCTGATAAACACTGTATGGGATGTTTGCAATTACCATAGAGGCTGGAAGTGTGGCTGGGTGGCTGCTGCCATTACCTGGCAGCAGTAGAAAGTAGCAAGTTTGACTACTAGTAGCAAGACTCTACCAAGGAGTGGAAGAAAGTGGAAGTAACTGAAAAAGCTTCCAGGAGAATTACTCGAGAGATATGTAAGAACCAAAACAAACAGTAGGGGATCTGAAAAAGTCCTTAGGAGCAAATGGAATAAAGGTCAGCCGAGAGACATAGATCCTACAGTGTGTCCTGGGCCTTCCACGGGGCCTCCTCCCAGTGGGACATGCCTGGAACACCTCACCAGGGAGGTGTCCAAGAGGCATCCTAAGTAGATGCCTGAGCCACCTCATCTGGCTCCTCTCATTGCGGAGGAGCAGCAGCTCTACTCTGAGTCCCTCACGAATGACCAAGCTCCTCACCCTATCTCTAATGGAGAGCCCAGCCACCCTGCAGAGGAAACTAATTTTGGCTGCTTGTACTCGCGTCTCATTCTTTCGGTCACTACCCATAGCTCATGACCATAGGTGAGGGTAGAAACATTGATCGACTGCTAAATCGAGGGCTTTGCCTTTTGGTTCAGCTCTTTCTTCACAATGAAAGACAAATGCAGCGCCCGCATCACTACTGATGCCGCACTGATCCGGCTGTCGATCTCCTGCTCCATCCTTCCCTCACTCATGAACAAGATCCGAGATACTTAAACTCCTCCACTCAGGGAATGACCTCCTTGCCGACCCAGTGAGAGCACTCCACCCTTTTCCGGCTGAGGACCATGGTCTCAGATTTGGAGGTGCTGATTTTCATCCCAGCTGCTTCACACTCGGCTGCGAACTGCTCCAGTAAGAGCTGAAGGTCAAGGTCTGATGAGGCCAACAGAACCACATCATCTGCAAAAAGCAGAGACCTAATCCTGAGGTCACCAAACCGGACACCCTCAACACCCTGGCTGCACAATTCTGCAGTCCAAGCCATCACTGATCCCTGTAACCCCTCCATGCTGCACCAATAATATTTGGGCACCACTAATCTCTCAACCTATAACAAGTTAATTTTTTCTGAACAGAAAATACTGTGCTGTACACTTTATATTTTTGACTATGTAGGAAATGACTATGAAGACATTAGTACCATCTACACCAGGGGTCACAACATGGTGTCCGTGGGCACTAGGATGCCCCCAAGGACCACATGAGTCTCCCGCAGACCTGTTCTAAAAATAGCACAACTCACCAGTGAGCAGCATATAAAATTTAATTTAATCCTGTTGCTATTCTTCTTTAATCACATTTGCATTTTTATAAATTTGAAAATGACAATACAGTGGTACCTCAGTTCTAGAACTCATTAGAACTCGAATTTCTTAAAAGTCGAACCAAGCAGTTCGAAAAAAAAATTACCTAGAACTTGATCTGAATCTCAGAAGTCAAACCATGAACACCGACCTAAGATAAGCAGGGAAATGAGTCACGCGGCATGTCTCTCAGCGGAATCAAAGGGTAACTCTTCAGTCTCAGCCTTGCATTCGCTGTAATAGCATCGTGCATGTTTACACTAGTTGAATACATTTAGACAGTAAAAATACATTTAGATAATGATAGACAGTAACAGTAATTATTATTACATAAAAATACATTTAAAAATAAAGATTTCTTATTCATTATTTTAATATTAATAATAAACCATTAATACATTTAATTATAATAATATTGTTGTGCCAAGCTGGGATGGAATGGAGACAAAGGCGTAGACGTCAGGCTATCGGGGAATACGGAGTTTAATTACAGGTAAGGCAGGCAAAACACAGACGGACAATACAATGATTGGGGAAACAAATTGATATGCACTGAATTACTAGCTGTTACTGTCAATCATTGTCTAAATGTATTTTACTGTCTAAATATATGTATTCAGCTAGTATAAACATGCATGATGCTATCACAGTGAATGCGAGGCTGAAACTGAAAAATTTTACCCTTTGTTTCCGCTAACAAACATGCCGTGTGACTCATTTCCCCGCATTTCCCCAAGTTTGACTTCTGAGATTCAGATCGAGTTCCAGGTAATTTTTTTTCGAACTGGTTGGTTTGACTTTTAAGAAATTTGAGTTCTAGAACTGAGGTTCGACTGTGTATATGTATGTATGTATATATATGTATGTTATGTATGTATGTATGTGTATATATATGTATATATGTGTGTGTGTGTATATATATATATCTGTGTGTGTGTGTGCATGCGTGCGAATCATGTTTCTAATTGGAAGTACATATTTGTGTATTTCTCTGCTTGTTGCTTGTGGTATTTAACCCTCTGATTTAGAAGTTTTCAATGCAATTCATTTAAAAATTTACAGCTTTTGAAGAAAACCTTTTTTAAGCTTGAGAATTTTATTATGATATTGATCATTTTCAAATTAGAATTTGAGTTTTTCTTTAATTGGTAGATTTCCTAGTTCATTTATTTCTTGTTCACTATTATATTACTTATTGTGAAGAATGTCTGTAACCAGCACAAGAACATTAGATGGCAAATGTGAAAAAATAATCCATTATTATTACTTAGGCATTTGAAAATACACTCAAGTCTTGGGAGGACAAGCAGAAATGTGAGTTCCCTCGTCCTTCATCCCAGCACGCACTACCACCAGAGATTGTTTCAGAGGAAGAGGCAGCTCAGATCAACCTTTTTGGTCAGGCAGCTGGAGCCTTCATACACAGGTGAGACAGGGTTCCTAGGTCTATGTATGCTAAGCAATATATTCTGCTTTGCTCAACGAGACATGCATAAGATGTGTTTTTTTTTTCTTTCGTATTTGAACTCAGTATTCGGGAAATTGCCCAGTCGCACCAGGACATAGAGCAGGAGCTAGCTCATGCTGTCAATGCCAGTTGTAAGGCTATGGATGTGGTTTATGCCAAGTCCAAGAATCCAGAGGTAAGTGTGTTTTCAAGTTTTTCATGAGTCATTTTGCCTGTTGTGTTGTGTGAAAGTCAATGGTTAGGTAGATTAAGGTTAAAAAAAAAAAAAAAAAAAAATTATATATATATAGGAAGTTACAAATATCTTGGCTTAAAAATTTACAAACAAGTAATATACAAAACACAAACCAAAATTTCTTTTCCTATAAAGAACATATGTGTAGGCATTGTGTTCTTTCTGCTGTGCTGCATCTCATTACTTATAACAAAAACATATTCAATGAGATGCAGCATAATAAAAAATAAATAAGCACAGCAAGAACATTTTCCTGTTTTTATTACTTATAACTTGGGATCCACAGATCATCATTTTTTAGTTGACACCAATTCCAGTTACTGGTGACATGTGAGACCAATTACCCATAACTTAGGCCAATATTAAGTCAATTTAAAATTTAGAAAAAACACAGCATGACGTTCTCCACGTCTTCTCCAGACCCTTTCATGTCTGTGCTCATGGTGAGCCTGCTCTCATCTGTGAAAAGCACAGGGGCCCAGTGGTAGACCTTCCAATTCTAGTAATCTATGGCAAATGCCAGTCGAGCTCCATGGTGCTGGGAAGTGAGCACAGGGTCCTCTAGAAGATGTTAGATTACTGATTGTCAGAGACATTCACACCAGTGGCCTGCTGGAGGTCATTTTGTAGGGCTCTGTCGGTGCCCACCCTGTTTCTCCATGCACAAAGGAACAGATACCGGTCCTGCTGATGGGTTAAGGACCTTCTATGGCCCTGTCCAGCTCTCCTAGAGTAACTGCCTGTCTCCCGGAATCTCTTTTATGCCCTTGAGACTATGCTGGGAGACACAGCAAAACTTCTGGCAATGGCATGTATTGATGCACCATCCTGGAGGAGTTGGACTTATGCTTTTCTCTGGTCATACACACAGATGTTGTTGTCTTAGCTACTTTGGCAAGTTGGACGTGTTTCCAGCAACATATCCAAGTTTGGTATAGCAGAGCCGACAGAACGTCTTGGTCTTATCTATGTTCTCTTTCAGTGTTCTTTTTATTGTGATAATATTCCAAAACCACTGACTAATGACTGATTGTAAAGGTCCCTTTTCACCAAATGCGGAAGGTGCTGCACATACTGCAGTGCTGGTACTACAACTGGTGCACACCCACTGACAGATGTCACGAAGGTACGCGTAAAACAGGTACATACAATGGAATTGATTGCAGACTGTTTATGGGGGGGGGGGGTCTCGGGGGAGCTGTGGGCCATTGGTGGCCCTATTGGGCTGGGAGGCTGTGGTTGCTGGTGTGGAGTGGCTGTGTGTCGGCCCTGGCCTGGTGGGGCTGGGGGGTTGTGGTGGGCTGCCAGGTGGCTGCGGGTGGGGCTTGGCGGGTGGGGCTTGGCAGGGCGGTGCCGGGTGGCTGGGGCAGTGCAGGTACAGGCTGGGGTGCGGGGTTCATGCATAGGGCCCTGGGGGCGGTTCGCTCCCTGGGCGGGGGTCTCGTTTGCACGGGAAGGGGTTTGCGTCTCGCCGGGCACACCCCTCCTAAGAGGCTTGCCCCCTGGGGTTCTGGGGGTTGGGGCAGTTGAGTAGTTTCTCTTGGTGAGATTGGCTGGGGCACTGGTGGGTAATGGGTGGGGTACCTTGGTCTCAGGCCAGTGTGTCTGGTGAGAAAGAATGTTTGTATGTGTGTGTGGCATGTTGGACATTTAGACAATGATAGACAAACAGTAACAGTAAAATACATTTAAAAATAAAGATTTCTTATTCATTATTTTAATATCATTAATAATAAATTAACACATTTAATTATAATAATATTGTTGTGCCGAGCGGGGACGGAACGGCACACACGTCAGGGTATCGGGGGATATGGGGTTTAATTAGCAGACGAACAATACAATGACCGAACTGGGGAAACAAACTGAAACATGAACTAAATACGCAGAACTAATGACAACAACCAGAAACAGCTGATCCCACGGGGATTCCACACAAGGTTAACAAGGGGGTGTGGCACACAGAAGGAGCAGACGATCGGGGCAGGCGAGGGATAGTATTGGGGTACATTCTTTATCATTTTGGAAGCCATAAAGAAAAAATATGCTCTTCTTGTTTTATCCTGTTCATTTTGTGTTTTAATGCTAAAAAAAAAGATATTTAGGTGTAATTTTTTGGGGCCAGAAATTAATTGGTTTTCAAAAAATTTTTAATTATGGTTTCACTGATTTCTCAAATTATGGTTGTGCACCTATGTAAAATATATATTTTTTGTAAACTCCCACTTGGTTCTTCTCTCCTGCACTCCTTAGTCAATGTATCAATGTAAGTCAATTTTATTTGCGATTAAAAGTGCAATCTATCTTACTGATTGGACCACAGCGCTGATTATTTCACAGGAATTTCCTGGGTCTGTGTTGCCCTGAGTCCTGTGCTCCATCCATACCTGCATGGCCCCACTTTGGCACCAGGCCTGCGGGAGGGGCCTATTGGCAAGCGCCTGGTGGCTGGGCCTTAGCCTGTGGAGCCCGACCGAACCCAGCCCGAAAGAGTTACGCAGGACTATCCCCAGGTGTGCCCTCCACCCACAAGGGGAATGTCAGGGGTTTGGTGCTTTGTGGATCGGGTGGTGGTTAAGGGAGACCCTGGCGGGCCAATCCCCGGCTAACAAAACTGGCTTTTGGGATATGGAATGTCACCTCTCTGCTGGAGAAGGAGTCTGAGCTTGTATGTGAGGTTGAGTGATACCGGCTACATGTAGTCGGGCTCAACTCAACACATAGTGTGGGTTCTGGAACCAATTGCCTGGAGAGGGGCTGGATGCTCTTTTCTTCTGGAGTTGCTCTGAGCTGGGGTCGGGCTATTGGTGGCCCCACAGCTTGGTGCATTAACATCGGAGAGAGCTGTCTCCCTGCACCTTCAAGTCAGGGAGAGGTCTCTGACTGTCATCTGCACCTATGCACCAAATGACAGTTCAGAGTACCCAGAATTCTTGAACTCCCTGATTGGTGTGCTGGTTAACACCCACACACCATGGAAAATGCCATGGTGTGTGGATGCTTATGAATATGAGTGGGGTTTGACAGAATAGCCCATGCTATGAGGGTGAAGTTGTTGATGGGCATGTCTGTACCGGAATATGATTGTCCTACGGTGATTATTGACATGATCCGGGACGAGCTTCTGACCGTGGAGTATGTGACGGGGAGGCATGGCTGGCGGTGCTGAGCGGGCTGGTTACCTGATCGAGTGTGACCATACACTGGGGCTGCTGCTTGTGCGGTACTGTCGGAAGGTGAATGATGTCCCCAGCGGTCCAGAGCCTGGAAATGTGGATAAGGAATTCTACTACCCTCTGAGGCTAGCTTGTCTGCAAAGTATTTGGTCATTCTGAGAGCAGTGCTGGAGCTTATCCCAGTGTTGTACAAGTCTGAAAGAAACTCTGGGAAAATGAGAGAATTGAAGCATAGAATGAGAGGAGGTGTGTCTGACGCTATCGTCCAATAAACGTTTTTCACCCCCCTGCAGCAGTTTGTCTGTATATGTCTGTGAAAGTGGCTAGGAGGGGAGGGGGGGGTGGGTAGTGTCTGACCCCTGTAGCAGTCTGTTTGTGTTTTTGTAAAACTCGCAGGGATTGGGAGTGACCCCCCTTTTTCTTTATTGTGCGGTTATCTGAAGAAAAGAGTTGTTTTGAAGTTGGGCCGTGCATAAAAAGCTGTTTTGAAATTGGGTGGTAAAGTTGGGGTGAGTAGTTTTCATATACAGCTGTTATTTACACCCCTTGTAGGTCATCCCGGTCAAACAGTATCAGTCTCTGTACATACGCAATTGCATCTAGAAAATAAGCACCAACCATCAAATTGACATTTAGTCTTACAGTGCATAAAAAGGTTTTTTGATGCTGCTATGAACTGGCAGCTGTGGGAGAGAATGCTGTTCTGGAATGAGAATACCATACGTGATTTGCATGCGGATGTTTGAAGAAAAGAGCGGTTTCTTCTACACACTGTTCAAGGACAGTCGGGCGCGTAAGTGTTGAAAAAACTTACGTTGTAAGGACCACCACACCCCCGACCCCACCCCACCCTAGATCTCAGCCTCGACCAACAGCATATAAAGTGGACACTGTTACAACCTTCTCAACATCATCCCCATCATGGCAGCACCTACAGATTCTACCAACAAAGTTATTGTAATATCCTTGTCTGGCGTAAGCAAAAGTAAAGATCAGGCCTTGCAGCCTACGATTCAGAAGAATGCTGTAGGACTCCCCAGGAAGATTTATCTGCAATGAAGCCGCAACCCGAGGGCTTCCTGGGAGATGCCCAACGGGGATATACTTTACAGCGTCTTTGACTATAATGCTGAGGAAGTGCATATCTTCCTGTTCCCTGGGGCCTGGGTAGACGACCACTGTATCCTGAGTTTCTCAGGAGTCAAATGGGAGAACTTGAAGTTTATCATCACACTAGTGATGAAACTGAGCACTGAACCCAACAATCAATTGAGCATCGATGCTATGGACTTTCACTAAAAAATGCTAGTAATGGGAAAGACAACTGTTATCAAGTCGGACATGACCGGGGAGCTGGGAGAGAGAATGGTGAATCTATGTTTGTTCTGGAATGAGAATACTGTATGTGATTTGGATGCGGATGTTTGAAGAAAAGAGTGGCTACTTCCAGGCGCTGTTCAAGGAGATAGTGCTGTGTATGGAGTTGTAACTTAACTTGTAAGGATCACCCCCTCGCCTCCAAACTCCCTCAGGAAGCACAAGCAACCCTCTCTCAGAATCTCCACATCATTCTTAAAGTAAAAGACCATCTTTTTTTGAAGATTAATGGTCTGGTGCTTTGATAAAACTTGTTGCGTTCTTTGCCGGACATTTGATCGGGCCCAAATTGATCGGGAGGGGGGTAGGGGCCCCACAAATGCAAAGGTTTTCATGTTTGTGAAATGATGTCTTTACGCATCTGAGTTGAGCAACCCACTGCCTCGGGGATTTTTCTCAACGGCATGCTTAGAAAGGAGTGACTCGATGAACCTTTGCTCAAACATGCTATCCATGATGAGAATGATTTTATTCCCCTGTGACACTACACGCGGTTGTACCCCTTCCTTCACCATTGTGTTCAATTTGATGTAATTATCGAACGCCTTTCCGTAGTGACTAATGAAGCAGACGCCCATATAGTACGGGGTCCTGAAATGTCTAATGAACTGCAGCGTGCAGTCAGGCCCCTCGGCGGTCATCGTCTCATTCTGATCGGAGATGACGCACACATAAACAGGGATATGGGTACCCGAGGTCTGGAATGTGTAAAAAACACATACTTGGGCACCTTTTTACCCCCCCCCACCATTTTCCCCCTCACCCTTTTTAACGAACCGCTTCCCACGTTTTTCTTTTTTATGTTTCTCTGGTGGATTGAAATGGCAGAGATGTGGTGTGGATATGTTGGATTTGGCTGTGTGGAGTTTACTATTGCAGATATTACATTTTCTACACGAATGTAGAACGCTGAGATGTCTGGGATTGCTGTAGAGGCTGCTGCGATTCCTGCACTGTGTGGGAGTGGTGTAGACGCTGTGTGCACTTGTGTTGTGTTGGGTGCCTGTTGAAGCGGTTGACTAGAATTATCTGGAAGTATATTTCAGTGTATTTGAATGTTTTGTGTGCCAGTATGGGTGGTTGTTGTTTAATTTTTTACTTTTATGTTTTCTCAGTCTGCGTGAGTACTTGTCTGTACTTGTTAATAGACAGCGTAAGTGTTATTATCTGCGGGTGTCGCGTGAGCGGCGTCTGCATACCTTCGCATTAAACACCCGCGGGATAATATTATCTAACATCGGTAACATTAACACAGAAATGGACAGTTGCACCTGAGCTTTGCTCGGTCACCAGTTGGGCCAGGAGGACATTTTCCACTTTTTTCCCGCTCTGGCAGTAGCGTGCTTTGAGAGGGTTTTCGTGGTTTTTCAGCCTCCCTAGAAGAACTTCGCTTTATTTTAGTTAAACGTGGTTCAGCAGGAAGTTAGTGTTGGGTAGGTAATTGTTAATTTGGTTATTTTAAAAGTTTACTTTTAAGGTTGTTATCACTGACGCTGTCGGATAATTTTAAAAAGTTCTGTTTTAACACAAGTGTTAATTTAGTGTTTTATTGTGCTCAGCACTTTATTTTTAATTTAGTGCCTCTGGCATGGATGGGCTCCCTGCTATAGCCATGAGATGCTGGCTTGTAGTCAGTGATGGACTGAATTCTCTGCCACATGTGCAGTGTGTCCTTTGAGTATAGTACTGTATTTATTTACTTTTTATTAATATATAATTATTATGTACTGTATTACTATTTTTCCGACTTACAAATTCGACTTAAAGACAGACTTGGAGAATGGATCCCATTTGTAACCTGGGGACTGCTTGTATTGTTTATCATAATGCAATGATCAGCTCTGAAATTATACAGGGGGTCAGTCTATAGTAGTTTGTATCACTAAAAATTTTGGTCAGTAGCCACCACATTCTCTCTCTCTCTCTCTCACACACACACACACACACACACACGCACATGTAGGGTAAACATATCCTTATGGGGACCGCTCATTCATTTCAAAGG
>JAODUD010000036.1:17870180-17893820 GCA_026784285.1 Stomatorhinus walkeri
TACACTAGCAGGAAGACTATTCCATACTCTAACTACACGCTGTGTAAAGAAGTGCTTCCTCAAATTTGTTTTAAAACGTTCTCCTGCTAATTTCCACGTATAAAGGCACTTGTGTGCCTTTTAGAATGTGCCCCGTGATTTATACTTGCAGCGGGCATTACTTTCGCAGCGTGCTTCCCTTTTGTATGGAGCGTTGCATATTTTCAGCGCGGCTGGCTTTGGGAGTGTATTTGTCCTTACGAGCCACCATACAAAATACATTCATTTGAGCACTTGAGTGAAAGTTCCCAGGGTAGTCTGAAAAATTGCTAAATCTACCAACAAACTTTAAAAGTTGGAAACACTGCTGTCAAGTATCTGGACAAGGAGTTGAGCTGGGGGCTTCACCTACATTCCAGGAGTGCCAAAATATGACTCCTAGACACAGTATGAATGTACCATGTTAGAATTTGTAATAAGTGATAACAAACCATTTCAAATTCCAAGGCAATTACATATCTTATTCTATAGATTGTTAATCTGTTCCACCATTCCACTCAAAGGAACTCTTAAACCAAAAACTCCGTGTGCCTGCGCAGGCGCACACACCACTAAGAAAGTAAAAAATCACTCGCTTCCATGTATTCAGATGGAAGTCAACATAAAACCCAGGAATGCACTGGTCCAGGCAGTCTTTAATCAATCTGTTTTTGCTACAACCCTCTCACTAGTGTGAGGTCCAATCACACAACATCCAAAGTGTGAAGGGTGAAAGCAAAAAATAAACAATCCACCCAGTTCTCGAGGGAGGAGTCCACCGATTTCCGCTCAGACTCAAAACAATACTCGAACTCTTCCAGAACCACCCTTACTATTTATCTTGAATTTCAATTCATTTAATTTTATATAGTGCCATTCACAACAGAGTCATTATTTCCGACGATTAAATAACTTACTGGAGTAACAGTTGAATAAAGTTTGGAACCTCTAATAACTGGAACTGTTTGCACTATTTTGGCAACTAATGTATTTTTATAGGATTTCAGTACTTAGTGGCGTGGACGCATATTAGTTTTTGTTCATGTTTTCAAGACGAAGGCGAAGGCCGCTGTTTTTCCTTTGGAACATTCATTACACAAACTAAAAAAAGTTGCGTTGCTGCCGCGCGACAAGCTGAGTATGACGTCATAGGAAAGCGCGTAAAAGTCACACATGCGTAGAAGGAAGTTAGTTAGTTGCCATTTTGTGAATGCGGACATTACATCGGAAATAATGATGTTGTCGTGTAATTCGCTTATAATTTAAAGTACTTGTGCTTGTTTATTTTACACTCCGTTTTTTTATTTTAGTTTTTAATTTTAACAGTTTGAACTTTATTCTTCTCTAGCCTTAAGAGGCCTGGCTCTCTCGACCGCTGCATTGTTTTGGTTACCAGTGAATCAGCTGGTCGTTGTTTTGTGGTTTTCAGGGTTGTTAGAGATTACAACCTATATTGTAATATTATTCAGCCACGTTCCAGCAACGCGGGAATTTCACAGAGCTGAAAGACCGGATGGATGGAGAAGAGGAATTCTTTTCCGGAGCCCGTTCAGGTAGTTTAATTGGTGTTTCAGGACAATTTTATTATTAAAAAATAACGTAGTTATACGTAAAGCCAAATAACTGCATTGGGTAGTTTTATAGATGGTTAGGTAAATATTATTTAGTATTAGTGTGCTATTTGTTCACGACGTATGTTGCTTTGGCAACCAGAAATCAAAAGTATAGTGCTAAGCAAGTGTGCTATGGTGATAATGGTGATAGTAAGAATGTTATTCTAGCAGAGCGTATGTTCGTCACCGCCATGTGTTTGCAGATGATGGCGGTGGCACCCCAGTACAGGACGAGCTCGCGCCCGAATCCCTCGACGAAGATGACGTGAACAGTGCCATACGTCATTTCGAGGTGGTGTCTTTCTCCTTATGGATTTTAATATATTAATAAACGTATTGTGTTCCGATAAATTGTAATTAATTGGAATCGATTGACAATTTTAAGATCCTGAATTAGCTTAGAAATACCTCAGTAGTTATATGCCTTTTATGTTAAACATTGTAAACTTTTACCGCTTCAATACACAGGATGAAGATTGTGAGGCAGAAGGTGAAGCCAATGATAACCAGTCTAATGATGAGCACATTATGCAAAACGAATATGATCTCGGGCAGGGTGACAGCGACTCTGAGAATGGTGTACATGACAGTCACTTGGACCTGGGTGTTTCCAGACCTACTGCCAGTGACAGAAATGAGGTGGACGTCCTGAAAAGAAGGGAGAGCTCTGAAGATGATGAACCAGAGCAGCATATTAATGACAATGATGCTGAGGAGCAAATGTCAGTCCAGAGAGGCCAGTCTGGGGATGCTGACTCTGAAACTGAGGCCAGAAAACAGAATACTGAGATTGGATCTGATGACAGGGTGGTCGGGAGAGGCAAAGGTAAACGTAAGGCCATCATAGAGTCAGATAGTGAGGAAGAGGAAACTCTGAAGCAGCCGACAGGAAGGAACCAGAAGGAGAATGACGAGCTGGAGCAGTTGGAAGAAAGTGATGACAGGAAAGAAAAACCAGGTAGTTAGACTGTCTGTAGTCTGTCTGTGCTTATAGTTAACTTAAATATAAAATCATCCATTTTAAGCATTTTGTGTTACATTAGACATTTCAGTTACTCATGTGGCTGTAAGTATATCACTTTTTTGCTAAATGTTTTGCTTGTACAAGACGTAAATTATAAAGCGAAATGGGTATTAAAGGTATTTTGGTCAGCCACAAATTAAAAACACTTAATCTTGTTGATCTAGATTTGTTAAATAGTTCTCCTGCCAGCCATAGTTATGCACTTTACACAGTAGCACACCTTAGTTTTACCTTGGTATGTGATAGTCATTCTAATCTTCAATATGAATGTCCTGTGAGGTGCTTTAAAAATCACTGTCTATAAATATATGTTAAATGTAACACACATCTTACAATCCAAATGTCCATGTGCTGGGTCACGTTGAATGCCATATTTTCTTTTTAGTGAAAAGAAAGAAAGCCATTCTTTCTGACAGCGAGGATGACGAGCATGAGAGAAAGCCAAGTGAGTTTGTTGGCATGCAAGGAACAGCCCATTTTGTTTTTCACCTACAAAGATTAGTGTTCTTTTCCTCAGGATTTGATCTAAACCCTTGCTCTTTGGGGTTTTTTGTGTTTTAGGTGAGAAAGAAAGCCTAATGTTGGATGGAGAAATCTCAGCCAGTGATGGAGGTTTGCAGTCTTCTGAAAAATCTATGGCAGCCAAACTGCAGGAGCTGGGATCTGATAGTGAAGAAGATGAAGATGGAAAGAGAACTGAATTTGGAAAAAAAGACCAGAAAAACTTGTTTGGCTCTGACAGTGACTCGGTTGATGAGGAAGAGTAAGTCAGTGTTTGTCTTGTGTGATTCATTTTATAGCAATCACAATTTGTAATTTGTAGTTGGATAGTGTTTAAAAGGAACATTTTTTTAAATTATATATATATTGGTACCTCAGTTCTTGAACTCATTAGAATTCAAATTTCTTAAAAGTCGAACCAACCAGTTCGGAAAACAAATACCTAGAACTCGACCTGAATCTCTGAAGTCAAACCGTGAACGCTGACCTAAGATAACTTGTACGCATGAAATAAGTCATGCGGCACGTCTCTCCATGGAAACAAAGGGTAAAGCTTCAGTCTCAGCCTTGCATTAGCTGTGATAACATCATGCATGTTTACAATATAGCTGAATACATATATTTGACAGTAAAAATATATTTAGACAGTGATAGACAGTGACAGTAATTATATAAAATACATTTAAAAATAAAGATTTCTTATTTTAATATTAATAATAAACCATTAATACATTTAATTATCATATTGTCATGCCAAGCGGGGACGGAACAGAGACAAAGGCGCAGACGTTAGGGTATCGGTGAATACGGGGTTTAATTACTGGTAAAGCAGGCAAAACGCAGACGGACAATACAATGACCGGACTGGGAAAACAAACTGAAACATGGACTAAATACAGAGGACTAATGACAACAACCAGAAACAGCGGATCACACGGGGATTCTACATGGGGTTAATGAGGGGGCGTGGCACATGGAAGAAGTGGATAATCGGGGCAGGACACATCTATTACTTTACAAATGACTGTTTTGATAAATGTGCTTAGGTGTGTTTAGTACAGTATATGCTCTTCTTGTTTTATCCTGTTCATTTTGTGTTTAAATGCTAAAAAAAAAAATATTTAGGTGTAATTTTTTTGGGGCTGGGAACCAATTAATTGGTTACATTATTTCTTATGGGGAAAATTCGATCAGAATTCGAACTTTTTAGGATTCGACCCGGAGTTCTGAATAGATTAAATTCAAGTTCTGAGGTCTGTGTGTGTGTGTATAAAATGTTAAAACATATCTCACAGAATTACTTGTTTATAAAGTACAGATGGGTTAACTTGTGTATAAATCAGTGCATTTTACTATCAAGTCCAACCACACATTGGATTTCTCATTTTCACAGGAAGATGATTGCAGATATCTTTGGAGAGTCGGGGGATGAGGAGGAAGAAGAGTTTACGGTATTTGTGCTCATTTGTTTTATATCCATCAACCTTTTAGAGTCACTCATCCAGGACAGGTTGTAGTTAGTGTAGTCAGGGGCATTGTACACCCTGGATGCGATACTAGTCCATTGCATGGTGCACATTCTGGGCAAGCAAATGACTGTGTGTCCCTTGGAGTAAGCACACAAAAGAAAAGGGAGAATGTGTACATCCTAATTAAGGGGCAAGGATCAAAGCCACAAGCAGAACTTGTCCGTCTGGTGGTAAATCCAACCTTATGGTGGCCTTTTTTTGTAGGGCTTCAACCAAGAAGACTTAGAAGAAGAGAAGAGTCAATCAGGAGTTTCATTAGAAAAAGCAGCGGTTGAGGATTCTGACTCTGATGATGCAATGGGAGGAGGGGACAAAGAGTAAGTATGAATGAGGCATGTTCAAATCATTATTTATATATGTATATGTATATATGTGTATATATTTATTATTACAGCCTATGACTACAACCATTGTGTTTTTTTTAGCTTTGGAAAAAATAACATTTAGCTGAAAAAAATTACCCTACTTCTGGCCCTTTTGTACAACATTTGTCTGTTTTGGGGTTACCTTACACTTCCATCCCTTTGTATATAATTGTAAGTGTAACATAACACTCTACATTGTAGTTCAAAATAAACATTTGATGTTTTCTTCTCCAGTGCTAGCTTTGTTTCAGATTTTGACATGATGCTGGCCAAGAAGAAAGCACAAAGTGGCAAGCGAAGGCGGAACCGTGATGGGGGAACTTTCATCAGTGATGCTGATGATGTGGTCAGTGCCATGATCACCAAGATGACAGAGGCAGCTGAGGTCTGTGCCTTTAATCCTAACCTCTCTGACAGTTGTTTGTCTTATTTATTAAATGTGAAATTCTTTCTTTGAAGCAGTATAGGTTAAGTTCCTCAGTCATTGCTCTTATCTTGGGTTTTCAACAGTCTTTTAGTTTATGATCCCTAACCTTTAACTTGGTGTCATTGTATCTTACCTACACAGCAGAATTCGGTATGTTTTGTTTTTTACAGTTGAAATATTAATTTAAGAAATGGTATATTATTTAACTTGATGTAATGTGAATGTTCATTAGAGATCACCGTAAAAGTTGTTTTATATACAGTTATGCTGCATAACGATGTTTTGGTCAGTGATGGGCCACATATATGATAGTGGTTCCATAAGATTATAACAGAGCTGAAAAATTACTATCACTTAGTGATGTGGTAGTGCAACGCATTTCTCATGATGTTTCTGGTGGTGCTGGTGTAAACAAACTCACTGCGCTGCCAGTGAGGTAAACATTTAGCACATATAGTTATGCGCAATACATAATACTTGATAAGCAACTGTTACTGGTTTATTTACGATACTGTATTTATTGTTGTTTCAGAGTACTTTTTCTACTTTTTAAAAGTTTTTACTATAGCCTAAGTGTGTATTAGGCTATAACTTTTTGGTTTGTGTGAATACACTTTATGATGCTCACACAATGACTAAGTCGCGTAACAACACATTTCTCAAGATGTCACTATTGTTAAGCAGTGCATGACTGCACTTACTATACTTCACGTATCTCGTGTTTACAGGAAGATAGGACGTTGAACAGTCAGAAGAAGCCAGCCCTGAAGAAGCTTACCTTGCTGCCTACTGTGGTAATGCACCTGAAGAAGTAAGGTTCTTCTTGATAAAAAATGATTAATCAGCAGTTATTGGCTGAATCTGAAGCAGTGAGTGTTTTCTTTCAGGCAAGATTTGAAGGAAACATTCATAGACAGTGGTGTGATGACAGCCATTAAAGAATGGATCAGCCCTTTGCCAGACAAGAGCCTTCCAGCCCTTAAGATAAGAGAGGAGCTTCTAAAGATTTTACAGGAAGTCAGTAAAAGGGGTAGTGTGTTGGGCTTCTTTGTTTGCGGGTTTACAAAGTTTGGACCATGTACACTGTTATCTGAAAACCTTTCTTTTTCAGCTACCTAGTGTGAGTCAAGAGACACTGAAGCACAGTGGAATTGGTCGGGCTGTCATGTTCCTGTATAAACATCCCAAGGAATCTAGACCTAACAAGGATCTTGCTCTTAAACTTATCAGTAAGGGTCAATATTGAAAATATTCAAATCATAATCAATACTCTCAATGCATTATTTTATACTGGAAGTATATAAATCTAAATTTCTATTTCTGAAATCGATGACAACGTTTAAGGCATAATTCATATCAGTTGCTGAAACTACACCTTTGGTAAAGAATATAGAGGTTTTGTGCATGAGAACTCCTGGTGTAATCTACATGTTATGTCTTTAGATGAATGGTCACGCCCAATCTTTGGCTTAACGTCCAACTACAAAGGTATGACTAGAGAGGAACGGCAGCAAAGGGATCTAGACCAGCAGATGCCTCCTCGTCGACATCTTGGGTAAATTTGCTTGCATAAGTGCTCCTTCCCCAGTTTTTTTTCCCTGCTTCATTTTACATTTTGTTCTGAAATTAAACTCAATAATAAAAACCAATATCTGTAGCTTCTGCCTTCCCTGTTATACTCCTGCTTCTTGTTTGAATCCCTTCTTTTCGTTGCTTTTGCTGTACCTCACTTATCCCTCTCTTCAGTCTTCAAAATGAGCATCCGAAGGTTGAAAAAGCACAGGAGGCAGACGTGTTCTCCTCCCCACCCAGGTTTTGTGTGACCGCATGGTGTTTTATGGAATTCATCCTAAATTCTGAATGGTTTGCATGTAGATCTCAGAATTGGCCAACGTGCATTTTGTTGTGAGAAAATGTTGAATTGAAGATTTTAGGTTTTTCAGCTTTTAGTGTTGCATGGGGGGGGGTAGCTGTTAGATATATTTTTCTTCCATGGAGGGGAAAATGTTAGTGTGCTTGCTATATATTGTATTTACCATCCTGAACATATTTTCACTCGCATTACATTGCAGTTTCTGTATTATTGAGTATAAGGCCAATACTTCGTAGATGTATATTTACAGGTGTTGATTGTTTTGATCCAAGATCAAGCAATTTAATTTCAAATATTCTGCTGAAGAACAAAACATTTAATTATATAGGTATATATTATAGGTGTGTGTGTATATTTTATATATATATATATATATATAGAGGTACAAAATGATTTTTTAAATGATCTAAGACATGATTACATTCAATGTGTTGAATGAAGTTTATAGTTGTGGATATAGTGGTTGACTTTTTGTCATTATACTATTATAAGAATACTTGGTATTCTTACTGGATAGATGTAGGATTGTGACAAACCAATACATTTACATTTATGAACTACATAAGAATAGACATAGACTGAATAGACTGTCAGATCTATGAAGCATTTATTGAAGAACGGTATTCTATAGAATTGTTTTAATAACATGGAAGTTGGTCTTTTAATTCTATATAAATTATGGCACATTGAGTTTAATCAGGGGTTGCTTATGCAAGTCATTCTCTGCTTTTTTTAATATGTTGCTTTGTGTATTGTTATAATTACATAGAGACCACAGGAACATTTGACTAAACTACATAACCCCTGTTTTCTCCTGTGTGAGTGTGAGAGTGTGAGTGAGAGAGATCACGTTTCATTCTGTATAGAGTTTATCCTGTTTTATTTGCTTCCTCAAATTCATTACAAATGACCAGAAACATCTTAACACCAAACTGCTACTGCTGATTGAGAAACAAATGCATCATTGTTTACCTGTTTTGAATTTTGAATTGTTTTGGAATTCTGACATATGGCAGATAAGTGTATGATAAATTATTTTAAATTTACTATTTGAAGACTAGCTAATAGTTGAACAGAACAGGGCCAGGGTTTTAAAACTGTGTAATTCAAGTACATTGGAAATAATAAAATTTCAGAACTAGATATAAGCCATATAATAAACTTTATCATGCAGCTTAGCTTCAATATGTTTGACTGTCACAGTGATTTAGCTATATAGTTTGACTTAACTACTTGTAAATCCAGGTTTTACTGTCTTTTTGCTGTAAAGGAGAAATAAAATGTCTTCTAGGTACAAAATTATTGTAATGCCTTGATGTTATAAGTAGATGTACTGTGCAGAATTTGATATATAGGACCCTGTTTCACAAAGCAGAATTTCTTCCATAGCCGGATAACTTGTCGGGTTTAAGGTAGTCTGGGCTAAATGTAAGTGAATGAAAATGAAGTCCATTTAGCCCAGACTACCTTAAACCCAACAAGTCATCTGCCTAAGCAAGAGATCCTGCTTTGTGAAACAGGCCCTAGGTGACATTTTACTTTTTGTTGCTATTATTGTGTAACAGGTTATGCATGCTGTTTCCTGTGTGTATGCATATGCACTCAATACCTGGAGATGGTGACTTTTTTTAATGGTTCTTTAATCACTTGTCCTTTCTCCACAGTTCGGGGGGACAGACGCCACGCAGAGACCTTGAGAAAGTGTTAACTGGGGAGGAAAAGTGAGTATGCTTTAGCCTCCTTTGATTGATGTTCATGTAGTGCAGGCTAAATGTATGGGTTCCATGGGTTCCTTTATATCAGAGCGAGAAGATTTTAACACCTTTGAGGTATTAGTTATGTTCTCCCCAAATGAGCTCGATGGGCCGAATGGCCTCCTCTCACTTGTAAATTTCTTATGTTCGTATGATGTGCATGTTAAGTTTGAAAAGTTAACAGCTGGTCTCTTCGCACCCCAGGGCACTCCGACCTGGTGATCCAGGGTTCTGTGCCCGTGCTAGGGTACCAATGCCATCAAATAAAGACTACGTAGTTCGCCCGAAGTGGAATGTGGATGTAGAAGCTAATCGGGTAAGTTTCCAGATCACTAAATGGTAGGCACATTTAGGTGTATTCAAGCTGTTTTTCCCCCTAAACATAAAAATTCTGGAGCAGATTAAGTTTTAAGAAGGTGCATTATGTTTCTGTGATAGTCACGGTTGCAGTTAAGCTACCTCTTTGTATTATGATGGTGCAGTTGAGGTCTGGTTGGTTCCAATAGACGGGCTTAAAAAAGGGGATAAACAGATTGGAGAAGCACAAGCGTCGTTTTGCAGAACAAAGAAAACTGTGCAAACTTCAGGGTGCTGTCAAGATCAGTGTGGAAGGCAATCGAATGCCCCTGTAACATCAGGGTGTCTACATGGGGCCGTAAGTGCCACTGCATACTTTTGGCCTGGAAATGATACACTGACAGCCTAAGCATGTTCATCTCTAATCTAATTATTCAGTCAAACAAAGTTCTCTATGACTAACAGCATCTTGGATTTAGTTTAGCAGCAGTAATGCCTTGCTAACCAACCTATTTTGCTGAGAAGTGGAAGATAATCAGTCTTTAGAGCCAGTTAACCTTTGTGTCTTTTATGGTTGACTTTGGTAAAAGTATCAATTAATAATTTACAATCCAAAGGTGATGTACAAGCGTAGTTGATAGAGTAGGATCAGCCAGCCCCTGGAGCAGGGGGGTTTAAGGGCCTCGCCATGGACCCAAAGGTGAAATCACTCTGCCAGCCACAGGATTTGTTCCTTCTTTGTTCCTGTTACATTCTAACCTTTGTCATGGATCTTCTGCATTTATAGTGTAAAATTTAGTGTTTTAAGCTGAGCCACTGGTTTAACACCAGAGAACAGCTTTTTGAGTGTGTGATGTGTGACACACTTTTTTTGCATGAATGGTTAATGGAAGGATTTATTTATTTTTTTTTTCTTGAACTTTAATTATCAACACAAACATTTTTAAAATTAAATTTTAAAATATTTCTGTTATTCTGTCTCTGTCTCTAAGGGCCCAATGAAGAGAGGTCTGTCTCGTGTGGACAAGCAGATGCGCCGTTTTGCTGACATAAAACGGCTGACAAAAACTGGCCATGCAGTTAAGATAAGTGTAGAGGGAAATAGGATGCCTCTCTGATTTTATTTTTTTTTTTTTTAAAAAAAGAGAAGAAAAAACCATCTGAATTATTTGCTTTCATCAGACTTACCAGTCCAGCCTGAGTTGATTTGAAGCTTCTGAGGCTGGAATTGGGCTCAAAATGCTGTTCCCCCCCCTCCCCCCCATTTGTCCAATACGATCAAGTTGTACAAAATAAAAAATTCATGTTTCCAAAATTTACTGCTGCAAATTTTTATTTCATAATTATGGACATTTATCAAAATGGATAGACACGGCGTTTTGTAGCTAAGCAGAATTTATCTACCAATAATCTGGTGCTGCTGTAAGTTGTACCAACAGAACACTTGTATTTCTCTGTAGAATCTGAATATCAAAATATTTTCATACAGAGGAAGACAAATGTCTTTCAATGACTAATTCCTGCTTGCTTTTCTCCTCTTTGGTTTTTATTAAATATTTCACAAACACACCCCTATGGGTGAGTCCCAGCAAGGATTAAAATTATGAATGCCACACACAGAGTTTAAGCAAACTTTACAATGATTTGTTAACATATAGTGGATAATTATTAAACTCACAAAGCTTGCTAAGTTTTTTCCTAGGGGTAAAAAAAATTAGTATAACTTGATGTTGTCAGCCCAATTGATTATGCCAGTCCTTGCAATATACAGGACATGAAAACTGGTACATCAGTATATTTTATGTTGTAGCCTGTTCTTTTAAGATGATGTGAGGGGGATATAGGGCTTTCGAAAGAACAAACAGGCACACTTAAGTTCGCTTCCAAAAACTCTTTATTACAAGTAATACAAAATATCCTTGCATTGAAATCAATATAAGAAATATTAAATATTTTGAATCAGATAATGCAAAATTGATATTATAGTTATCGTGATAACTGATTGAATCAACACATTGACACTGCAAAGCTTTTCACACTCGGACGTGCCCTCATCACCCACCTTCACTCTTAGACCGGGGAGCCCGTTTCAGTCCTGGCAGGAGACCAACACGTGCGGCTCTATGCCACGGCTGAGCTCCAACCAACACCAAGATATCCCCCTTCCTTTATACTAATTTTTGGGCATTACGTGTAGGCAGGGGATGAGCTGGCCAGGCTCACCCCTCCCCCCCAAGCAAGGCATTCTCAAATTTCCAATCTTGTCCAGGTAATGCAGCTTGCGGTTAAAATTAAAAGTACAAAAAAACAAGTTCCTATAATCAACACATTCCCCTTTTCTCTAGATAAGATCAGTGTCCCACACACCAACTGCTAGATATGGTTTCAATCAAAAGTAATTCGATATCCTTGATCAACTTCCCCTTTCTCATGAGAACATCTGAGAATGAAACAAGCGGCCCAAACAAGTGGCCCTCACATTTATCGATAATGCATAAAACACATGTTGGAACACGTTTGACCCCTTCTTCCCAGGAAAACCCCTAAAGTAAGCATCATTGAACGGGGTTAAGAATTCTGCAAATAAAATGTTCAATTCTAATACTTAGTTGAAAACCCTTTGCAGGCAATGACTGCCTGAAGTCTTGAACTCATGGACATGAGCAGACGCTGGGATTCCTCCTTTTTAATGCTCTGCCAGGTCTTCACTGCTGCAGCTTTCAGTCGCTGTTTGTTTGAGGGTCTTTCTGTCTGTAGTTTAGTCTTTAGCAGTGAAATGCATGATCAATGGGGTTCGAGAATATTATAGCAAAGAAGTGTAATAAAGTCCTGGGTTGCTTTTGCTGTGTGTTTTGGGTCATTGTCCACCTCTATTATGAAATGCTGCCAAATCAATTTGGCTGGATTTGAGCAGACATGATGTCTCTGAACACCTCAGCATTCATTCGGCTGCTTCCATCCTGTGTCACATTATCAATAAACACTAAAGACCCAGTGTCACTGTCAGCCATGCACACTGAATGTGGATACCTTAAAATGAAATCTGAGAGTCTGCACTTTGTCCATGCTCATTGTATGGCTTCAACTGGAATGTATTTCAGTAAACAGGTAAAATAGTAAAACTTGTCAGTGTCCAAATATTTATGGTCCTGACTGTACATATAATGTGGTGAAGTAATCACTGCAGTGAACTGAGGTTGGTAGTTTAGGTAGCAGTAGAATGTTCTTGTGCAGTAGGATGCATGAGTACTCAGCAAACAGTAATATGGCCTTTGGATGTCTGGATGCCATCAAAGGACTTCATTTGGACATCTAAGAAGTGTTTTTTTTTCCTTCATCCTGACGATGACTTTAAGGGATGTCCAGAGTACCTATTATGGGCTTTTTAATGACACCCTCAGGACTAATTATGGACATTCTGAGAACATATTATGGACAATAAACCAATGCAAATGCATTTTTCATAAATAGTATTTAACATTTTAGCAGTAATGCAAGGAACATAAACTATCTACTATCTTAAAACATTTCTGTCAATACTGCTGCCACCTCCTAATAAAAAACAAAGATTTACTTGAGTAAATAAAAATAAATATTCTCTCAAGTAATTAAAATATCCATTAAAGTGACCTATACTGTGTTCATGTTACCTGCTTTCAGCTTTATATTAAAACTGCGCAATACAAATATTGTCTAAAAAGGTACAAAGCATAACAAGTATCCAGTATGCTGCAGTGTTAAAAAATCCCTGTGCTGTACTTGTGTTCACATTAACAATTTTCAGCTTCACCCTAGGACAGGGGTGTCAAAATCCAGTCCTGGAGGGCCACAGTCCTGTGTAGCTTAGCTCTTTTCTACCACAAATGATTCAGCTCAAGAGCTTTGTGGTGATTAGCACAAGGAGGTGCAAGGAGTTCAACCAGGTGTGTTAAAGGAGGGGAAACCCAGAAATGTGTGGGGCGCTAGCCCTCCAGGACTGGACTTTGACAGCCCTGATCTAGGCAGTTAAGATAAGGGATCACACGCACCTATATATTAGTGCATTTTATTTAGCCTTTTCTTTCTCTCCTTTCAAACTATTTCTTTTTTTTCTGTCATCTGATCTGAAGTATTTCTTATTTAATATGCCTTTATTTAATCATATATGAACTGTTTTGTGTAAAGGAAAAAGTCAAATGGACAAAAGTGAAGAAAGGTAGTTTACCCTCCACATCCTCAGAAGCTTGGGTGGCAGTGTCTGTCAGTACTAGTCACCAGAACAAGAGAGTCCCTATCCATAAAAGGCTGGCGAATGATTTTCATGAACACAAGTCAAAATATCTGAAGGAGGAACATAAAAATGAAGATACTCCAATTAAAACTGGTAATAAAGATGGAGAGAGAGATGTCACATAAATGCATGAATCTGGAATAAACATTGTTTTATTAAATCATGTTGGATATTTTGGGTATTTATTTAATATACCAGACAAAATTCACACTTTTATAAATAATTCGCTCATTACATGTGAAAATATATCTCGTTCTAGTAGTATGAAATAGTAATGTCAAAAATAGCAAGTCCTTCTCTGTGTTTTGTTGTAAATGATGGTAGTTCTGGATTGTCATCCTCTTATATTTCATGTAGTTGTGAAGAAAAGCTCTTCCAGTGGTGATGGTGCAGCATGTTTTGTGGTGTTATGTGAAGACACTGAACATGACACTTCCAAACACCAAATATGTTCTCTGCTAGACTCCTAGTGCCCATATGAGCCTGGTTGTAGTGCGTCCGTTCAGTTGTTGGGTGCAAGTACGTTGTGTTGAAGACTATTTAAAGGTTGGGTTGGGTGGGGTGGGTGGATTATGGCGATTGTTGTTCAGTCCCTGGCCTTAGGCCAGGACATATTGCTTGTTCTTGTGGACTCCTGAGAGGAAGTGCATGCTGGGAAGGGAACACACTGGCGCATGCTGACCTGGCACAAGTTAACGAAATTGTCATAATTGAAAAGAAGAGGATGCTTCTGGAAGCTGGGGTCTGTGAAGGAAGGTTGTCATGGTAACAGCAAACAGCATATGAGAAGCTGGGAGGGGGAATCCTGTTTGTGAATCGTTTGAGCTAGTAATATGAAGTATTTAAGGCCATTATAGGATATCACAGGTACACTTGCATAACCACTGTCAGTGCAAACAATATGTAACAATAGGTAATTGAAGGTAGTTAATTATACAATCATTATGTACGCAGGACTCGAGAAGAGGAGAGGAAATCCAGTCATGTTGATGAAGCTCTTGTTAGAGAGCTTGAAAAAGCATATAGTGGTGGCACCTTTTTTTGGGTGTGCAAGCACCCAGGTCATGTGGAACACTGTCACTCTAATTTGCATGACCACACTAATACAGAAGATCTTACCTTACCAACCCTGAGTTATGCATTTAATTATTTTTCTGCCTAATGTTAAGATACAGGATGGTCATTCAGAGATAACTTTTATGTTCCACAAGTCTAAACAAAATATTCTTCTGAGCATACTCAATGTCACCATGCAATATTCAATTATGATCTCCTCTTTCCAGCTGAGCATACTCAATGTCACCATGCAGTATTCGATTATGGTCTCCTCTTTCCAACTGAGCAGTTCCTGTATTTCTCAGCATCTCGAGCAGAGGGATGATTATGGGTTTTAGAACATAAGAAACTTTATAGGAATATTTGTAGAAATTTTATAAGGAAGCATCAGGGAAGTTTATGTAATTGTGACGTGGTTAATAAATATTAAGCATTGAGTTGTGGTGCAGTTAATTTACACAATGCAAGATCAAGCCGGTTACATAATGTCGATTCACAAATAGTCATGCATACGCCGTGAATGACTTTTCATACCGTTGGGTTACTGACACCACATAAAGCCCCAGTTTCTCTGTGAAAGGTGCCACATGCCAAAAACTGTAAAGTTATGAGTACCTGCAGAAAAACTGGTACAGGCCGTTGTCTTTGGATAACAAATGAAAGCCTGGGTTTGAAAAGTGAAATAACCTCCATAGAGTTTATGCATTCAAAAGCAATCTAAGAGACTAATTTCATCAAAACATTGGAATGGGTCACTTCTATCAGCAAGAACTTGTCTAGCTGGTGGTATATGTTGATCTTCACTGATATAAACCTACCACCTAGAAAGTGTAATTTAATCTGAGAGTAGCTCTAATCTTCCTTCAGAAATCAGATTTGTTTATTCAAGACTCTTACACCATGACCAAGAGCCGATTTCTGTTAGTTTGCATTTAAAAGCTGTTTAAGTACAGTACTAGCCTTAATCTCTGTATAGAAAACCCCCCTTCTGTTTCACCTTTTAAGACTTCAGGCCTCTCCGGCATGGGCGGGGCTCTCTACCGGGGGCTGGTCGGCACCCAGCTGCCTGGGGTCCTAGCGGCCCTGGCCTTGGCTCATATGGGAGCGGCCGCCCCTCGCTAGGTTGGCTGCATGTTGCGGGGGCTGCGTCTGGGACATCCCTCCTCCCCCGGCTGAAGTGGGGGCGCAGCTCTTCCATTCTTCGGGGGCTGCGGACGTCCTGGGCTCTGCTGATCTCTGGGTCTTGTGGGGTGTGGTTGCAGCCTCCCACCCTCTCTATTTAGTATGTTCCATATTGAAAACGCACACACACAACACACGCACACAGGCCCACACCTCTCGCCTACACAATTGAGAACACATATACATACACTTGCATGCATCCCTCCAAGCACACACAACAATTCTGTATGTTTGCATAACGGTGTTACTTTCTTCATTCTTTATTTTTGTTTGTGTTCATGAATTTATACATTTCTGCACTCTTTTCAGATGCTGTTGGTCGTTTGCCTTTTCTTCCCTCTCCTTCACTGGTGCAGCAATTGGAGATGGTGTATTGTGTTTTCTACTTTACTCATATTGTTTTTTTTGTTTTATTTTATTTATTTATTTATTTTTCTTCCCCCTCCTAATCTGTCCCTCCTCTTCACTTCAATATTTTACGTGCTAAAAATGAAATAAATAAATAAATGAATGAATGAATAAAATAAAAAGAAATTGATCGACATGAGGGGCCTATACAGAGTCTATAGATGTAATGCTCTACTAGCAGAGACAAAGCGGACCCCGAAATGCAGGAGAACGATTTATTGGAAGGAAATCCGAGGGCAGATGAATCCAAAAGGACTGGGCTGGCGAATGGTCGGGTTGGTCGCAGAAGGTCGGATACCGGGCTGGTCAGTCCTACAATGAAAGACAAGACAGGGGAACGATGGGACGGGAGGACGGACTGAGGAAAGCCAGGGATGCAGGGCAGACGGGTTCGGGTAGGCAAGCAGAGGTGATCAAGGAAGCGGGGCTGGAATAGTATCACGGGACGCGGAGAAAGGCAGGGCAGCAGAGAAAGACAACGGATCAAGAAGTGCTTGGTATGAGGCATTCAGAATGGCAACAATACTTCACAGTGTTACAACCGCGGCATCAGGTTTAAATAGCCGGTCTTATTAGGGTTGATTGTTAATCGGGATATCGCCCTGCCCCTGTGGGCGTGACAGTACTTCCCCCTGACGGCCGTCACCTGGAGGCTGAGGGGTACGCCGCGGGCGGCCACGGGGTCATGCAGCCGGCTTGGAGGGATTGCGGAGGTGAGAGTCCGAGACTAGGACAGGATCCAGAATATCCGCCGCCGGCACCCAGGATCGTTCCTCTGGACCGAAACCCTCCCAATCCACCAGGTACTGCCCTCCTGCGGGAGTCAAGAAGAGTCCGGACCTGATAAATTGGTGAGTCGTCTTCAACAGAGGAGGGCGGTGGTACTGCCGGGCTGGTTGGTGGATGGATCGGACTGTAGCGAACGGGTTTTAAGATAGAGGCTTGAAAAGTGGAACATTTGCAATATATGCTAGGCAAGGACAATCGGTAGCAGTCAGGGCCCACCCGCTTTATGATTTGGAAGGGTCCTATGAACCGGGCCGATAACTTACGGCATCAGGGCAATTTTAAATTGCGAGTTGACAACCAAACACATTAGCCTACCCGGTAAGCAGGGGTCGAGGCGTCGTCGTCGGTCGGCATGGGTCTTCTGTATGGAAGCCTGAAGGGAGAGAGATCGCTGGGCAACCTGCCAGACCCGCTTGGCCCTCTGGTACCAGTCTTCGACCTGGGGAACGCTGCTAGGTTCAGCCTCCCACGGGAACAGGGTAGGAGTGTAGCATAACACACACTGGAAAGAGGACATATGGGTAACAGGGTTTACGCGGGTGTTGAGCATGTATTCCGCCCAGACCAGGTGGGAGGCCCAATTGGTTGGTCGATCTTTACAAAGAAGCCAGAGACCCTTGGACACTTCTTGATTGGTCCTTTCGGCTAAGCCATTTGACTGTGGGTGGTAGGCGGTCGTTAGGCTAAGGGTGATCTGTAACTTGTGACATATTGCTTTAAAAACTCGAGACGTAAACTGAGGACACCTGTCTGAAACGATGTCCTCGGGGAAGCCGAAGTACCGGAACACCCAAGTGATTAACTGGTCAGCAAGGTCTGTGGGATTTGGGTGTTTAGGCAAAGAAATGAGACAGCACATTTTGGAAAATGGGTCCACCACAGTTAGTATAACTGTGTGACCTTTGGAGACGGGTAGGTCGGTAATGAAATCATGTGCGATATGTGACCACGGACGAGTGGGCACTGGTAAAGGGTGCAAGAGACCAGTGGGTGGTTGGTGGTTTAATTTCAACTGCGGGCAAGCTGGACAGGCGGAGACGTACTTGTCGAACGTGGTCCTCCATCCTGGCCACCAGAACCGGTGGGAAACCAGGCGCTGTGTGAGAGACACCCCGGGGTGACCAGAGCCCGGGGAAGCATGCACCCAATTCAACACCGTGGCACGCAGTGGATGAGGGACATACAGTCACCCGCCTGGACACCCAGGAGGGGGTGTCGAGCTGTCGTTGTGTTGTTGCAACACCTCCTCCAAGGACCAGGTGATGGGTGCTGCAAAACACGTTAGTGGCAGTATCGTCTCCTCTCTACTGGCATGGCCGGGTGACTCAAATTGCCGGGAAAAGGCGTCAGCCTTGGTGTTCTTCTTCCCCGGAAGATAGGTGACTGTGAACTCGAAACGAGTATAAAACAATGCCTATCGGTCTTGCCAACGGTTCAGTCGTTTTGCCTTTTGCAAGTACTCTAGATTTTGTTGGTTTGTACATACCTGGAAGGGATGGTGGGCACCTTCTGGCCAATGCCTCCACTCCTGTAAAGCCAATTTCATGGTCAGCAGTTCTCGATCTCCCACATCATAATTGTACTCTGCAGGCGTCAGTTTCTTGGAAATGAAGGCACAGGGGTGTCTACGATGGGTGCTCGGGTCTCTTTGAATGAGCACTTCTCCGACGACAGCCTCTGACGCATCAACCTCCACCTCAAAGCGGATCTCCGGGTTGGGTTGGTGCAGAATCAGGGCAGAGCAAAAAGCCTGTTTCAACCTCTGGAAGGATTGCTCCACAGTCGGGTTCCAGTTCCTCGGGTGAGCGTAGTAAGGGGGGCTGCCACCTGGCTGAAATTTTGGATGAAGTGTCTGTAAAAGTTGGCAAAACCCAGGAACCTTTGAAGTTCTTTGACTGTCTTGGGGAGAGGCCATTGTTGGACAGCGGTAACCTTCTGGTCATCCATGACCACCTCCCCCGACCAAATAAGGTATCCAGGAACTGCACCTGTGTTTTGTGGAATTCACACTTCTCACCTTTTGCATACAGGCAATAATCTCTCAGACACTGGAGAACCTGGCGCACATGAAAAATGTGCTGCGAAAGGGTAGGCGAGTACACCATTATATCATCAATATACACCACAACAAACCGGTTAATTATTCCATGGAACACTCCGTACATGAAAGATTGAAAGAAGGAGGGGTTGTTCGTTAATCCATAAGGCATCACACAGTACTCGTACTGACCTGTAGACGTAATAAAAGAGGTTTTCCACTTGTCGCCTGGTCTTATACGAATGAGGTTATAGGCGCTCCTGAGGTCTAGTTTGGTGAAATACTGGGCCCTCTGAAGCTGTTCAAGTGCGGAGGGGATCAACGGGAGAGGTTCTGTACACTTCACGGTGATAACATTGAGGGCTCGGTAATCAATACAGGGACGGAGACCTCCATCTTTCTTCTTAACAAAGAAAAACCCAGCCGTGATAGGGGACTGGGATGGGAGAATTATACCCTGCCGGAGACCCTCCTGGACGTATGTCTCCATTGCCTCTTCCTCAGCTACGGACAGGGAGTACAGATGGCCCTTAGGAGGGGAATAGCCCTAGACCAGATCGATTGCGCAATCGCGGTGTGGCGGTAAAGCAAAAGAGAGGGCCTTGCTGAAAACGTTGCGATAGTCCATGTACTCCCTGGGTATAAGAGAGAGGTCTTCTGGTTCAGGGCTTTCTATGGAGGAAGCCTTTCACGGGATAGCTAGGCAATGTTCAAAATAGGGTTCAGACCATGCGGTTATCTCACCAGTTCTCCAGTTAATAGCGGGGTTGTGTCTCCGCAACCAAAGAAGCCCCAGGATAATAGGATCCATAGCCTCGGGTAGGACCAGGAAGTCCAGGGTCTCGTGATGCAACACTCCTACTCGGAGAGACACTGGGACCGTGCAGTGACTCACCCCCCCACCTGGAAGGGGCGCACCATTCACTCCTATGACTGTGACAGGGTTAGAGAGCACTTGTAGGGACACCAGAGTTGTGTGGTGTGAATAAAGTTACCTGCCGCCCCTGAGTCAACCAATGATATTTTTTTGAATTTTTATATTTTATTCACACCACACAGACACTTTACAAAACCACTTTACAAAACCATAAGCCGGCAAGTTGTGGATGCACACATAACACAGCTGGCATCTCCGTATTTATCAAACATTTACGATGCATTTTCATTACAAACATAACCCTAAATATGCAGCTAACCTACACTAGGATAAAAGACACAACTTCATCATTACATTGCTTAATTATTTTATTGCTATACGTGTTTTGTTTTACCACTGTGAGCGTCTGTTCATCGTGTTTGGTTCCGTGTCTGGGACAGCACAATGACGTCTTCATAGATATCCATAGATTAGCGATGAGGCTAAGTGCGTCCCATTCTCCTTCCCACACTCATGCCTAAGCTGTTTGTTGGTTATGCTAAGCCTACCCAGATTTGCTAGGTCTAATTATGGATTTGATAGTTATACTAAGCCTACGCAGATTTGCTAGGTCTAATTACGGATTTGATAGTTATGCTAAGCCTACCCAGATTTGCTAGGTCTAATTACGGATTTGATAGTTATGCTAAGCCTACCCAGATTTGCTAAATCTACAGATCTGATAGTTATTCTAAGCCTATCCAGATTTGGTAATGTCTAATTATGGATTTGATAGTTATGCTAAGCCTACCCAGATTTGCTAAGTGAAATTACAGATTTCAGGGTTAGGTTTATGGAGTTGGAGTTTTAGGGTTTGGGGTTAGGGTTGGGATTTAGAGTTAGGGTTGTGGTTAGAGTTTAAGGGTTGGGATTTAGGGTTAGGGTTTGGGATTAGGGCTGGGGTTTGAGGTTAGGGTTAGGGGGTTAGGTTTATGATTGGAGTTAGGACCCCATCCTGCACCCTGGCATTCCAGAGACACAGTTGTGCACGGGCCTATCATGGGTTAGGGGTTAGGGTTAGCACACTGAGGCTAGGGTTAGGGTTGGAAAAAGTATGGTATTTTTCGGCATGAACATATGTTTTTATGGCAGGTCTGCTTCCCTGTATGATTGGAAACTACAGTTTAGCATGATTTAGTAGCATATTTCCTACTTTCCAACAGTCCGTTGTTTCACCCTAATGCCTTAAATTAGGGTAAGGGTTAGGGCTATCGATTAGCACTACGGTGGCCTAACTTGACAAAGTAGCTCATCCGATCTCGCCCAGTTACTGTATTGTTCCCCCGAGTCAATGCTGTGTGGCTGCATTCTTAAAGGCTGGTTATTATTCAGAGACATGTCCCGTGTGTTAATCTAACCTCTGAAGAAGTTAAATACATTAACAGAAAAATGTATCATTTCATTTCCAAAGTGCCCATTGTACTGTTTTATGCAGACTATGTTCGTATCTGCTCTCAATTATGCCTTAACAATATTAAGTCTCCAGTTTTTGTGAAATACGTGCTCTTTGTGCTCATCTTCCCCGCAGCGGAGACCAGCAATAAAACACATGAATGTGCGAATGGCGTCACAGGGCATGTCATGCTCCAAATACAAGCACTCTGCTGGTTTGGCCATTTCTGGTGGAAAAAATATACTATAGCTGAAAAATTGAAAGCCCATGAAAATATCACTAATTTTGCTTGGTTTTTCGTTACTTATAATTCCTATAATCGCAGAATTGCAAAATCCAGGAATGACTGAATAACACAATGGCAGATGGTCCACCAGAGGGAGACAAAGGCCACTTTCTAAGATTCTTTTTGCTGAACGTCAGAATTTGTCTCTGTGCCGTGTATCAACACTGACTACAAGACTATTTATACACTCAGAGTGAATTACTGTCTTTATTCTGGTCCTTGGTTTTGAAGATTTGTAATATTTGATTCTATTTTATCAACAAAAATACACGTTTAAAAATCTCACAGAGAGAAAAAAGGAACAGTTTAACTGCAATAATCTCTGGGTTTAAAAAGAATGAAATAAAGATGGATAATGGCACAGAAAAATTCTTAAAAGGGGTGGTGAACTTCACTTTACTTTCTGTATGGTGAGGTGCACATTAATTGCTCAAATTATTTGGTCTTATCAGTAAATTAATATTACCCTTAAGATATCTAATGGTACTTTGAAAAAGCCTAGATGTGAATGCAGAGGGTCTAAGTGACAGAGTGAGAGAAACATGCTCAACTTTAACCCCAGGACTGCAGGGACGATATTTATAGGGCGACAGCTTAATTCTGAGCCAGAGAAAATGTAAATGACTGTATTTAGATCCTGCAATAAGTGAAAAGTGTGTTATTAGGTCATGTCTTCCGGGGTGTAGATCTGAAGTCTTTATGAGGAGGGCATTGGGAATCCGGCAGCAAGCTGTGGGTATGGCTTGTCTCGTGAAGGGCTTCAGCACTACTATATTCCTCAGAATTACAGGCCTGTTAGCTGAGCCACAGAATTCACAGGCTGTGTCAGGCAATGTGTCAGACAAACTTTTGAACTCCAAATCTTAGAAATCAGCGCTGACTGATGCAAGATGAAACTGATTGAGAGTCAGCTTCTGATTGGTCAGTGCCATTTCCTCTGCTTCTCCCTGTTTAATGCAATGGAGTGGCTTCTAACCCATTAAGTAGCAGTTATTCTGACAAGTCTCATGTGTACCAGGCTATACCCAATACCTCCCATTCTCTCCGGAGACTACATTAGAAGCTGGCTCATGGCAGAAGGACTCATCCTGGCCTGCTCTGATTTCAGTGCTGTCTCCATTATCGGAATGATCATCCATAACACAGAGTTACCGTCTAGGCTGTTTACGGGATGCAGAGCCCTCAGAACTGAGGCCAGGCAGGGCTGGCCTGGTGTGGAAATGCTGGCGTACCTCCATCCCATAGACCACAAAGTCCAGGCCTGGGCTTTCAGGTCTACACCTGTTTTTTGGTGGTCAGCTTCGATTCTCCATTTCATGCATCACAATTCTGTATATTTTTTATGCATCTTCTGCTTCATTGTCATATGCATCAATAAAAAGATGGACTTCTAACAGCATATTTAAAAGGTTTTTATTATTTTATATGAATACATGGGAGACAAAGTTATACAATTATATATAAAGTTATTTAATTATAGAACCATTTTGGGCATACAAGAATTGTTTGTCAGCGTAGCACTTAAAATATGCATGTCCCCACACTGCCTCCTGGTGTCCGAGGGGAGTAACAATCAGCAATGATTAATAATTATAGCAGGACAAGCTGCTGGTGGCTGCCATTGCCCCCCATCCCCCTGAGTGCTACTGACCCAGATCAAGTTGACCAACATCACCTCTTCTAGTGTCCCTGGGCTGGGTGGGGGCCGAAAGACACAGAGGGATGATGGCTGGGCTCAAAACCAAACCAGCACAAAACCAAGGCAAGTGCACAAACAATCATCTGGACATACAGCAAGAGTGCACTCCAGCTAGGTTCAGGCCAAGGTTTGCCCCTGTATGACTGGATGGAGTGTCGTATAGCATTGGTTATCAGGTACAAATGGTTATCAGGTACAAATG
>JAODUD010000036.1:17899773-17919095 GCA_026784285.1 Stomatorhinus walkeri
CTCCCCGCGGGGCCCCCCCCCCCCCCCCCCCCCAGGCAAGACTTAACAAGCATAGTTATGATAAAGGCCCATAGCCAGAGTGCCAGGGGAAACATGACAGAACAGACGGAAGCTTGGACCAGGTTGCCGTGGAGCCGTGCTGCAGAAGGGCGGGCCAGGTCAGGCTGGCGCCCGATTGGCTGCTCTGTCGCCTCCAGGGATTGGCTGCTGTGGTTTTCTGTACGGTTAAATCCATTGCGCTGTCTCAGTGGAGATGAATGATTAATGATGCTGTGGATCGTGCCGTCCTTCCCAGCCTCCCTCAGTCCTGCTGCTAATCTGTCCAATGAGGCCTGGCTTAGTCTGTCTCCACAATTAAACAGACTCGCCCGTCGTCCTTCTCCCATCCTTCCCATTGCCGTTGCATCTAATGAGACCTCGGCTGGATACAACGTCTAGGATTTCCTAAAAGCCAGGCTGGGACATTTTTATCCTCAATTCTGTATTAGACTCATGCCCAGTTTATCCTTTTACAGTATATCCCTAGTGATTTTGCTCTCGCTGCTTTTAAGGTCCGACTGCCTACGGTTCAGTTTTGATGAGGAACTGAGGGGCAGATTGTACAACTTCACTGTCACTGTTTTTCCATACTGCACTGCTCTGCTGTCGGTGCTGAATGCCCCCACCCTTCAGGATGTTGGTTGTCATGAGGACAGATTTTCATTCCTTTTAATGACCCCCAGTAAGCCCAGAATATGGGAAAATGGACGACGATGTCAGGAAGGGAATATTTCCTATTCACGCTGGGAATTCTCTCTGCTCTTTCTCAGAGTGACTTTGTGTCAGAGGAGCTCGTGTCAGCTGCCGGTGAACCCGCTGGGGGCGGGGTGCGGCCCGTGTAGCGTGGGGGCTGGCCAGCTCGGTCGGCGGGACCGCCGAGCAGTAGGACCAGGTACCGAAACCACACGAAGTCTGTTGCCGGAAATGTGCCGGCTTTCATTGCGTTGTTTATTCGGAATGTTCTTGCGTGCCGGCCAAGTAGCCGGGGAGCTGGCACATCTATGCAGAGAACTCTCCAGAACCTCAGGTGAAGCCTTAATCACGTGAAGAAAATTAGCTCACGTTAGCCATTGCGCACGCATTTTGGCTGCATGGTCACAGTTCCAGCTCACACGGACTCCCAGATTAAACTGCCGGCCTGACTGCCGCCCCAGTTTCACACTTGGTTCTTTATGGGGTTTGAGTCGCAGCTCTGTCTCTGTGCTCCACGCGTGCCCCCCTGCCTCAGAGCAGCTCTGATGATGATGATGGTGGAGTCCCATCGGTTCCATAACCCTAAGCCTGCTGCGTTATGATTTTTTGTTTTTTATCTTGACTGTTTCTGCCTGGTCAGGGCTGCTAATCCACCACACCATGCTAACAAATACGCAGCGTCACCTGTTCCAGGATGATCCGGTATGTTCGTGGATCCTGCCGGGCCTATTTGCCGGCACACTGACAAATCACACCCCGTGCCTCTGAATTACCCACTTTAATGACCCGTCCCATTGTGTCCAAATGAAAAACAACAAATTTATTTTTGTATAGCGCATTATCATGACTTCACATCATCTCAAAGCGCTTTACAGCATCCCCACCCAAAGTCCCCAGTGAGTAAGCCATAGGCGACAGTGGCAAGGAAAAACTCCCCAGAAGGAAGAAACCTTGGGAGGGACCAGACTCAAAGGGGGAGCCCATCCCCCAGGGGCCGGCAGGGAGAGTCTAATACAATAAAATTTGAGAACATTAATAGGGAGCAGGGGGGAAATGAGAAGCCGGTGCCAATGCTCGCTCCAATCGCCAGGCAACCAGAAGGCAGGTACTGGGTCATATAAGGAAGCGGCAGACAGGGCAGAACGGCAGCCTGGAAGCATGGACGTCATTGGTGGTGGCGACGTCACATGTTGCAGGGTGTGCTGGGCATTAAACTGGCAGGCGCCGTAGAATTCATTACAGCCAGTGGGATCGGGTGGTATGCTTAAAGGTGGCGCTACACCCCAGCGTGTCCGTGGGCACTGCGGCCAACAACCTCATGGGGTCGTGGTATCGATCGCAGCTTGCTCCATTTGAATGGGGTGGTTATGTCGGGCAGGTGGGTGGGGTCATGGTCGTGTTTGTGACACAGACCCAATACACACACACTGGTGATCATCTCAACCTCTGTTTCTTTCCACTGACTGCAATTTTACACAAAGTTCAGTTTGGTCAGTAATGAGCGACGCAGCCAGTTCTGAGTGAGAGCTGGGTTGCATGCAGCCTTGACAGCTTGCAGCCAGTGAGTAGCCCATGCGCTACCATCAGCCATGTTGGGTGTGACCCGGCAGCGGTGTTCTGATCTGCCAAGGCTTAGTGCTCTGCCATGTCAGCAAACCCTGCATATTTCCAGAGTCTTTAAGTTGCCAGCGGGGGGGCATGTTCTTATTTGGAGAGTGGGGACTCTGCTGGGACTCCTCCGCTCGGACTCCTCTGCTGGGACTCTGCTCATAGTTCCTCTTTGTGAAGGAATGCCACGGTTTTTGGGAGTGATGCCTCCTGAATATGTATTAATAAGGTGGTGCACAGATATCAGTCTTTGAGTTGGCTCCCTCTGGGGGAGCGCGCTTTTGGAACTCCATCTCGCGTGTTACTCCTTCACCACCTCTTCATGTGTGGACATGCTACCGTATTGTATGGAGTAAAACAGCATGATGCTTTATGGTCAAGAGATAAAGTCCCTAATAGATGGTCAGTGTGAATCTGCAGTGTGAATGGGTCAGAACAGGTCCGTTTGTCCAGCGACGCCATGGCCGGGGGGCCATTAGTATTCTGAGTGCGTCCCGCCTCTTACCACCCCTCCTCCTGTCTTCCTCCTCCTCACGAAGACCAATTCTGTCCTTTATCTGTGTCTATCCTTTCCTTGAGCCCTGTTGCCGAAGCTTCCAGAGGATGGCACAGAGGTCTGGCAGTAGCTTTTTGGAGCCTGAGTAGGGGGTGGCTATGGGTTGGCTGTTTGAGGATTTGGACGCAGAGTGGCTGTTGAACCAGGGCTGCCGTCGACAGAACACCCCGACATGTGAAGTAATGTATGCGATTCTAGGCCATGGGTGTCAAGTGCCCCCTAATAGGCCAAGAGGGTTGGGGGGTATCTAGTTGTCACTTCCTGTGATGATGCTTAACTGATCCCAAGGCATCCAACTTTGGCAGAGTGAGTCTGCAAATCTGGGTTTGGTGTTGCTAATGGTTTTCCCTTCCATCTCTGTCTCTCTCTCTCTCCCCTCTGTTCCCTCCTTCCAGCGGAGCCCCTCCCCCTCATGGACCTGTGCCGTCGGGCAGCCCGCCTCGCTCTCGGCAGAGATCGCCTCAACCAGATAGAGACGCTTCCTTTGCCCCAGTCCCTGAAGAAATACCTCCAGTACCAGTGACGGCCACCAGGGGGAGCGGCGATCAAGGCCTGAGTCTGTGGGGAGGGGTAGAGCATGGAAATACTAGGCAGAGGCTCGGTGCATGCAGAGGGGCTGGGGGCTGTGGGGGGTAGGGCTTGTTTACATTTAGAGACTTGTTTACTTTTTAATATTTTAAATTATTGTTCTGCGGTCGTATCCAAACTCGGGGCCCCCCAACCCCCCATATCCGTGAACAGAGTTTGGGAAGCACACCAGCCCTACACAAAGAGGGGGGCCCATGGAGCTCGACGTGTATATATTTTTTCTTAAAGTAAGTCCTGGACTTCAGTGAGGACTTCAGAGCCAGTCCGTGTGTGACAGCGGCCAGAAGCTTCCGGATGGATCCTAGCGGCGTGTGTTAACCCCATCCAACACCCCTGCAGAGGCGGCACCCCCCCCCTGCAGAGGCTCCCAGAGCTGTGCCACCCTGGACTCATCACGTTTGTTTTTTAACTTTTAAATGCGCTTCATCTGGTCTAAAACCTTTTTAATATGGCTTAGTAACACCCCCTGCCCCGGTCCACTGGGCTCATTGTCAGGGTTCGGGTCGTGACCCACACCATACTGTGGGTCGGCGTTCGCTTATCTGTCTGCTGCTCTGTTTCTGTCCCTCATTTAGCGGCTGCACTAGATGACTCTTAACCTGCTGCTCTTCAGCATCGACATGGCTCTCGTAATTCCTGCCGGATCTCGCTTTCCGCCCTCCTGCTTGTCCCGCTGAGACCGGGGCCGTCGGTAGACCTTGGCATATTTTAAATGTGAATAAAATTGACTTGAAGAATGGGACTTGGCTCATGGTCTTCATCCTGTATTAGTTGGCTGGGGGCCTGAGGGGCAGACTGGGCCTGTGCAGTAACCCCCCCCCCCCCCTCCCCGACTGGCTGAACTCTGGTCACCAATGAAGTATTTCCATTGTCGATGGTAAGTAATCTTAACGCCCATCAATACAGGCTACCGAGAACCTAAGTTCTGGCCAAGTTGGCAAATCTATCCCGGTCCATTTGGATCTGAACACAGACGACTGTAATTCAGGTTGTGCCCTGAAAGAGACACTACATTATGACTTTAAGGGATCATCAGCCCTTATTAACTCTAATCCTGCTTCACCAGTCCTAACCCTTTATTAAAAGCCCGATCCCCCCCCCCCATTACTAGCCCTAACCCTGCTAATTCTCTGGCCTGCAGTTCACTGCCAGGTCAGTGGAGGATGATGCACATTAACTGGCCTGCGTTTTTCTCCTCATGGATTATTTATACGGCATACGGTCTCATGGCTCTGTGTCTGCGCTCTTCTTCTCTGTTTCTTTTTTTCTCACTGTGCCATATTAAAAACGAGCCCTTTGCCGGAGCAAGTGCAGGCACGGACGCCTTGGTAGCTCGCCGGTGGTTCTCTGGCCCATACATTTCCAGTTATATCAGCAGTTTGGAAACACAGCTGTTCAGAGATGTTATAATTTATAATGAATGGATGGATGGATGGATGGAAAAATGCATACATGCATAATTAATTCCTGGGTGGGAGTTCTTGATAACCGATATCTGTAGATGACCGTTTGCTGGTGCTTCAGGGAGGAGGACCCTGTGATGAAGATGGTAACCTCCTGCTGGTTCGTAGCTTTACACTGGCGTGTTTTTAATAGTGTTCTGTGAGATCTCAAGCCCACACGCTTAACGGATGAGAGCACTAAAACCCAAACCAGATGCTCTTTAAGACCCTCAGCTGTTTCTTCACTTGGTTGGGGGTGGTAAACAGATGGAGTTGTTGTTGTTTCTTTCTACTCAGCAGGGTGTTCCACGAGGCAGGATTTTGCCGTCAGCTGGGTTAACTTAAGATGGAAGTCATAATTATCCAATAGGAATGCTCCTTACCTAAGTTCTCAATGACAATCATTACTTCTAGCTTAATTTAACTCAGCTGCCTGAGGAATCCTGCTTTGGGGAATACCATCCAGTGACCTGTACTACGAAGCGGGGGTTACTGGCTTATCGGGGTTACTTGTTGGATTTAAGGTACCACGGTTGAAATGGACTTCATTTTCGTTCACTTACATTTTGTTCAGACTACCTTAAATCTGACAAGTTACCCCGATAAGCCAGTAACCCCGCTTCATAGCACGGGGCCCTGGTCTTTCTTAGGGAGGTACAATTTTTGTTTCCATTGTAATGAGTAACCTGCATTATTCACCATGGAGCATGATGGGTGACCATGCCAGTGAATCTGAAGTTCATGTCAGTGTCTGTATGGGAAGCTGTTTTCTGCATCTGACCACTGGAAGTGGCTCTTTATAACCTGAGCTTGGGGTCTGTATGACATGTGGAGTAGCACTTGAGGGTGGGGATCCTGAGACAGGTTGTTGCTATGGCACTTAAATATGTCGGTTCACCATGACACCCCCCCCCCCCCCCCCAATCATCATTTATGCAATACGTATGCCTAGGTTGTTTCTTCATTTTTAGTATATTGAATTACCAGGTCTGTAAACAGATTTAACCCTCTCTCTCCCACTTGGTCTAGATGTGAGTGGGTCAGATCCTGTGCCTGGAATATCCACTGCAAGCCAGACTTTACTGAAGGGACTAAGTGTGTACTTTTACTGTGCTTGCGAACATATAAATGAGATGGTGTCATGCTTACATGGAGCCATAGGATGGTGCTGTTGGGCATAAATGGTCTAGCTGAATGCCTGTGACCTGTGTTGAGTGTGAACAGAGCCATTGACCTGAGTTTGTGTCGCTCTGTTGGACACGGATCCCTTGATTCGGTCACATGCAGAGGTGACGTCAGCACTGGTGTGTGTGTATGTGTATGTGAGTGAGAGTGAGATGCTTGCTGCCTTAGGGACATCGGGATGTGTGTCCATCGTGGCTGTGGCCCTGCAGATCGGCTTTTGCACATGATGGCTAGCATTGGAGCGTGTCGTGAGATGACCTGCTTGAGGCTGTCCTCTTTTCATACCGAGATCAGGCGAAGGTCACTGACTGAACAACTACCCATCCACTACAGCCACAGATGTTCTAATAAAAATGACCTCCCTGACGCAGCAGAATTTTGGTGAGTGTCAAGTCACTTTTAGGACTGAGTGTTTCTTTTCCATGTGATATAGATGCCCCGCCTTTGTGCTCAGGGTCAGACATCAAGGCCTTGCTCTCTAATTAGGTGCTAATCCATTGTTGCCTCTGATCCACTAGCCTGCGAAACCTTTTCATCGCCGAGTTTGAAAAGTGCAGCTCTCCAGGCTGTTTCCACACTGCCACCCGGTGGTCACCATTGAAAATTACACCCGCATATTCCACATTTTTTTTGGGCTCCCGTCCGAATGTAAACATTGATGAATGGTCCTTCCAGGCCTGAAGATGAATTGTATACATGTTCATTTGCCACTTGTTCCTACAATAATACTCGGGCTGTATTTAAAACTCAGCCCTTTCTTACCTCCGAACACCGTGATTTTTAGACTACGTGGAAACACTTTCCTTAAGGAGCTTATGTATACATTTTCCATCCATATTTGTGCTTCAGTAGCATGGACTTGAACCTGACCTGTAATGGCACTGAAGGTGCTAATGCTAACAACATAAACAGAAGTGAACGTCCTTATTGTCCCTCGTTGAAAGAACACCCCCCCCCCTTCAAGCGGTCTGTCTGGACCAAAGCATGTGAGCGGAGTGGAGCGGTGAGAATTTCCGCTCCTCGCTCACGAGGCTGTTGGCTCCGCTTGCTCCTCCGCTCTAATTCGCACTAAGCCGCTCCACTCAACACCACTCCAGTCAAATCGCTCCACGCTCGCTCCAATTTAAAAGAGGGACAAATAATCTACATGCCTAACAAATGTCACCTTAAACCAATGCCGTATATCATAAAGAAATTTGAGCAACGGCAACATTGCCACTCAGAACGGCATTCCACACAAAAATAGGCTTAAAAATAAAGGAATCAGTGGGCTTAATAGGCTAAAGAATATACAGGCATCCACGTTGTAAATTCCTCATTTTTTTCTGTTGATGCTGCTGCTGCGTCTCTATAAAACAAAATTTCACGGACACGTTACGTAAAATGTAAAAAGTCGTATTAGACCTATTTTGAATGACAAAACGAATTTATTTGATTACCAATATTTACGATATGGGCTTTTATACTTTATAGACTTGATATTCTACAACCATATACACATTGCTCACGTTTTGCTCTGGCTTCTGGCTGTTCGCGTAGCACACTCTCATGTTTCTGAGAAAAGTGATTCCAAAGTTAATCTTTACTCATTGAAACAGTTTCACCACATTCTTGTTCTTGCTCTACATTATTGTCATCTATACGTTTGATAAGAATAGTACACTTGCACGATTTATCAGTTTCCTTTGTGAAATACTTTGCGAATTCCATCTCGGCCAATTTGTGTAACAGTCTTAATAATTGTACTGATTAATTCTGGGTTGATTTGATCACGCCTCAGATTCGTGGTGTGAGCGGTATCGGAGCGAAATTGGAGCGAGTCAGAGCGACCGCTCCAGCCTTAATTAAAAAACCGCTCCGCGCTCTGACTAAATTCCGCCCGCTCCGCTCCTCTGTCCTCTTGTGTCTATGCAGATGTTTGCAGCCTGACGGCGGAGATACGACGTCACTAATCCGCCAAGACCGTGCGGTCCGGTCGCCTCTGAGGTCACCGTCTGCTCCCACATGCCTGCCGTTGGGGTTTCGTGTGAGTGTGCGAGTTGGACAGCTTCCCGGTGTTTGCTGCACCTCGGGAGACATTTCATTATGGATTGTTTTGTTTAAATGCTGCTATGGAAACCATTCCCGTGGCGTGTAAGGCCTAAGTGGAAAGTGAGGCAATGTGGAGGGCTACCTTGGTCACTATAGCCAAACTGCTACAGTAACACGTCCCATTTAAGTTAACTGCAGGCTATGTGCTAACTCTGTGTAGGCTATATGCATATGAACCGTCCTTATTGCAGTGCACTGCTACACGCAAACTCTGCGCAGGCTACGTGTATATGAACCAGCCTTAATGCTGTGCACTGCACTGATACACGCTAACTGTGCAGGTCTCGGCTTATGTAGCCTGCTGGTGGCGGTCTGCGTGTCGGTAATGAGCAGTACGGTGAGTGCTCTGCCATGGAGGCAGCGGCGTGCCCCGGGGGGCGTCCTGCTATCCCCACCTCCATGGCTTGCAGATCCCTCTAATTAAGGCTGATTTGTTTTGTGCCCCAATGTTGAGTTGCCTCTTAAAATTAATTGCATCTCGAATGGTAATTTTAGACATAAGCGCGGATCGAAGCGCCCTTCATTACCAATTAAAAAAAAGTTCAAAGCAAAACCGGTTGAGAGAGAATCTGTAAAATAAGCAGATAAACAGGGGTGCTAATTGTTGATATCACCTCTTTCCTCTGGGGGGTGCGAGGGATAAGCGCACAGTTAACATTCTGTGCGCAGGCTAACTGGCAGCCTGCCTCAGGCCTGTGCTAGCTGTGGAGAAGCGATGGGAAGCATGCGAATGTAAATTAAGTAGAGCATTGATACGATTAGGGTGTTTCACCACCAGGGGGCGATGCTGCCAAGCCTATTGCGACTTTCAACGATAATCCCTCTACAAGGGGGAGGGATAAACTCAAGCCTAGTCTAAATCTTTGGACTGCAGAACACCATCTGCCCTGTCAACGTTTTGTGGGACACACAGATCTCTGGACACTACTTCACAAAGGCATTTAACCCTGACATCTAGCAAATGCCCAGAAGACTTTTAATTAACCTGTTAACTTAATTTATAGGTGCAGTAATTTAAAGCCGCTACACCTGAGCGTCTAATTAAAATGACACAATATTAATGTTCACGCTACTACCAACCTATTACAATGGGCAGGGTATGGGTAATGAAATTACTTCCCTGTGTTTAATAGGTAGTTACACATAGGCCTAAATCCTTCTATTAATCACGGTAACTTGCCTTTAATGGAATTTGAACCAGTCTCCTCTTCCCACGCTGTTTGTTTTGAACATGAAACCACAGATTAGTGCCGGCTGGCAGCTCCAGTGCCGCTTCTGGACGACCCGCCGGCGCCGTTCAGCCAAGTCCGGCACAGCCCAGCCATTCAGCAGGAGCTGCAGCTAGTCCTCCTGCAGTAATTTTGTGGGCGTGAAGCGACACCGTGGATTTGGAGAGGAGCTGGTGATGCTTAGTCGGGATTATTGGTTTAATCATGAGGTTTGACCTTAAATGTGAATGCTTGTTCTAGTGAACCAGGCAATTTAACAGTCTGTGTGTGTGTGTGTTTATAATTATTAAATTGTGTTTTTTTTTTATAAAAACCTGTAATTTTTTACTTTGTGGGGACCCCCCAGTGAAAACCTGAAGTTGATAAAAAAAAAAAAAAAATCTGTGACTGCCATCAAAAAACTAAAAATGCGGGAAGTCTTTTGTTTGGTTACAGATGATCAGATGATTAATGTTAGAGCTGGGTAGGGGTTAAGGTTGTTATATTTCGGATTCTAGGGTTATGCCCATAGAAATGAAAGCAGAGTGCACATAAAGATATGAATACATAGACTGTGTGTGTGTGTGGCCAATGTATTTCCCATACAGCTGTGGAATCTAATTATTGACTCCAATTACTTTAATTAATAGAATAATTAAAGTATATGTTCTGGGCCCTAGAGAAATTTTATCAATTAACCAAACACTTCATATTTTGTGGGGGATTTATTTGGGTATACAGTCATTACCCAGGGACGTCGCTGGGTCTTAATTTTTTTTTTTCTTTGTTATCCATCATACCATTTGAAAGCTTTTGAAACGCCGTCAGGAAATTATTCATTCCGACCAACATCTGCAATTCGGTTTGATGACGCTAAATTAGCCTCAAGGTTAATTTTGTGTCCAAAGTCAGTGAAATGATATAAATACAATGGCTGAGTTACGTCTCACTGCAAACGGCAGCTTTACCTCCATTACCCCGTTCGAGTGGCATCTGATAATCTGTCGAGCTTGCCCGAGAAAGCTTACATTTCCCAACACGCTCCAGTTTCTCCCATAAAGCACCAGTGGGCAGCATCGATGGCAGTGGACGCCGGTCTGAGCGTCCTTGTAAAGGGCTTGTCTGCCCATAGCTCGTGGCTGGACATGCCGAACCTCTCCCTTGGGACTCGTCCAACAGGGGGCGCAGTTTCTACCTATGGTAATTTCTTCTGAAGCAAAGCAGAATCTGGTAGCCCTTGCCCCATCTTGGGAGCTGCTCCCTGATCACTGCAGAGCTTGCCCTGCCTTCACCTTTCCTTCATACTTGTGTCCTCTTCTGGTTTGATGGTATCTGTTGGACTCAGAACTGGGAAGTGAGACCAGACATGACTAGAACCACGACAAGGTTAGATTAAGTATGAACTAATCATTTTATATTTAAGTGGAAAGAGTATTTCACAAATCAGTTACTCTTTTATTCTTTTATTTTATTCTCCTTAATAATAATCTTTAATACTGTGTATATATGATATCGCGCCGTGAAAGCAGTGGAGTGAGTCGAATGTGACCGAAGCGCATGAACGTACTAAGTCATTGTTATTAGGTGCTATTACAGAGTTGTGGCCTCTTGTGGGCGCCAAAGCGTAACTCATCTTGCAATGCTACAGCCCTGCGGGGCCCATCTCCTAGCAGGTTTGCTTTGTGCGGCGAGCCTTTACCTTTTAGTGTAATGGAAGGTATTGCTGTACAGGGAAGCTCGCGACAGTGTTGTTATCTAGCTAATTTAGCAACAATGATCAAGTGTGGCCACGCAAAAACTTTGTCAGTCGTACAAGAAAAACAGGCTGTTTTATTTATGTACACCAGACGGCAATTTCATAGCAGTTATGCTGCCTAATGTGTTAGTGGTGAATTATTGACTTTCTCGAAGCAGCACTAATGGGTTTGTGATGGGAAATGAGGTCCCGGTGGTGAGATGCGCGCTGTCCGCCCCGGACCGGCCCGGTTCGGTCTGGCTCGGCAGCGGTGTGCCGGCCCTCATGTCGCACTCACTTCCCGTCTACCATAAGCATGACCATGATCTCTCAGGTCCCGCCAGTCACACACACACACAATAAGCGAGAAACAGGTGGATTGTAAAACGGATCTTTATTGGCCGATGTACAGTGCTGTAGTGACCACCGGAGCGGAAGGAAACCCATAACAAAGTCGGAGAGAAACTGCAATTAAAAAACGTTTTACACATTTTACAGACTTGGGATACCGCACGTCGCCCACTCCTTTTTTTGTCTAACAGACAGCTGGCAATCATGGAGTCGACATAAATCTCCTTGTATCCGATGGACGGTATGGAAAGAGCCGGAGATTGGGGAGGGGGGAGTCACGGTCACGGATGACAAAGAGGAACCACTGACACAGACTTTACACGGACCTACACCTGTCCCGATCCGGGTGGAGAGACCCCAGAGAGTAATGAGTGTTTCTCCGGCAGTATTGCTGACGACAAGCGCTTCGGCCTCATCGTGATGATATTTCAGCCTCCCCGAATCCGGCCAGGTGACACAGCGGCGCAATCGTAAGGGGTCCGCCCTGGGTGGGGTGGGGTGCCGGTTCCGCTTGGATCGTCTGAACCCGTACGGGACAGCACACGGCATCATGGGTACACAGAAAGGGGGCTGGGACGAGGGGATGCACATGGACAGGGGGAAGGCTTGTGAGACGAGAATGGGGTGCGCTACTCTAAACGCTATGTACAGACCGGTATATAAAAGTGTACAGCCGCACTCCCTCACTGTCACCGGAAAGGGAGGCTTCCGCGGAAGTCTGATTCTCAAACCATATATAAATCCAGCGTGAATAAACCGAGTTTGTGTCTCGCATCTCTAAAGATTTAGAATTACCATTAAAATAAACATTTGAAAGAGTTTAGATCGACATAAGTAAAATATATTCAACTGCAAGAAAAAACAGCTTTAATATATTAAAATACTGCAAATAAATTAATCATATTTATTAAAGGTACATTACTTTAAAATTCCTGTGGTACTTCACATAAGGACACAGCTTACATGAGGGACGGACTGGGAAAAAAGCGGGCCGGGAATTTGCCGTCACTTTGACACTGATAATTTTGCCGCTGACCGGGAGGTCCTCCCCCTTGATATATTTTGCCGACCGGCCCGCTGGTAAATTTCCCAAACTCCCCGATGGCCAGTCCACACCTGGGTTACATTGCATCCATCTATCCATTTTCTGACACCGCTTAATCCCAACTGGGGTCACGGGGGGGGGGTTACTTTGCAAGATGTTTTAATCATTGTGGAATTGCGCATCCCCCTACCATGGACACTTTGACCAACTGAGTATTTTGGGGGGAAACGAGAATTAACAAATACAAATATTTGTTGTGTGATTTTAGACCCAGAAAATTGCTTTGGGGATTTCTAACAAGCAAATAACTGTGTTTTGGGCAAAGACTACGGGTTTTCAAGAACAAGACGATGCACCCTCACTTTCTTCTGTAGGAAGTAGTGATCCGAAGTGAAGGTGTGAAATGCAGCCACCCAGCTGTCTAACTGGAGTCTGAAATTACAAGTACAAGCTTAGGGTGTGACTGTGTGCGCCTATTAACTGTGGTCTTTTTATAATTTACGTGCGACAGTGATTGACAGCTATCATCATTTACAGTTTGAATAGCTAAAGGACAGAAGGGGGGGGGCCTATAGTCACACTGCAGTCTCTATGGGAGCAAATTTGTTGTGCAGTACACATTTCAGACCAGCAGAGTACATTTTATAAAAGGGCTTGATTTTCAGAAAAACAGACCTTTTGGAAGATGGTAGTCTTGCCAATGAATCGGTAGCCTTAGAATCAGCCACAGGTTTCCTGAACATGGCTGTGTGTGTTTAGTAAGGTAATGTAGAGTTGTCCCACTCCAGCTGGGCCCTCCTGTCGCCCTCATGGGGCCCCTGGGCACCCCGAGTCTCCTCCTCATCACTTTCTTCAGACTCTGCACTCGTGACTTCTTCCTCCAATTCATCTTCCTCTTCATCATCATCTTCCTCCTCCTCCTCTTCCTCACTGACCTCTTCACCTGCAGCCTGTGTCCCCTCCAAGTTCTGGCCCATGAGGAAACCCAGGTTAGCACATGAGGAAGCTCCACCTGTCTGGCACCTCCTGCCTCTGCCTCTCCTTCACTGTACTGCTCCCTCTCACATCTGCCTCTATATCTCTCCCCTCCCCCTCTTTCTCTGACTCACTTCCTGTCTCTGACTCCCCACCTCTCCTTTTCGTACCCCTTGGTCCATGAAGCGTCTCACCTCCATGGGGTTCACCGTGATGGTGAGGGCTGTGTCGTCCCACTCCATCTCTCCATCGTCTTTGTTGTCGTGTTCACCATTGGCATCCTGCTGGTGGGCCACATGGATGCGGTATATGCCCAGAACCACTATGACCACCAGGGCGGCGATGCAGATCACGATCACCAGGGTGGCAAAGCTTGGGATGGCTGTGCATTAAAGGGTTTGGGTGGGGGGAGGACAGAGCGGAGCAGGCAAAGTGGACTTACAAACATGTCACATGGTTGACGATATCTCAGTCATACAGGCATATTGATTAATTATACTGTACAGTACTTTATTGTTGAATAAGTACTTTGTTAATGAAACTGGCCTGCAGGCAGCAACTAAGACCTCTCCCTAACTGCCCTGTGCCAGCTGCTGCCCTGAAATATCATGTGTGTCCCTGAGGAGCCACCAGAGGGCAGTGCTGAGATGTCATGGGCAAACTGGAGATGAGCAAACAGGGGCAGAGATCCCTGCACCTCTGAAGGATATTAAACATTGCTTCTTCCTTCTGAACATAATTTCTGTTTGATTCCATGAGATAGCCTATTCTTTACAGTTAATTATGTATTTGACAGTAACAGTGAAGACATCAAATAGCAGAAGGTCCCTGGTTCATCTGTCACCCACTGCTCTGTGTCATCTCCTCCAGTAGGGGGCAGTGTAGATTGATGTCTATCTAACTTAAATCCGTGTTAACCATCAAATTTACAGGCCATCTTTAGAGTATCATTGTATGATCTTGAGCAAACACAATTTCTCCCCCTCTCCTGTGAGTGTCCTAATCAGTTAAATCTCCCCTGGTTAGGTGCTGAGAAGAAAGCTCTTCCGTCTCTCCCCCTCCCCCGATCCTGGCTGATCTCCAGCTCCACAGACCTTACGCAAGACAGTGAAACCACCTGATTGCTCAGGTGGAGAATTATCATTAGGGGACGAGCTGTTTTTAGCCTCACGTCGATGCAGAAGCGTGATGAACGGCATCGCTGCACTGGGCGAATGTGGCTTCCTGTTCCGCAATGTGTGATATCATCATGCACTGAGGGGTTTAAGCCACTCTGCTGCTTCATGTCATGTTAAGTCATGCTGTGGTCCAGTGCTCTGACGAACCACTCTCCTGAAAACCCACAATGCACTTGCCCCTACAGATGGTGAGGTCCTTACCGGAGTTGTGGGCGTGGCCGGGGATGTGGGCGGCAACCGGCTGCTGGACGGCATGCAGGTATTGGGGCTGCGCTGCCATGTGGTTTATGTGCTGCGGGGGGGCCGCGCTGTGCAGCACGCTGACCTGGGGGGCAGTAATGTAGAATGAGCATCATGAAGGCTGTGGGGAGCACAGGGCTTTTGTGATTCTAATGAACAAGTACGAAGGTTCACTTCCTCCAATTATGGAAGTAATTAATTTAATTAAGTGCTTTAAGTGCTCTGCTATAGCTGGGACCTTCAGGTACATTGTCACTTTGAACAGAAGTGCCAACCAATTTACCATCATATAGAAACAGTTTAATAGCATTAATTAAGATGTGTGTTCTGCTTTTCACGCTTCCCACAGACAGGTGGCGCTGACCTCCAGATTGAATTCATTGCTGGTGTAGCGGCCGTTGAGCTCTGAGCAGGTGAGTCTGAACCTGCGGCCCCCCAGGTCTGCTGCATGCTGGTTGTGGTACTTCAGCTGCTTGATCGCCCGCTCATAGTTGGACATGGAGTCCACGCCTGGGGGTGGGACCGGTCACATGGTCACGATCTCAGATGTTGTTGTGGTGGTGGGGCTGGGCAGGTCAGGATGAGGCGTCGCTTACCGTAGATGGAGATACCAGATGTGGAGTTTGTGGCGTCGAGGTGTTTTCCCAGCAGGGCGGCGTGCGGGAGCTGCAAGGATTCCACCTCCGTCTGTAGCTCCTCCCCAATCACCAGGAGGTCACAGTAGTCCAGGTTGTGGATGATCTCCTCCAGGACCCCGGGTCCATGGGCTGTGGAGGTGTCGTGAGACGATGAGCAGTTATTCTGACCTGAAATTTTTTTCACCTTTTGCTTTTCTGCCCCTCCCACCTGTGGACTCATGGGCCCAGGGGTCTCTGTGTCACTGTGGGGGGGGGGGCGGGGTGCCCTCACCAGCCTAATTAACAAACAGGTCAACGCTATGCTGGAATTAATGGGCCATCTTACACAGCGAGGGGCGTTCATCGGTGCAGGGTGTCATTTCTGTGTGGTAGGCAGAGACGTTGCCCCCGGCGACGGCACGTGAGGTGTCATACCTGTGCCGTAGGCAGAGCCATCTCCCCGGCTGATGGTGCTGACGATGTGCAGGTCTCGGAAGAGGAGCAGCCCATCAGGGTCCTGAAGGTCAGAGGCCGGCCGGCTCAGGTGCTCTGATCCGGTGATGGTGATCTGCGGTTCACTGGGCTGCAGGACCATCACCACAGCCTCGATGTCTGGGATGGAGATGCACGTGTCCTCGCCGAAGCACCTGTGAGAGGGACGCGGTGTAGCTTTTCCATTCCTCACAGGCATGGTGCAGAGATCGTTTCTGCTTTTTCACTGCAAACTCATTCCTTTTAGCCCCTCATCACAGTTACACTCGTAACAGCAGTGAACCCGAGCATGAAAACACACGTGTGCGCCGCGGCGATGCTGCGCGCTTCACTACTGAAGCAGCAGTGCTGCTCTGCCCACATGAATAAAACAGCAGGGCAGAGTAACGGAAAGATTTAGCACATTTTTTATTTAAGACACCCGATGGCTTCCGCAGACGCTGCAGCTGCAGCTGCGAAGAGGATCGTGCTGACGGCGGCACGGAGGAATGCAGCCTCCATCTTCCAGCGTGAGGGCGGGGACTCTGATACAGGGCTCTGCCAAAGGTGCCTGCTTCATCTTTTATCTGCGGTAATAAACATTAAAGGGCTCCTGCCGCCCCGCCCCTGTCTCAGCTTTATGGCGACCCTTAGCACAAGTGTACTCGAGCCTACAAACCTCGTGGCAGACAGAACCTCACCGGGGTGAGGCCCATGGGGCACAATCGAAACCCAACAGTTTTCAGGATAGATAAAGTTGCCCCTGTCCCAGCGGTAATGGACTGTTCCACTTTGATACTTCAACTTCACCCTCCCAACTTTCTGTTACCACTGCACTCTACAGGTTGTTCACTGCCAAGCGAACTGGCACAAAGTTACAAGACTAACGTCACATCTCCCTTGTCTGATACTGCCTCAGCAGATTGGTAGATAACTTGATAACTTGTGATCAGATGTGGAGAGAATACAGTTAAATGAAAGTATGCAAGAATTCATGATTAACCTTAAAAGACAGATTGATTAAACTTCTTAAATTTCACCAATTGATCCTGCAGCCCAATACCCCTCCTCCTCTGCATTAGCAAATTTTACCAACAGCATTCCTGCCCCCACTTACTGCTGGCCCCCCTCACTTTGATTACAATATTATACATGTTCATTGTTTATCATTCACTCTCAATTCTCTTTCATCCCCCCCCCCCATGTCAGCCTAGGGCCCCCAGAGTAGTTACGGGGATCCTGTGTATCACCCTGCCTTTGTATTAAATGTTTCTAATTCTCACTTTGGTGTGTCTCAGTCATAATGCACAGTTGAAAAGGGACACCAGCCCTTTCTTACATGAATGGCTGCGTGTTTCTTTGGCAGTAAGACTGTTACCTTTTGTTCCGGTACAGCAGTGGGGCCGCTGTGTGTCACGGGCCTGGGCTACGTTACAGTGGTGGGGCCGCTGTGTGTCACGGGCCTGGGCTACGTTACAGCGGTGGGGCCGCTGTGTGTCCTTAGTGCCCCTTTCTGCTGTAATTGCTGTGAGAATACACGAGAGTGGAATATTGTGAAAAAGTCCTGTTAGTGTGCAGATGCTGCTTCTTACAAAGGACTGTCTGAAGATCAAACATCTCAGATAACATGTGCTCTTCATCAGCCATGCAGTCACGTACTCTTAATGGAACCTCATTATCAGTTCTCTGTTTTGCACATGTATCTTCTGGACCGCCCACAAACTGAGACTGGACAAGCTGGTAAGGAAGATGAATGGATGACCTGTCACATACTGGTTTATCAGTCTGTCTCCTGTCAGCACACCTGCATGTGACCTCCACCTGGTAGCCCATTTTCCGTCGTCCACATTCAGTCCTGCTGCATGTGCTCCCTGTGAATAGGACTCACGAAAGTTAAAGAAGATATATTCAGTGTTTCTCTTCTATACATCTAGAACCTTATTAAAATTATGAATTTAATCATTTAGATCATAGATCTAAATATACATATTCCAGAATTTGAATAATGTTGGTCTATTGTGTTTATTGTAGCATTTTGGTATTTTTCCGAAATCAACAATGGGAAAGCTATTCTTAATTAGTACTTCCTATTTCTTGCTGTCGAACATGCTGTATATTAGCCAAGACTGGTATCTGGGTGCCCCTCATGGCTGATATAAGGTGACTCCTAACAGCATAAACTGTTAAAATGCACAGATATCTTTAAGTGAAAAGAGCCATAGCTGCTTTTAAAGTGTCTAACAGGTTCAGTGCAGATGATTAACTTGTTGATGCAGAAGTGTAGTGTTTACTTTGTTTTTTGGATTTTGTACCTGCGCTGTTTATACAAGACGAAAGCTGATGATTTCCAGCATCATTGGAAAACCTGATTTGTGTCTCTCACAGGTGTGTCTGCCTCCGCGGTGCGTTAGATCCGTCTCTATAGGCTCGGCAGGGTCAGCTGACAGGAAGGTGGGGACACCTTTGATGCCCCCCATGGCTGTATCTCTGTGTCACAGGTGCGGCATCCCAGAGGGTAAAGGTGGACAGGGAAGTGCTGGCCAATCCTGGTGACACCTTCCAGTTGCGCTGCAAGTTTGAGATGGTGCAAGGCATAAGCCTGACTCAGGTAAGTGTGTGTTAGTGCACGGCCTGGCGTTCATATGAAATGTGTGTGTGTGTTAGTGCACGGCCTGGCGTTCATATGAAATGTGTGTGTGTTAGTGCACGGCCTGGTGTTCATATGAAGTAAGTGTGTGTGTTAGTGCACAGCCTAGTGTCCACATGACACCTTCCTTATCAACACCAGCCGCCTTCTTTCCCAGGTTACCTGGGTTAGGGACTCTTCAGCAGGTAGAGAGAACATCGCCGTCTATCATCCTTCACATGGGTCGAATTACCCCGACACATCCCTTAAAGGAAGAGTCAGCTTTATTTCTCCTTCCTTGGAAAATCCCTCCATCAGTGTGTCTGATGCCAAGACGAGCGACTCGGGCACGTATACCTGCGAATATGCCACCTACCCCAGCGGGACCGAGCAAGCCTCATCCGCAGTCTTTATTTTGGGTAAGTGGCTGTTTTTTGTTTTGCCTAAATTTCTACGTATTCTTACGGTGTCAATGGTGTGATGGGCCACTGGGTGGCGCTATTGCCTCATGTGGTTCGAGTCGTGACCCTGCTGTGTGCGTGTTCTTTGCATGCTCTCCCTCTCGTGTGGGTTTCCTCCTGTGGTCCAGAGACACACAGACATATTGGTGTGTCTAAATCGCCCATGGACTGTGTGAGTGGATGTTCCTGTTGATGGACAGGCAGCCTGTCCAG
>JAODUD010000036.1:18000947-18013724 GCA_026784285.1 Stomatorhinus walkeri
CATAAGGGAAAAAAACAGATATTTATCACACTATGGGGACATTGTGTCCCCATAAGGATAGGTATACCCGCTCACACTGACACACACACTCACACACTCTGACACACACACTCACACACACTATCTCACACACACACACACACACTCTCTCACACAATGACACACACTCTCTCCCTCCCTGTCTCCTCTCCATCTCTGTTATGATGGTGACACAGAAATGAGAGATTCCTCACCTAGCCCAGACTCGGGGAACCCCCAGTGTGTCAGAAAGCCAGCTTATTCTGTAAAGTTCTCCACCTCTCTACCATTAACACTCGCACTTGTAAGTTTTCCTTGCCCTTTTTTCAGTCAGGTTACCATAAATCTGTTCCTTCCATCCATCATGCCGAACAAAAGGCCCAACAGCGCCTAAACGCCGGGGGAAGGGGAATGAGCAAGGTGCTAGCATCTGACTCACATGGGCTGCGCTCCTGCCAGAACAGCACCGGGAAGCATGGGTGCGAGGATCCAGCCCTTTGGGGGCCGTGGTGGTGGTGATGGTGGGGGGGGTTTCTGCGGATGCCATGATAAACATTTACGGTTTATAAAGTCAGGGCTGTGCAAGGTACATGAAAACAGTTTCAGAGATAAATTGGGGTTAATAAGACCTCATCTGCTTGGTATCCATTACCCCCTCACCCCACCCCTTCAGGTGACATGTCACCATACCATAAACCCACCACCAAGCAAACCAGCACAGAATCCATGACTACAGTGACCTTCCTCTGAGTTTAGGCAGGGAGCTGCATGGAGACTGCTGATTGGCTGGATGTCAGCTGACCTGCTCTCCATTCGAGCAGAAGCTGTTCTAACATAATTGGTAACCTTGAAACTGGCCCGCTTGCCGGTGACGGGTCAGCGGTGGTGGCCGGCTACTTACAGCTAATCTCACTTCTTTGTGCATAAGCCTTTAATAATAAAATTGGGCATCGATTAAAGATGCACATTGTGTTTAAATGAGTAGAGCGCCACCAGCAGGGTATGGGGACAAAATGCGATAAAACCTGTGATGTCATTAGTAGTGCTTGAGGTTGCAGGACCTAGTGCATGCAGAACTGAAATCACAATTAGACCATGGAATAAAACATATTCCATATAATGCCAGCCAAGTGCAAGCCTATACACTGTAAAAAAAAAAAAAACGCAGCCACAGTCCACCACCGGAAGGGCGGGGGTGAAGGGGCAGGCAAGATGGCTGCCTCCACCGTCAGCGACTCTCACACCACCAGCGCTGGTGCTACAAGGAGCTAGAAGGGGAACTTCTAGCGGCTTCCGTGAGGTCGAGGATGTAAAGTGACTGAGATAAAGTCGAGGTGTAATATTTTTCCTTTATTGGGGCAGGGGCCTTTGTGCAGGCAAGGACCTAGGGGCATAAATCAGCCTTATTGTGAATAAAACCTCTAGTCGGGGATCCAGGAGACCTACAACAGCATGAATATTTAAGGAGTTCAGCGCACAGAGTAAACCAGCACTGCCTCCAAGTTCAAAGTGCCGTTAGCATCAAAGGCATCTGGGCTTGAAGAGATGGGGGGGGGGGGGGGAGCATTGGAGCACACATACTGAGGTCCGGAAGGAGCTGGAGCTGCACTCTCAGGACACAGAGCCGGTGGCTCTTTTCCTATCCGGGGAGGGACTTTCAGAGCGGAGAGGCGGAAGCACAGAGGAAGAAAATGTTTCGGCGTAAAACTAAACGTTGGGATGAAAGATTAATGAAGTGCTTAGGTTGGCTTTAACGTGCCGGCTACTCTGATCCAGGCACGTGTTTGCGCATAGTAATGAACCCCAGCCACACAGGACGCCGCGCACACCGAACGCTGAGCTACCCGCCACGGCTCACATGACCTGCGGCTTGTGATCATGAAATATGCTTTTCCTGAGGATGATTTAAGGCCCCGCTTGTCATCGTGTTTAAATAAACACCATAGGCACCGTTCTTCTTTGCAGTGTCCTTTCAGAAGGATCATGTGGGAGTGCAGGCATTTCCCACAATCCCCTGCTGTCAGCTCGGATTTCTAGCTGCCTTGCAGAGGGCCAAGCCAGCTTTCGGGCACCGGAGGGGACAGGCCAGGAGAGAAACTGTGATTCACATCCATCGCCTGTGCTGTTTGTTTGGGGGGGGGGGCGAAGCCCTCTTTTGAGGGCACCATTCTTGACCCCGTGAGCAAAACTTGCAGCACCCTCCGTCACCACACCAGGCCAAAGTAGAGCTGGACCAGATTAGCTAATACACCGGGGATTGGGGGGGGGGTTTCCAAAGAGCACATCACATCGGGCGGATAGGATTTGCCATGGTGACCATGTCAGCAGCGGGCACGTCTCCCATCATCACTGGGGAGTAGGAGAAGGCTCCAGTCACAGGCTTGTTCCCAACCATGTACAATTTGCACTACTGGCTGGGTCTCCAGAGCCTGACTAGAGGGGGGTGACGTGTAAGGGACATCCTACAGTGCCCACTGCACCATCCCTCGAGCCGCTACATGCCATTGGCCTACACTTATCATCACTCAGCAGTGACTGACAGACATACAACTGAAGTCTTCCTGGTGGGCAGGGCAGGGGAGTGAGTCTTCTGTCTACTTTTGACTGACGGGGACAGTTTTTGGCTGTAACAGGTTTCCTTACATTCACCATGAATAACAGGGGCTTTGGGGAGGTAGCCAGGGGCAGCCAACCTTACAGGATGCACCGTAACTGTGCAGCATCAAAGCCAGTGCTGGTCTAGTGGGATGTGATGACATGAGTTTGTGGCACAACGTGAGACACACACTGGCGGAAGGGACAGATGATGAAGAGTGACAAAGAGACAGGACAGATGATGAAGAGGGACGCAGAGACAGGACGGATGATGAAGAGGGACGCAGAGGTGAGTGGGACAGATGATGAAGAGGGACACGGAGGACAAGCAGGACAGATGATGAAGAGGGATGCAGAGGCAATGGGGGCAGATGAGGAAGAGTGATGCTGAGGCGAGTGGGATAGATGATGAAGAGGGACGCAGAGGTGAGTGGGACATATGATGAAGAGGAACACGGAGGACAAGCAGGACAGATGATGAAGAGGGATGCAGAGGTGAGTGGGATAGATGATGAAGAGGGTCAGCAGCGGATGCCAGGGCTGGCCGCAATCCCCCAAGCACAGGAAAAAGCCTGAAAAGGCCTGGCTCGCTGAAGACCAAACACAAACTCATAGAACTTTTAATGACTTTTAAGATGTTCTGAGCACATCAGCATCCCAATATGGGTATTTATTGAATGAGCCGCAGCACACATTTCCTGGGCACACATACGTATCCCTACACCCCAGGAATGTCAGGCGGGGAAAGAAAGATAAAGTCCTTTCGCCTCTTCGAGATGCTCTTTGGCGACAGAGGGGAATCGAACACAACCTAATGCTGCATCCGACTATGCTGGAAATATAATCCCCTCTGTGACCAAAGCAACACTTTCTTCACCAGGATTTACCACAGTTCCAGAAAGGATTTCATGGTGAGGAGGAAATTTCACGCGCAGGGATTTAGCAGAGTTCCAGCTGACAGAAGCTGTCCGGACATCCAGGCCTGAAAGCTCCATACAAGCTGTACCTCTCCTGGCATTTCACATTCACTCATTTAAGCTCATCTCCCCATAAACCCAAATTGTGTTCTGAGTTCATCACAATTATGTAATATTTAAGTTTTTTTTGCACTTTGAAGAAAGATACCGGCCTTTTTCAGGCCCTTCCTTAACAGTCCTAGCTGATACAACGCACTAGGCGCGCATCAACATTCCCATCTGAAGCAAAGTGAAATTGGCTGATATGTTGGCACCCCCTCAAAAATTGGAACCCTAGGCAGCCGCCGATGTTGCCTATAGCGTCGGGCAACCCTGCTTTCAGCTGAGAGATGGCAGAATGTGATGTCATCATATAGAATTTCTTGCCGTCGTTGCTCTTTTTACCGCTTCCGCTGCGCTGTCACAGAGCCTGAGGATGTGTTGCTTGTAAAAGACACAAGCTCTCAGACACTGATCACGTTCACTGATGAGGGTTGAACTATACAACAGGCAGGAGAATGAGTCCACGAGGTCTGATCACGACCACACAACAGCATTTCTCGTACCTGTACCATGGGTTCCATTATATAAGAGTATATAAGCATGACATTCTTGCAGATTAAATCATGTCCTCAGCTTCAACCGTCTTGTTAATTTAATAGTTATTCTGCCTTAAAGCTGGTGATTATGGGTGTGATAGTGTTTCACTGAAGCAGCGCACTAGAAAATGATTTACTGTAAGTAAAAAAAAAGGGGGGGGGGGGTTACTGATTTAGATTATAAGTTATTCAGCCGTGATTGTGCCAAAACCAGAAGACATGTTGTTTGTTGTTAGTAGAAGTACAGTCTCAAAGCATGGTTTAGTTTAGTTTAATATATAAATATTTAATCTGTAGATGTGGCTTTGATGTACACATACAGTTAAAGGCAGCTTATTCCCAAGCCAGGCAGATGTTCATATTATACCTACAGCCTGACAGCCAGACCCTGGCACAGATCAGATTACGGCAGTCACCGGCATATCGGGAAAAACCGCACGACGGAGCCCAGTGCCGCAGATAGCTCCTGTCTGTCGCCCAAGCAGCCGCCCACCCTGTTCTCCAGTGCCGTGCGATGGCAGCCCTGCTCATGTTCCATTTTTCCTAGCTGATCTTCCCCATTATCTACAGACTGGGACAGACACACAGAGGTACGGCGGTGGTGGAGTTTATTGCTGAAGTGGAAAACCAGTCTTTGTAAACAAGGAACAGCTGTAAGCTGCTAATGGCTATAATAGCAGAAATCAAAAACAATAACACTGGTGGGGACAATGACACTAATGAGGACGATAATATGAACAAGGATAATGACATTGAGGCAGACAATAATATTAACAAGTGCAGTAACACTGATGGGGACAGTAACACTGACGGGGACAATAACACTGACGGGGACAATAACACTGACGGGGACAGTAACACTGACGGGGACAATAACACTGACGGGGACAGTAACACTGATGGGGACAGTTACACTGACGGGGACAATAACACTGATGGGGACAGTAACACTGATGGGGACAGTAATAATTAGCGAGGAAGGGGCGGCATGGTGGTGCAGTGGTTAACACTGCTGCCTCACACCTCTGGGACCCGGGTTTGAGTGTCCGCCTGGGTTCCATGTGTGTGGAGTTTGCATGTTCTCCCTGTGTTGTGGGGTTTCCTCCAGGTACTCCGGTTTCCCCCCACAGTCCAAAGACATGCTGATTGGAGTTACTAAATTGCCCGTGGGTGTGCCTGTGTGAGTGAATGGTGTGCGGGTGTGCCCTGCGATGGGCTGGCCCCCCGTCCGGGGTTGTTCCCTGCCTCGTGCCCATTGCTTCCGGATAGGCTCCGGACCCCCCGCGACCCAGTAGGATAAGCGGGTATGGATAATGGATGGATGGATGGAATTAGTGAGGAACATAAGTAGTGAATAGTGTTGAATGGTAATGACAGTAATGGGACCAATTAAACAGCAGCAATAGTGCTAGTAGTAATTGGATTAGTAGAAATACTACGTAGTGATACTAATACAAAGCAGTAATACCACATAATAGTGATCCTGCTGACATCACACAAGGCAGTAAAGGTCTGCACGAGGATGGAGTGGACAGTGGGCAGCAGATGTAAATTGGACATTTATCTCTTTCTCATCACGTTTGGAAAGCAGGAGGCCAGTTGCCTTGGTGAACAGATGAATGGATGGATCACCTTGACCCTCCTCAGCTAAGGTCCTTTGTTATGCACCCTTCCAAAGTTCCTGTCACCGAGGGGGTGACACATGATTCGACGGCACCGTAGGGTCAGAGTCCCATAGTCGCCGCATCCCGTCACCTGCATATGGCGCCAGCTGATTTCCAGAAGGCATCACAGGATTGTGGTGCCCTTGCCTCCACCCTCCCAGGGGCCCCCAGGGTGAGACACGGGCTTATTCCAGGTGCAGCGCTTTACCAGTAAATCAAAAGGGTGAATTTAGGTCAAGGCCACCAGAGTTGGGGGAGGGGTGTGTCTGGATGAATACAGCAGACTGTAATATGAAATCGCCTGCCTGGAGACCCATATGAAAACCAGCACTGCCCCAACCATAACCTGACCAATTGGAATATCCCTAACCATAACCCGACCAGCTGAATTTACCCTCACCATAACCTGACCTACCGGAATATCCCTAACCATAACCCGACCGGCTGAATTTACCCTCACCATAAGCTGACCTACTGGAATATCCCTAACATCTGAGCTCCTTACAGTGGATTGGGAAAAATACTGAAAAGTTACATCATTAGAACACGTATCTTCATGGCTTCCATGGTGATGTTTTCTAAGATGCTGTGGCTACTTCTGCCAGCGACCCGTTAAGTCAGGAAGCGCCTCTACAGAAGGTGGGTCAGCCCCATGCAGGTCCACTGCCGCAGAAAGAGGGACTGAAGTCTAGCAAAGGAGCCCAAGCCACAGATCTCAATAAGTCAGTTGAAACACACATGGACATCTTAGGTCCAAATGAAGGATGGGTTACCCCCCCCCCCACACTCATACCAGGAGTTAGCTGTACCAGTTACAGACCTTCAGTTGGGACCATGAGAGAGCCATGCTAGCATCTTGGAAGTTCTGGCACCTTCTCTTAGTACCAAGCGAATCTACCCCCCACCCTAAAGTGCCCTCCACCAACACAAACTAAAACATAAACGGGTGCAGGGTCATTCATAACCTGGTGGGGGATTTGAATATGGAAGCCACTGACTTCCTTTCTGAGGTGGGGCTGGGTGCCATGACAACCAGTAGCATCTGAAAACGGCAAGTCACACCCATGACCCCCCCCCAACCTCCCCCCGCCACCACCCCTGATGCTCTCATCAAGTCACAGAGCAAAGCTCATTAAAATGCAGGCCGCGGTGCCGGCTGTACTCCACCATACCACATGGGGGCGAGAGCGGTGAGTTATGCAGCAGGGGGTGCCGTCAACAGAGACAAGTGGAGGAACAGGAGCGGAGGAATGTGCCATGTGACCCTGTCTTGGGGGGTGGGGGGCAGCGCTTTGTTTTCATCTCAATGCCATGGTTAGGAAAAACCATGCAGTGCAGCTGGGCCCGTGGGAATGTGCCGCAGTTCCTTGTGTATGGAGAGAAGAGCGGCCGCGATGAATACATATATAAAGGAGTGAAGTCGAGCCCTTATCTGCTGCCCTTGGCGACTGCGTGAGGCGGGGCTGGAGTTCTGGTAATAATAACAAACCACAGCACAGCTGAGGAGTGACACAGGCCTGTGTGTGTGTGTGTGTGTGAGTGTGCGCGCACGCCTGCGTGTGCCTGACGCAAACCCTCCGAATCGAGAGAGCTGAATATCAAACCTTAGGCAGCCAATCACGTGCTGTTAATGGGTTTCCTTTCTGAGCGGCGACATCCCTGAGAAATGGGAAACTTACTCCTTGTCATCGGCAGAAGATGCCGTTCAACCGGCGCGTTCCGGTAAATAACGGGGCTGCGATAAGAGCACTAATTAACTTCGTTAGCATTTGACGGGCAGGTGTTTGTTGTGTTTTTCACGTGTTGGTTTATTGTTCGTCTTTCAGTACAGTGACTAGCTGGCTAATGAATATAGAATTGAACCACCACTCGGCACTGATTCCACTTGTGAATGGAGGAAAATAATGGCCCAGAGAGAACTGAGATCAGATTCGGGAACAGATGAAATCCACGGCTGCTTGCAGGTCTTCCTCCCAGACAGCACCATGAGGCAGATCTAACAGAGCCATATGTCACACTTTAGTCCAGTTATCAGATTTGAAACCCACTTGGAGCTAGAATACCTTTATATGCTCTAGAGGTGCACTGGGGGGCACTGTGGTTTTAATCTGTGGATATGCTTGGGCTGCACCGCAAGGCACCAACGTACCCCCTGGTGATGGTACTGCACGGTCCCACCCACCACCTGACATCTGAGAGCAGACTCCAGGAGTGTGGGAACAACCAGCTGGGTTCTACTGTGTCAGCAGAAACATCCTGCTCTGATCATTACCATACAGTCCTTTGAGGGGGCTGTTGGTTGGATTGGTCCCCCTTGGGTTCCCGGGACTCTGTCTGTCTGTCTGTCTCTTGGTGGGACTCCATTAACTTGCCCCAGCATTTCTTCCTCATTGGGTTCTAGTGGCACGCCATGGGCAGTACCCTCACTCGGGGGGAAGCAGTAAAAATAACCTGTCAGATGTTAATCAGGTTCGTCATACCTGTGTCAGTAAATTACATAAAAAGGTAACATTTGTGCTCCCCTACTGTGCTTAGCCCGTCAATGGGTGTGACAAGACGTTGCCTCCCGACTTAATAAACATTGACTGCCATCGATCCCAGGATGCTCCCCCATCCTCAGACTAAAGTGGTGCAGCCCATCTCATAGATAGCCATTGGTTCAGAGGAATTTCATTGGATCATCCTACTTTTACCTTCTTCTCATGCTTTTGTTGTGATTTGAAGTATTTTTATTACTGATACAATGAAGCAGTGCTCTCTACAGAGATATATTTGCTGAAAGCTATATTTAACAGCAATTGCATGATTTATGTAAAAAAACAAGACCTACCCATTACCTGTGACGTAAATTCATTCGGCCATACACAAAGTGGATCCCTTTAATGTCACGGCTCCAATCTCGTGGTGAGAGAGAGTCAGCCCCCAGCAGTGCCCCGCAGAGCACTGCCGCCCCTCCTCCATCTACCCCTGCGATGTCAGTAAGCAATGTCATTTCAGTGACGTTATCACGCGCTCGCTGCGCGAGGCACAGCCAATTTGTGGCCAATAAACTCACAGGACCGTTTCCGTCAATTCTCCCGAGAAATCCAGGGCCGCCGGCGGTGGGAGGCGTGAGGAGAGACCCCGCTTTGCTTTGCATGACAGGCAGCAGGGCCTGACTTTGGATCTCGTTATGAGGAAAGCAGAGCATAAATGAGGGAACTCTTTGGGAAAAAGACCATGCATATCGTATCACAAACACAGACCGTCCTGCCCAAGCTACAAGCTTAGAAGCTAAAAGCTGCAGACTCCACACCTCCACCTCAGTCCTTTGAGAGCCTGAAGACCGTCAATGTGGAAGCACTTATGGTCTGTTTATGGTCCCTGTGCTATGATTATGGAATATTCTAGAAAGCATGCAGACCTAGCACTGAAAGACATTCTGGAGAAGGTGTGATGAATCCCATCAGCATTACCTCCAGGACTCACTGCATGAGCCCAGGCTGCCTGTAAATACATATGAATGACCTTGTCTGGCTAAGTCTGATAAAAGAAAGGCTTTAAAATGTGAATTTAGGTTAGTTTAGACTGACTTAATTTTTTTCTGTAGCGACAACTAATATAACATCATTTCCACGTTTCATTTTCTTTTTCTTTTTACAAAAACTCCATTTAGACAAATACCAAACCGATCAAGTTTGATTCAGAACTTTAGATGAGAAGCAACCATGTGAAGCAGGAAGATGAAACCAGATCAGATTTTTATATTTCTGAGTCTTTATCCCGTAAGAAGGGAGATTGCGTGTAAGTATCATGTGGGCTGTCAGGAATTATTCTGAATTATACACATCTGATCGCATGTGGGGAAACAGGTCCATCTCAAATTAATATTCAAAGCCTGAATTGAACAGGTTGGGCTGGGATTTCAGTTGGAAAATTAGAAACTTATCCATAATGCCAGTGGAGAAAAGGCATAGCCAAAATAGCGCCCCCAGCAGGTGGTCTGGAGGGTGGCCCGGGACCATGTGGATCCTGTTTCTTATGCTGACAGGCAAGCAAGGCCACCGACAGGAGACAGACACAATGAAGATGCATTTTCTCACAGAAAAGTCCATCAGGAACCCAGCAAGGATATGAAATGAGTCCCTTTCATCAATCTGAATGCAGGACTGAAGTAAAACTGAGTACAGTGGGGTGAGGGAACACTGAGTACAGAGGGATGATGGGAGACTGAGTACAGAGGGATGAGGGGAAACTCAGTACTGTGTACGGGGAGGGGGGAGACTGAGTACTGAGTACACAGGGATGAGAGGACACTGAGTACAGAGGGATAAGGGGAGAATGAATGCAGAGGGATCAGGGGAGACTGATGAGAGGACACTGAGTACAGAAGTATGAGGGGAGACTGAGAACAGGGAGCCTAAAGAGCGTCACTCACATCAGGCACTGAAGTGTGAGCGACTGAGGTTCTGTAATGATCTCTGAAGGTGGGAAGATGGTGGCACTGACCACACCAAAACCGCTAATGAAAAGGGCACAGAAACCCCCACTCCCTGTTCTGAAACTCCCCAGTGCTCTGACTGGAATACACCTCCTATTTTTTTAGGATGTCCAACTCCTTCGTAGGACGGCAGCTTTACTGTGGAATTCCCGCCATCAGCAGGACAAGCAGCATTTCAAAGATATATTCTTGCTCTCCTACCTGTCACCCTCCTGCCTTCTCCAGCTGCACTTGCTGTCTCCTGGTTGCTGTCTGATGTCGCCCACTCCCCCCCCGGCCCCCCACTCTCACTCATCCTCTGATTTAAGCTGTGCACCCGTCCTCTTCATATTTCCACTGCAGTGAGACTAATCCGCCTCATTGGCCTTCACTGCCAAGCGCCTCATAAGCCCATGGCCCAGTGGCGAGTGGATGCGGCCCGTTTATCCACTCCTGCCTCTTGACATTCGGGAGTGTCCTCTTGCCCATCCTTCCCCTGTCCTCTGCCCTCAGCACCCCACCCTCTGCCATCTCCATACACCCTCCATCCGCTCCATCCTATTCTCCTCCCTCCCCACCCTAACCCTCTTCCCTCTCCTCCCTGCCTCTCCAATGCCACACTGGGACTCCCACCTCACTGAAGAACTACTCGTGTGTTGGTATGGTACATTAATATGTTTTCACGTGTGCGTGAATTCCTGTGGCCATATACATGTTTGCATGCTTGTACACGCTCTCATGACTGGGTGTGTAAATACACATGCGGCCCCAAGGACATGCATGTGTGTGGGTCACTCTGATGATGCTGATAAGAAGCCCATAAATAATGACCTTGGTAAATGCTTGGGATTCTCTCTCAAAGTCAGACTTACTGATGCTCCATATAGACTGTAGGGCACACTATTAATGCATAAATGCGCTAATATTCACATTCTCCACGCCTGGATCTTATCTGCCATCCCCGGGCCCAGCAATGCGCAAAGACAGACCCATCTGGCGACACAGTGTTCTTAGAAGTTTGTGCTATGTATTTAAAGTGATTAAATTAGTTCATGATCTGCGCAACGCGCTCCATGGAGCCGCCGTAAAGGAGCCCCTTAAAAAGGGCAATCAGATAAGAATGACGCATTAAAACAGGATTAAAAATCACAAGTAAGTGCAGGGCCACCGGCGAGCGCCTCCTGATACTTAAAGCCTCAGTCCTTAGCAGGAATCAGCAGGAATCTCTGCGTATGGTGCTGCAGCCCAAGCGAGAATCTCACAGAGAACATGAGCGCTTAATGGCATGGAGCGGCTGTCGGCTCTAAGCAGCAGGGGGGCAGCCCCCCCACCCCAGAACCCAGCTCGCTCCTCCTGCGCTCCTACCCCGGCCCCCACCGGAAATAGGAGCGGCCCAAGTCATTTCCCGACGTCAGGTTACGTGCGGAGCTCATGTTAACCTCCCCAAGCTGGAACCACTCGACCTGCCAGCCCCACCAATCGTCACCCAGAGGGAATCTGAGCCCATGTGTCTCCCCGACATCACAGGGACAAAATGTCTCCCTGAGAATCCGACACCATGCCCCCCCCGAACTGCTTGGGATTTTAGGGCTGGTGATTTATAATAGCAGGATTGTACTGAAACCAGTGGTAACTGTCCACTCAGAGAGTGATGGGGTGACAGGGGGCAAAGAAGGTTGGGACTGGAACCCTGTACTGATTTCTGAACTTTCTGGTTTATCTCCCCCCATCCGCAGGTTAACGCCCCCTTAACACTCAATGTGCGTGATGAGACCTCCAGTGGGGTCAGAGGTCAGAAGAGCAAGTTTCAGACAGCACAGGAAGTTCAGGAAGGCTGCATCCCGGATGGCCAAAGGATGCCGTATCATAGAAGATGTGGCATGATACACCACTACCTCTCTATCCCTAGTCTCTGGGGGGGGGTTGTCACCATCTTCCTGGGAATCCAGACACCTCTTCTGCCACCTCCTTCGCTCAGGTCTTGCCTTGGAGCACCATTAATTGGCTTATTAATTAAGCAGCTTTAAAGCTAACAGTGAGGCTTTGCTAACGAGAATGGCAGTCCAGGGGGAGCACCTACTTAACGAATTAATGGCATTAAAAATAAAGCCCAATCAGTGCCTATTTGCTGAGCTACTCATGGCTAATGGTGGGGTGGGGGACGGGACCTCCTGGCCTGATTAAGCTGAACCTCCTCTCTTAATGAAGCAGAGAAAAGTCCCCCCATCTCCAGGCCCAGAGAGAGAGGTGGTGAATTTAGTTTTACTGCTTAGACCAAAGAGTGGGGGACTGGGGGGTGAGGGTGGATATGCAGGATGGATATGAGTCAATAAGACACATGGCAGCTACCCTCAAGTCCCCCCAGCTGTGAGGATAAGGAGGGTGGATTTCACAAGCTTTAAAGTGTGGGGATGAGTGTGAGGATGAGTGTGAAAATAACCATGGGGATGAACATGAGGATGAGTGTGAGGATGAATGTGGGGATA
>JAODUD010000036.1:18079480-18093347 GCA_026784285.1 Stomatorhinus walkeri
CACCAGCACCTCAGGAAGCACTGGCAGCCTCAGAAGTTGTTTACGATGGTGTAATAAGGGCAGCATTATCGACATCATGAAGAAAATGAATGAGAAGAATGATCTCCCTTGGCAGCCTTGAAAGACCCGTCTATGCAGACACATCTCATTCTCTTCTAACTGGCTCTTATCACGTTCATATTTATTTGCCTACCAAATGGCCTTTAAATCCAAAGTGCCACTACAACAATCTCCCCTGTGATTTACGAGAGATTAGAGGCAGATCAAAGGGCCGTTGTGCCCCATTTTGCCCTATATGAAATAAAAGATCCATTTTGAAAACAGACTCATCATATTCAGAGCTGACCTCCAGAGCTGGTCTGTGTAACTGGAATCAGTCACCAGTGAGAGGCCTTTTCCAGCTGGCGGCCCCAAGCAACGTGTCCCCGGGGCCCCGTATACTTCTGTCAGCCTGAAGGCGTGGATACAGTTAAAACAGCCCCATGTGACAGCGGGTCTACTGACATTTTTGCTAAGCTTGTGTCAGATTCCATATTGCTTGTAATGATGTGCAAACAGGCATTGGCTGAAAAGAAATCTGTTTGGAGGGAAATGAGGAACGCGGTTCCAGAGAAGGACGCCTTGCGGAGCATATTGGGGGAAACGTAGCAGAAACGTGACTAAATCTCTGCTGTACTTTTGCTTTTCAAAATAAAAAATAAACCACATGCAGGGGTAAAATTAATACATTTGAATAATTTCATCCAAAGTTTCACTTGGTCCTGAAAACCTGATGTGTTCAAACCACGGTCAGCAAGCAAGAATTAAACTGAAGACATTCTAGACATAGTAGGTGATTGACTTGTTAGCAGAGTGTTAGAAGACGTTTACAGTGTAGAATCTGAGCCCTGCAGACTGCAAAAGGAGGAGACAGCATTTGATATGTGGAAGCTGTTTGATAATGGCAAGATGTTTCTTTGGTAAAGGGAACCCAGAGGATAGAGCACATGAGAACATGGGGCCATGATGAAAGCCAGAGCAGGAAGCAGAATCAACTACAGCTCCATCGAGCCATCTTAAAGCATGGGTGGCTGAGCTGGGAAGGCAGGAAGGGGGCATCACCAGTGGAAGGTTGACTCTAATTTGAGGATGTTCTACTGCACTGCTAACACCGCGATCTGCTAGAGTACTACTGTACTAACACCATAATATGCTAAAGTACTACTGCACTGTTAACACTGTGATATGCTAGAGTACTACTGCACTGTTAACACTATGATATGCTAGAGTACTACTGTACTGCTAACACTGACTGATCTGCTACAGTACTACTGTACTGCTAACACTGACTGATCTGCTAGAGTTTACTGTACTACTAACACTGTGATCTGCTTGAGTACTACTCTGCAGCTATCACTGACTGATCTGCTAGAGTACCAATCTACTGCTAACACCCTGATCTGCTAAAGTATACTACTGCTAACACCATGATCAGCTGGAATACTACTGATCTGCTAACACTACTAGAGTACCTCAGTACTACTAACACTGACAGTGTTCTGGAAAAGTACTGCTGAACTGCCAGTACTCTAATTCACTATAGTTATGCTACTAACACTGACTGTGACCTGCTAGAGTACTACTATATTGCTAAGCCCTGACTGTGATTGTCACCAACACTAAATTAATCTTCGGGTCTAATTCCCTGCAATATTACCAATATACTGCTAATATTCTACTGCTGTATTGCTAACACTGATTACAATCTGCTAGGTTCATTCCCTAAAGAGAAACTGAGATGGATAATCATACGTAAAATTTTGTGCAGAATGCACTGCAGCTTACAGAAAGAGAGAAAGAGTGTCGGCATGTCTGTGGCGACATCGCCAGTGGCGGATCGCCAGTATGCGGACACGTCCCATGGCCCAGTGGCGGATCGCCGGTATACGGACACGTCCCATGGCCCAGTGGCGGATCGCCGGTATGCGGACACGTCCCATGGCCCAGTGGCGGATCGCCGGTATGCGGACACGTCCCATGGCCCAGAGGCGGATCGCCGGTATGCGGGCACGTCCCATGGCCCAGTGGCGGATCGCCGGTATGCGGACACGTCCCATGGCCTAGTGGCGGATCGCCAGTATGCGGGCGCGTCCCAAGGCCCAGTATGCAAAATCGCCACGGCTGCTCTGCGAAAGTCCTGACCCTGCTCCTCTGACACTGATTCACATGCAAAGCCTCAGCTAGCCCGCACCCCTCCACATTCCCTGGACATCCGTGGTGTTTCCCTGAGTCTGCTGCTTTGAATACTTGTCTTATTAGGTTCTTGCTCTGTTTGGAAGAGGTTCTGTAGCTCCTGCCCCAGTACTGCTTACACTCATTCCTGGATATTCAGTGGAAGCTCAGCTTAGCCGATTTAGAACTAATGGAATTCTTGACTGCTGTATGTGTGATGTGCTGTTTTCCTCACTTGTGCGTTGCCTTGAATAAAAGCATCTGTAATAATAAGTAAATGTAATGCAAGTAAAGTGATTGGCTTTATTATCACAATTAAGGCATTAAATGTTTACAGCCATCTCTTTTATTGTTACTGTTGATACTCTCCATCCATCCATCTGTTCATCTTCTGCAACCAATTGTCCAATTCAAGGTCGCAGGGGGTCCGGAGCCTATTCCGGGGGCTATTGGCACAAGGCTGGGATCAACCCAGGATGGGGCACCAACCCATTGCAGATCACCCTCACATACCAGTGAATTTGATACAGTTGATAATAACATTATTAATATTGTTCTGAATAATGATCATTCTTCCATATCTTCTTATAAAGGGGGAGGTGTTTCTGCCTGTAAGCTTCTCTGGCTATATGCTATAATCTCTTTCAACGCGGTTTAAAGGCCTCCAACACAAGGTCAAACACATATTCACACTCTCGACAGCGGAGTAGCAAGCGCAATTCTCCCAATGGAGCTTACCTCAAACGGCTGCACCTCCCATGCTTGCGTTCAGTGAGCATGCAGTGGCGGAAAGACATTAAACGGGGGTCTGAGCCGACCCCTGTGTCACAGACACGTGCTCACTGGCTGTTTCAGCAGCACTATTCCATGTCGTCCTGTCACCCCCGTTTAGCTGCGACATTTCATTATCGTACAAACGAGGCTGGATCTTGAAACATGGGCAGCTCTGTTCTCAGCGATCTGGGATAAGCAGTGACCCGGCTCCATGTGACACTGTCAGCCACGGACGTGGCATTGATGGTGACGCGCCTGGGGGGCTGTTTCATGTCTTTAATAGGGAGCTAATAGCACCTTGCCTCAGCCTGAGTCTGCTTCTTGATAAACAGTCCCTACCCTTGATTCACTGGGGTGTCTGCGCTGTGCATTATTAATGGGCAATCAATCACCCCATTGTGAGACTATTAATAAAAGTAAGCCCCCCACCTGCCATGTGCCTGGGCTTCCACGCCCAGGCATTACCCCCTACCTGCCTTCTGTCTCTGTTACACTATTCCAGCTCTATATTATCCACTTTTACACACCACATTCCAGGGTGCTCGCGAGTTTTACTTACACAAAAATGTTCTGAGGGCAAAATGAAAAATGATTGGTTCAGAGAGAAAACCAATTTCAGAGGAGGTGAGTTCAAGCAACTACAGGAGGCAGGACCAAGACATCTAATTGGTAGGACCCACCTCCTCTATAATCTAATTGGTTATCTCTCTGAACCAATCATTTTTCGTTCTGCCCTCAGAAGTTTGTGTAAGTAAAACTCCCATGAGCCTCCAGGGTGAAGGCCTCCTTTAAAGGGCCAATACCCTCCCCCATCTGGGACTGAAACTGAAGGCCAAAACCACAACCAGCACATTGTATGGGGGGCTACCCGCCTCCTGATGCTTCTCTGCGGAATGTGAAAATTATTTATCATGTGACAAAACCCCCGCACCCTCACCACTGTCATGCATGCTTCAGGCAGGGGTCCTAAAAATTTATGTTTTGCAGGAGGATCTTTTTCCAGAGTGCCATCTCATGTAGGTAATACAGGGTACGGCATGCACACAAATAATTCATGTATTTGTTGAGACCGGAGAGGACGGGCGGCAAAACACAGCTGGCAAGTCATTAGCAGTGCAGATAGTAGCAGTGCCCCCCAGTGGCCAAACAGCACAGTGCAGTCTCATCACACGCCCATGAAAAAAGTTGCCGTCATAAAAGCTTTTCTAAACTGCCCTTGCAGGTACACCTTATTAATTTTAATTATTGCCAATATGCTTGTTAACCCTCAGCCCCTGAGTTATAGCGCAAGCTGTCTGTGCCGTTCTGAGCTGACTTTACTGGGAGGTATTTCCAGACTGGATTGTAAAACACTGGGAGTAAACAGACGGCCATTCCTTAAGACACGCGAAAGCCGCTGCAGAAAGGAACGCCACCATTAAACACACAAAATACATTTGAGAAACATTCAGGCAGATCACCTCTAATTTCCCTTGAAATTTAAATCCCCCTGTCACAAATCACACCCCTGACTCCACTGCAGTTTCGCCCACTTTGAGTTAAGGGGGTGTCAGTGATTGTTTATTTTGCAGTTCATGTCAGAGATTAACTCCTGTGCTCCTGTGGTGCATGAAGGGGCAGGAGATCTGAGTCAATGCGTGAGGCTGTCGAAGTCAGACTGCGACCCTGTTTTAGCAGAGCGCAGTCCTACGTTTAGCAGGGAGTGCTTTCAAACAGCCTGCTGGTCCTTGGTGGCAGCACTTTAATAATTCACCAGTGCTTCTGAGTGTTCTGTACAGGGGTGAAATCTGTCATCTGAATGTTAATGTGAGAGAGACAGAGGTGAATATCACCATCGGGTCAGCTGGACGTCTCACATGAGCACATGTTCCTGACCTGTACTTCATCCGTTCCCCCGCAAATCCGTCAAGTCCATTTCGCACCCTGTCCTATTTAATGCACTGCCTGGAATGATCCATAGGTGCCTGGTTTGCTGACACAACGCAGCACACTGCGGGGTGCAATATATTTTGTGTTAAGCGGTGACAGGTCAGACAGCCTGCTTCGGTGCCAGATGCCAGCTGAGTTCGGTTCGAAGGTCAAGCGGGGAGATAAGCGGCAGGTGCAGCCTTCAGAGGCCGCCCAGCTCTCACACTTGCATCACTGCCATTATCTCACTGATAGGAAGCAGCTTACAATGTCAGACCTTTGGCTCCTCACACTCAGAAGCTCAAGAGAGATGACCTCTGTGGCCCTTTCCACAGGGTTCTTTGCCAACCGTGGCAAAAATGACAAAAGCATAATGTTCCCTGGCATCTTCCCCTTGGGTGGAGAACGGGGTGACTTGGGGCTTTGGAACATTGCAGCAGAATCATTCTGTCTTAGTGTCTGTCCAAATTGGCCCTCTGAGGACTGGGAGGGGGGCGGAATGAGGTGGCCCTGGGGTGATCTGGAGAGACGTCTCCCCAACGGCCTCAGCAGCCCCTACCTGGCCTGTCCCAAAGCAGGAAGCCTGATCTGTGAAACGTAATGACACTCGGCACATGCATTTTTAACAACTAATGATTCTAAGGTGCATCAGAAACACCGTTAACACACTTCAGCACTCCTCAGCAACTCTGCAGGATGCAGGTCATAATGAGTCTACCCTCCGAAGCGTCAGCGGCCCGCTGTGCAAAGGCATGGGCCAGGCTGCAGCCCTCATGGTCAGGCAGATCCTCAGCGTCAGAGTCAGCACTGGTGAGCCCTGGGTCCCTCGCCACAGCGGATTCTACAGCCATGGCACACGGGACCCCTATCACGGGTGCGCAATTCAAAGTGGGTCTTGAAAAGATTTGTCTGTATGCTGTTGACAACTTTAACACCTCTTTAAACTCAGATGCCCCCCGCGGGTTGCCGCGGCGCTGTCTGATTGATAGTGCCAGACTCTTTCTCAGCCGCAGTTTAAAGAACAAGGCGCGCCGCCCTGGTTTCCTGAAGCCACCCCTGCTCTCATACTCACCTCCACTTCTCTCCCCGTTCTAACTGCACCGCAATTAATATTTCATCCTGTGCCGTGGCGGTGCTGGCTGACCCCNNNCCCACCTGGCTGCCCTCGGCCATAAACAGCCTTATCGGCTGGCCTCTGCTCCCTGGCACTAACTAATGGAGGAGAGAGCACATATAAAAGGGACAGCAAGGACTGCCGCTCTCCTCCGCCACACTTCGCCGTCTCCACGCCGACCCACAGGACTCCGCACGCCCACCGTAAACACAAACATGCCTGCAGATTACAACGGAAAATGGGAGATGGTTCGCAACGAGAACTTCGAGGACTACATGAAGGCTCTGGGTGAGAGACGTCTCCGGTTACTGATCCACAGGAAAAGGAGAGAAAGTAGAGGGTAGAGCACTCTGTCATCGCTGCACGACTTTCAGCACACAAATCCATCCATTACTGCTGTCCCGGGATAATTACGGATTTAGCCTCCTCTGCAGTTTTACCCCTCTGTGAAACATTATGTCTGGCTCACATCGCGCTAATGCAAAGCCAGCCCATTTGGCGGCTTCGCCCTCGACGCCAATTACAGTCTGAGGCCTTTCATTATTCAGCTATTTATCTGCAATTCATATTGTCTCTTCCCTGCAGCTGCACCTTAAAGTTTCATTTTGGTATCTTGAATCAATGGGGGAGACTGTAAATTACACCAATATGGAGGTGCAACAAAACATCATTTGAAAGGCTAAATAAAGAGGTTATGAAAATGTAAAATGTGGAATTGAATTTTTATTTCTGGGAAATGTAGCATGAATATCACCGCACTTTTGAGTTGATTGTTATTGTGTCATGAAAATATTCATCCACCAAAACAACTTGAAAACCCGGACACCAAAGCAGTCCTGTAAGAGCATAAGAAATAATCAGAGCGTAGCAAGGCTGCGATCTGCATTATTTGTGGTGATACACTGAGGTGCTTCTTCCTGCATTTTTCCTGCAGACATCGACTTTGCCACCCGAAAGATTGCCCAGCACCTGACTCAAACCAAGGTGTTTGTTCAGGATGGCGATAAGTTTGAGACCAAGACTCTGAGTACATTCCGCAACTACGAGCTGAACTTCACAGTGGGGGTGGAGTTTGAGGAGCACACCAAGGGCTTGGACAACAGGGAGGTCAAGGTAGGACATCCACCCACCCCCAAAGCATCCAGCTGGAACCATTTCCCGGTTCTATTTCCCAGTTCTCACTCTGCTGGACGTTCCTAAGCTTTCTTTACCCTCTTCTCTAGAGATCCCTGTTTTTTCTATCCAGCCTTTATGCAATAATGCCTTAAGCAATCAGTTACTGAGCCACAGGCTCTGCTCACTGCTGGGAACACTGGGAGTGGACCAGGACACACCTTCAACCAGATGCCTTTCAGACCATCCATCCGGATGGACAAGCTTTACTCTCCTCAAGTAATGTCCATGGTAACTATGCTGCTATGTGTATTTCAGACCCTGGTGACCTGGGACGGAGACAAGCTGGTTTGTACTCAGAAGGGCGAGAAGGCCAGCCGGGGATGGAAACATTGGATAGAGGGGGACCTGCTGCACTTAGTGAGTGAACTACCGGGCACATATACCTTATTTAGGCAATGCGTTAAGTAATGGGGTCTCTCCCTCTGCTGGAGAGAGTTGGAACTGCAGACAGTTTTCTGTAACTTCTCTCCTGTAGTTTGTTACACTGGATTAATTGGCTTCTTTTACATTTCAGGAGCTAACATGTGAAGACAAAGTTTGTCATCAGGTGTTCAAGAAAAAATAAAGCATGTAATTATCATACTTATTTTACTGTTATGTTTACACATCCATCTATTCATTCACCTTCCAACCGCTGAGGAGGATCACAAGAGGCAGCCCGGAGTCTATCCCAGGCAGCACAGGGAGTGGGGTACACCCTGGACGGAATGTTTACATGTATGTAAGGTGATTAAATGGCATTTTGGCATTTTATATTTAAAAAATGACACGTTGTATGGTGTGAGTGTGTTATTCATTGTATGTGAGGGTATGGGTAAGACTTGCTCCAGGCAAAACGAACCACGCGGCCCAGGGATGAAAAAGTGGAATAGGGAGGCGAGTGGAAATAGGCACAGATAACAATGGAGAGGAATAAAAATACATATAGGGGAAGTAAAATGGGTACTGGATTAGGGACAGGCTGGGACATCGAAGTGTGGGAGTGGGTGCCAAAAGGAGAGGGTGGTAATAAGAATGACCGGTAATGAGATACTGTACAAGTAAACGGGTCACATGACTTTATCAACACACACACACACTTATAATCATTCATTATAATGAACGTCACTAGCTGAGCATGAAACTGAGTGATGTCGGTAGACAGCGATTGTTAAAGCAGAAGTTTGCTGAAAGAAAAGGGGTGGGAATAGAAGCGTGCCGCGTCACACAGGGAAAGCATAAGGAATGAGGCTGTCCCCGTAGGGGGCGGATCCTCTGCCCCTCGGCTGTGAGTGTGACTGTGCGTTTGAGGGCGTGCTGTATTCATATTTAATCATATCTATGAAATTTATATCCATCCATCTATCTTAGTCTTTTACACTGACCAGGGTCGTGGAGGGGGCCGGAACGTAAAACCCAGCATATAACACAAGGCTGCCAACTCATACATCTGGCGAGACACTGACGCTTTCAGACTCTCATTCTCATAGGCCTATAAGTCTTACGATAAAATTGCATTATTTCATTTTAAATCTAAAATTAACCACACGAAAAGAGGACTACAAGGTAGTAAAACTGTTACATAGATGTAATTAAATATTTGTGCATGCGTGGGCAGGCTTGTCACGAATTGAAAATCTCACGTCAGCCCTGACAACCCTTATAAAAATATAAATTTAAATCTTTATGACTTAATAAACGATTGGGTTATTGATACGGAAATGCACTACAATAATTCACCGGTGATGCAAATGAGAGAATAATTACCACTGAGACCTTGCTTAATTACACTTTCCAGAGGAAGAATCACACCGAGGCTTAAATAAAGGAAAGTGCTATTGCATAGTTCTGAGTCCTTGAAGAAACTAATGATCTGTCAGTATGAATTGCTTTAGTCAGCTCTAGCACTTAAAAAAATACTTGTATGAATCACTTATGATTCGAATGTCGAACCAAAAATTCCGTACATGTACTGTGGTGAAATGAACATGTTTTAATCTATTTTCTATCAATCCTTTATACCCATGTAATAAATATTATGATTTGGTTTTCGTAGTGAATTCAGTTAGTTGTTATATTCTACGCGGAAGAGTACGGTACAAACTCGTTGAGCGCTTTTTGACGCAACACGTTTAGTGTGACAACTCTTCGGGATATTACGGTAACCAGAAATCTCGCCAGAACTCGTACCCCAACTGTAAATCTCGCGATAAACAGGAAGCTCCACGTCTACCGTAGCGACGCAGGCTTACCAGCGGACTGAGAGACTGAGGGACCCGGATACAGTGAAGTCGACGGCCGGTGCCTGAAACCATGGTATGTTGTTGTAAATGTGTGTTTTATGCGCCGTGGGCTTGTGGACCTGCTGTCGGGTCGCTTTAATTGTGAAGTTTGAGGTGTTCCGTCAGGGCAACCGTGACACAGAGCCGGGCAGCTTGTGATTCCGTCCAGGCCCGGCGATCCTTCCGTGCATCGCCAGCGTTTTGACTTATGATCTCTATGTACATTATATATGTATGTAATAAGTTATATGTATGTCTGTTGCTTTTTATACTGTTTTCAACTATGGCCGTTAACTATTAGTGAACGTGATGTTATTTTCAGCCTCAGTTTGGTGCATTTGCCTTCCAGCTGCGTGGCATAGCTAATCAGAAAAATTACAGTTAAAGTACAATTACATGAAGGTAATGTTTCAGATCTAACTTTGCCTGTTTTTCCTCCGTATGTAACATCTGCTCCTACAGAACAAGACCCGCTACTTTGTGACATGTTTGAATATTTTTCCGGTATTATATCGTTAGTTGTTCAATTGTATAATGTGTAAAATCCATATATACAGTATTGTGCAAAAGTTTGTCAAAGAAAATTATCTTTAGATGATCTTTATATTGGTGTAAAACTATGCTACTAGGCCTGTCAGTGTGTTAGCTGAGCCATTACAAAACCTCTGCTAAAATCATCCCATTATTTGCAGCAATCATGCAATACAATCAGGGATGGGGAACCTGTCCCATGCAGGGCAGGTGTGGGTGAGGGTTTTTGGGGTGACCTCTCAGTTAGCCAGTAATAAGAGTGGTTCTCATCTCCAGTCCTGGGGACCCGCTGTTATTGACTGATTGAGAGGTCATACCAAAAACCTGCCCCCACACTGGCCCTCCATGGGAAAGGTTCCTCACCTCTTCAATACACCTATGATTTTTTTTTGACTCAACCACTAACACACTTGTATGTAATCAATATGTCATCAACTTTTTTAACTAAGTAAATTAATTAAGTGAGCTGGTGGTGAAATGTAATGCATGCATGGCGTGGCTGGGGTGCCCCGTGGAGAGGTTTGGAAACTGAATCGGTGTTCCTCTAGCTATCCAACTAGATATCAGTGACAGAAGGAATTTTTACTAGTTTTTATTGTGTTGCTTCTAATGTTCTAATGTTAAATTATGCTGAGCAATTGTGCACTTAATACCCAAATAAACATCTTTAACTATTTTTTTGACTGCTTAAGACTTTTGCATAGTACTGTACGTGAATGCCATCTGCATTTGATTTATTTGTAATAACCTTTCTCTGTTACCTGTTCATAGCTATGTTACTGGTGGGGACTGCCCTCAGAATCCAGTAGCAGACCCCTGTTTAATGCAAGTAGGATGCCAGGTACCTGTTAAGAACGGGTATGGAGAGGGTCACTCTCATCTCCTGTCACTGCCGCCCTTCAGCCTCTCAGACTAGACATCAAGCGGAAGCTGACCGCCCGCTCGGACCGTGTGAAGAGCGTGGACCTCCACCCCACCGAGCCATGGATGGTGGCCAGCCTGTACAACGGCAGCGTCTGCGTCTGGAACCATGAGACGCAGGTAAGGGCCCCCGCTTCTGCTTACTAGTGACTCCCGGGGAGGGGCATCTGACCCGGAGCTGCCATTATTTAATCACATCTCTCTCCAATCCCTAGACCCTTGTGAAGACCTTCGAGGTGTGTGACTTGCCGGTCAGGGCCGCCAAGTTCGTCGCAAGGAAGAACTGGGTCATCACAGGGGCGGTGAGTGCCATCGCGGTGCTGTCTGGGTACCTGGTGCAGCTGTGGTCCCTGCTAATTCCCTGCCCCGCACTCTCTCGCCCCCTGCAGGACGACATGCAGATCCGCGTGTTCAACTACAACACCCTGGAGCGCGTGCACATGTTCGAGGCACACTCGGACTACATCCGCTGCATCGCTGTGCATCCTACGCAGCCCTTTATCCTGACCAGCAGCGGTGCGGACAGCCGACACTCTCCTGCTCACATCACGATGCATATTCCAGTTATCGCTAATCTAAGCAGCTTGTACATCTCATATAAGAAAGGTATTCTGCCAGTAACAGGGTCTGTCTGTGTGTCTCTTTGTCTGGATACAGACGACATGCTTATCAAGCTGTGGGACTGGGATAAGAAGTGGTGCTGCAGTCAGGTGTTCGAGGGCCACACCCACTACGTGATGCAGATCGTCATCAACCCCAAGGACAACAACCAGTTTGCCAGCGCCTCTCTCGACAGGACCATCAAGGTAAGACGCCTGGGGGGGGGCTGGCGAGGCGGAGGGACACACTGCACATGCACATGGCAGACTCTCTTTTGCCGTGTTTCTAGAGATCGGCCCCACATTAGAGAGCTCGCCTCCATATCCAGAACAGGCAAAGGAGCATCTCGAAGGACAGGAACACGCACACGCATCATTGTATATAAGTGTGTAGCTCTGCATTAGATGGGAGTCAGGCCACCTAAGGGGCGTCCTGCAGTTCTGACCCTTGGGTACATTTCAGGTTTGGCAGCTTGGCTCCTCCTCCCCCAACTTCACCCTGGAGGGGCACGAAAAGGGGGTGAACTGCATCGACTATTACAGCGGGGGCGACAAACCCTACCTCATCTCCGGGGCTGACGATCGGCTTGTCAAGATCTGGGACTACCAGGTATCAGCATGCTGCCACTAGAGCGTGCTGTGCTCGTAGTTATTTTACCCACAGTGTGCTTTGCCCTGTGCCCAGAGACACTGACAGGCCCTCTCTCCAATCAGAATAAGACTTGTGTCCAGACTCTGGAGGGACACGCCCAGAACGTGTCCTGCGTGAGCTTCCACCCCGAGCTGCCCATCATCATCACGGGCTCTGAGGATGGTGGGTGTCGCCCTGGGACCACCGGCCGTGTCCACCTCATGTTTATCTGCTCTTGTGACCAGTTCCCCTCCCCCCTTCACAGGCACAGTGCGCATCTGGCACTCAAGCACCTATAGGCTGGAGAGCACGCTGAACTATGGCATGGAGCGCGTGTGGTGCGTGTCGGGTCTGCGCGGCTCCAACAGCGTGGCCCTGGGTTATGACGAGGGCAGCATCATCATTAAGGTGCGTCTGTGTCGCGTCGGCCTGCCAGTGTCCAAGCAGCCTGGTCCCTCCTTCTGATTCTGTTTATTCCCAGGATCGGGTGGCTTTTGTTACCTGTGCGACACCCACCTGAACCCCCCCGATCACTGTCCTCACAGCTTGGGCGCGAGGAGCCTGCCATGTCCATGGACGCCAATGGCAAGATCATCTGGGCCAAGCACTCGGAAGTGCAGCAGGCCAACCTGAAGGCCATGGGCGAGGCGGAGATCAAGGATGGCGAGCGGCTGCCCCTGGCCGTCAAAGACATGGGCAGCTGCGAGATCTATCCCCAGACGATCCAGCACAACCCCAACGGCAGGTGGGGCTATCAGGCCGCCCCCCCCCCCCACGCAGCCTCGGCCGCTGGCTGTGTCCAGATTAGCGACAGATTGACCCCATGATCTAAATCAGGGATGGACAACTTTATTCTTCAGTCGGGCCTTTTAGATTATGAACAGTTATGATGGGACTAGTTAGATTTTTTTGAACAACTAGCCACTCCAGTATTGGCCCAGCACATGCAAGCAATGCAAAGTAGTACAACAGCTATTTCTGTATTTATTTTGTAACGTGATATATTTAGAACTGAATTCTCCAGCGTTCTGTACTTGGTCTGCAGGACATCCTAAATCAGGTTGAAATAATGTAAACGCACACAGACCTGTATATTAACAAGAAAGAAGAAATCAACGTACTTTTTGAAAACTGCCAAAATACTGCAGTATTATGTAAAATGCACACAGGAGCAAGTGCAACATAAAATGTACATGAGCCATCTAAATCTGGCTTTTAAAACGTGTAATACAACACGGTACAATACGGACAGAACATCTGAAGACAGGCATGGAAATTTATCATTAATTATCAGATGTCAGTCAGCTTTGGAAAGTATGCATTATTCATCCTGAATTCTTGTGTCAACCGGACATTCAACTCATCCCTGTAGTTACATTCCTTCTGGTAACCATCTCCAGCTCCTCCTAGTGGTCGGGCAGCATGATGCACTAGTATTTATTTCATAGTGTTTCTGTTTTGTTCATTTATGAAACATACATTTAATATTTGCGCCTAGCAGGCGGGCCGAAAAAACCGTCAGTTGCCCATCCCTGATCTAAATCTCCCTCTTTTGTGTTTTTCATTCTCCTGGAGTAACTGTTTTCATCCAAGGACCCCCAAATGAAAATAGACCAATGCTAACTTCCCACCTCCTAACAATGTGTTCTCATGAAAATAATATTGCTTTAATTTTTCTTTCTTTGAGAGGTTCCTCTTGAACATATTTCACTTCCCCTGAGGCGGGGGGGGGGGGGGGGGG
>JAODUD010000036.1:18103089-18114238 GCA_026784285.1 Stomatorhinus walkeri
AGCACCCTTATCTCTGTTCCTTCATATCTCACTCTCTCTCTCTCTCCCCCTCCTCTCTGCCATCTCTCTCTATCTGGCCCATCAAGGTGTAAACACCAGCGTTGGTTAGGGCTCACACGAGGTTTTCATTAGTCGGTAAGATAGCCAGCCCCTACATGATGGTGGCCCCAGTGCAGTGTTGGCACCTACATGACTTTGGTCTGTATCATGTGTTGGCCCCAGTGTGGAGGTGGGCCTTTGCAATGATGGCCCCTGCATGGTGTTGGCCCCTATGTCATATTGGCCCCTGCATGGTGTTGGTCCCTATGTCATATTGGCCCATGCATGGTGTTGGCCCCTATGTGATATTGGCCCCCGCATGGTGTTGGCCCCTATGTGATATTGACCCCCGCATGGTGTTGGCCCTTATGTGATATTGGCCCCTGCATGGTGTTGGCCCCTATGTGATATTGGCCCCTGCATGGTGTTAGCCCCTATGTGATATTGGCCCCTGCATGGTGTTGGCCCCTAAGTGATATTGGCCCCTGCATGGTGTTGGCCCCTATGTGATATTGGCCCCTGTGCAGTGTTGGCCTGTACAAGAAGTTGGCCGCTTTGGTGTTTTGGCCCCTCGGAGATAATGGCCTTCATGCTAACAGGTTAACACACGCATCTGCAGGACCCCAGTCCATCCAAGGCGGCTGGTAAAACAGCCATCGTGGAGACGGGACGGTCACCATAGCCCTGCATTCTGCTCATGTGGAATGTTATTTAATCCCAATAAAATATTCCATCTTGGAGCATTTTCCTCTCTCCGGAGGCAGGCCGCACAGCACGTGTCTCGAAGGGGTCTCTGTTGGGGGTCGCTTTCTGCGATTCCCCGCCCCCCCGCCACCACCATCTTGCCCGGGGGTCGCGGCCCGATGGTGTTTGTCTCAGGCGGGAGAGCGGTGCTGTCAGGGTGCCAGGCTAAGCCCTTTATCGGGGGGGGGGGGGGCTCGCCCTCCCTCGCTGCCTCCCCCTGCAGGCCGCCCCTTGACTTATTGTTAATTTGGGGAATGTTTGAAGTATGATGCAACATCAGCTGCATTTACTTATAGCGTATTGCTGCTTTCCTCCCAAACGGCTCCTTTGTTCTCGCATTACCATAGCGGGATGGACTGCGCTCTTCTTGCTGCAGGGGCCTGATCTTCGGGGTGCTGCCACACGTGCATGTGTGTGTGCGTGCGTGTGTGTGCGCGTGTGTGCATGTGTGTGTGCGCATGTGTGTGTGTGTGTGTGTGTGCATCCCTGCATGCAACTATCGGCATCCCGCCCACCCAGAAGGGGCCCTCCCCCACAGCCACGTTGGCAAGTGAGTTTAGAGCAGGCTGATGCTGATGCCACTGCAAGCCCCCCCCCCCCCTGGCCTGATCGTCCTTGGGGGTGGGGCCCATTCAGAAGAGTCAGTTGCTCTAGCAGCAACTGAAGTTCGGTGGGTCGTTTCTGCTCCGCTTTCAGCCCCCTTGTGTCCCAGTGGGCACCCAGATGCAAGTGGAATGTTCCGGAGCGTGGCAGCATCAAGGAACTGGGAGCTAACTGACCGCTTCTTATGATCTCCCCCCTAAGGATGAGGCCGGCCCGTCTCCACAGAACTATGCCGCTGCGGTGCTTTGTGCCTGGCCCCGAACATGTGATTGGCCGACAACTCGTGCCTTAAAGCAGAAGGCGACCCCCCCACCACCACAAACACACACACACGCACTCTTTTTGTTTGTGCATGCATATGAGTCCGGTGATTGATGTGTCCTGCACATTTAAGCCTGGGAAGTGGACACATGGTCAGATGCTCTTCAGCGCTAACAGTGCTCCTGTTCATACACCTACATACAATGTAACACGTACCACTATAATTATGCGGCCAGTGTCCTGTCATAGCTAACCATAAACAGGACAAGACCATCAGGGGAAGACACCCAGGTCATGTGACTGAGGAATAAGGGGCCATGAGTAACCCGGGCAAGCATGACACATATTCCTGCCTGGCGTGAAACCTAAGGATGCCCCAAAACCAAGAATGTTTTCCTTCTCCGCTGTGAACTTTTCACTTGGAGATAACTTTCCTTTCTACGGATCGTGGCCCTGGCCAACGATTTTCCTTCACAGCCTGCCAGGGCCCGTTTTCCCAACTCTGCGGCCCCTCACACTCCCGGGCGATGGGACTCCAATGACTCGCTTACGACATGAGTCTGAGATGAACTTTCTGACAGGCATTTACAGGAACGACTGGCGTGACCTCGGCCGTCTGTCAGGTCTGTTCCCAGGTTACATTAAGTGTAACAAAATCACCCCGACCCCAAACACTCAGCGTTTCTGATGGACCCAGGCCTCCGCTTCACTTTTTACTCATAGCGGACGGTAATAATGTGGCCCTCGTTCTCCCAGCATCCTCTCCCTCAGCACTAACACCGAGGTACTGTTACATGGTGCCAATCAGAGGCTGTCCCTTTCTGTCACTGTCATCTGACATCTATTTCACTCTGTCCATTTCCATTAATCACGAGGAACCACCCTCTGCCGGCCAGACTAACAGCATGAAGATTACTTGCATTTTAAATCTTGCATGCTGCCCTACAAACACTGCATATTTTATCAAAATTGAGTTACGATCGAAATTCATTCTCTTAGGCTGTTTTATCTCGTGACAATATATTTTAGATAAGCTGCTGGTTTTGGAATAAATACGCAGGCACCATTTCCTTACCTACTACATATATGGGTGGACAGTAAAAAAAATTCAAAACCCTTTTTTTTTCCAGTGTCCGCATAGTCACTGTGTTTTGATTTTCCAGGGCAGCATAGATGTTTCTGTGAAGTCCCGAAATTTGCCAACTGTCCCTAATCTTTGTTGTCATCACCTCTCTTTTTTCCTCGTGGTTTTTTCTGAAGTAATTCTTCTGTTCTGCAGAAAACACCCATTATTAAAAACTATTCTTCAGATTCATATTTAAAAGTTTCCTGTGCAGCTACATTTGCGGTAAAATATCTGCTTTAAAATGTACCTGATCACGTTCGACTTTAAAAAACATTTATTTCAGTTCACGACTGTCTCTCGTCGCGCGCCAGCGTGTGGGATTTAACCCAGGGCAAAGCTTACACACACACTGAGTTACCGTGACTAATCTCGCAGCACAGAGCAGCACGGCTCCGGTATTAAATGTTTTCCTGATGTAAATAAACACCGGCTTTAGGATCGGGCCACAGAGGGACCTCTTGAACCGGACACATTTTGGTGAATACCAGGTGTTTACTGAGAGCGCCGAATGCCGGTGTCACGCTCGTGACTGTACCCTAAATGATATAGAGGCTCAATTAATTCGTGACATATTCACAACGTTGTGGTGGTGTTACCGAGTGGCCGTTCCATCGTCACAAAGTCACAGAAATTTAATGAAAACGTGGGGTGTTACGTATGAGCGCGGTGGTCAGAGTCAATGTATGATTATTTGCAGGGGCGTTGTTAGGCCTATGAAACTATTTGAGTGATTATACATTTTATGTCTCTTTAATGAGTTAAAACAATGTGTGTCGTTTTGTTCTAAACGTGAGTTTATAACATTTCTTTCACGAAACCATCTAGCGACTGTGACTCCAGCCCGCGTGAAAGACGTTGAATGGTGGCGGAGAATGCAGGTCCAAGGCTGTCGTGCTTCCTCAGGACATCTTCGGTGTCACATCTGATCATTCCGGTGCGGCAGAGAGATGAGTCGCCTCCCCCGTATTTCTCTGTCCCATGCAGTCGCGTTAAGATAATATACAGGTAATTAAATGCATTGGAAATGGAAATGGAGCTTGGAGACAGATCATAGCCGGATTTGAGTAGGCCTATAAAATCAGTAAGAAGTCGCTTACCAATAAGCTCCATCCACGGGAACGAAAATAACGCGAACCACACGCACTTTTTTAATTTTAATTTTTTTTGGTCAATAGGCTCGTGGTCATTGTTTGAGGATCTGATGTTTTTGGGTTTGCTTTGCCAACTGGATTTGATTCAAATCAAGCCATAGCGTTTGCTTAGTGAAACTAGGCATGGCGGTAGGGAAAGTCGACAACTTTGAGGGGGAAAGTAGATTCCAGTAGTCAGGAATGTCGAAACAAAACAAACATGTCAAATCCATTTAGCGACTTAAATTATGGGCAACGCTCAGGAATATGGGAGAAGTGTATTATTTCTGATTAATTTCGTGTTGACGTTTCGCCGTCGTCCTCCTACCTTTATTATGATTTTCTTTCGGTTTATTGCTAACGTAAACATCCTAATGAACCCTAAGGAACAGAATAATTCATTAATATGATGTTTGGGAAACATTTACAAACAAAAGTTTCAGAATAGTGCAATTAAGAAAGGTAGTTGTTTTAGGAAGTAGCGGCTTGCTAGGTTATGAAATATCTATAGGATATTTACAGGATATCTTCCTTGCAAATATTATGAAATTTCCATTAAATTTCTGAGAGTATTCTATTTTTCTCATTTTCCTGCCCCTGATGTTTTCCATGAATATCTAATTCCCCCTCAGATCGAGTACAGCCTTCCCACAATTTCCTGGTAGTGCTACCTCAAATAACATTGAACAATTAAACGAAATGGCATAAAACCCGAAAGCTGATAATTGTCCAGACATCTGTGAAAAATGTAACCTTTCCGTCGATCTCATGATGTCACCAATCCTATGTTTTCAGGGGGGATTGTGTTAAAATGCTTGTGATGGGGCCAAGGTAAACCATCCCAAATCTAACACAGAGCGGCAAGGGACGCGAGCAACAAAGGAGTTAGATATGGATCACTAGAGCTGCGTGGACCGCAGCTTGAGCCAATTATTGGTGTCATCTTGATCCAATTTAATCAATCCGAGGGGGATTGGAGAAGGGGGGCGGGTGCAAATGTTGGTCAAATATCCTGGCCGAAGAACCTCAAAAAGAACTCCCCCCGCCCCGCGTGCCGCTGCTGAAAGCCCCAGCACCGATGAGGTTAGCTGGGTCCCTCGGCTCAGTTTAAATGTTCTTTTACACAGTCGTTTCCACAAACATTTTCCCCCATCCATCCGACGTGACTGTTTACAAGACTGATAAAAATAGTACAATTTGCTGCTATTGTGAAGTAGCGCCACCACAAAGACGTGCGCGATTGACTGACGGGGGCAAATGCGCTATATTCATGAATGCCAAAGACAACCCCCCTATTCGCAAAAGCAAACGTGTGTTTCCGATGCCAATTAACCGTGCTGATGTATCATAAATAAACCGTAAAATGTCAATAGGTCCAAATTTTAAATAATAGTAGCAGATTTTTTAAGACTATGCGAAATCAATCTCTGTTTGGCGGTACGTTTTTGGTAGATCGGTCAAATGCCAGCACCAGATTCAGCCTTATGGCGAACTACCGGCGGACCGGCCTCCCGAGATCCTGTCACGGCTCTCCACTGATCATGCCCAGAAGTGCGGTAACCCTAACCTAATTTCCCCGGTCTTCATGGACGGAGCCCCAACGCCTGGTCCCCGGGTTCTGCCCGACATGAGCGCACGTCTGCGGGAACAAAGGCGAAAGGACGGATGTCAGTTGGACGCTGGGCTGCATATGTGAGAGAAAAATCACAGTGGGTTTCTGGCGGTTTTTGCATGGGGACCAGGATTATGTGCAACGAGTTTGCATCTCTATTTTTGGTGAACATCCTCTCACGCAATGTTTTCTCTGCAATCGTTAGGTCTATATTATGCCGTTTACACTTAAAAGCAACTCTTCTTGGATGGCAGACGTATTTACAAAGTTCATACCCCAGTAACTTCCCGGGTGGTGCGTTTGTCACTTTATAGAGGGTTGAGGGAATGAAAGCGGTAAGTCAGTTCAGCGATGCGCAGGTTATTGCGCCAATAATGACATCTTAAGAGGTAAAACTGGCAGGTTTACTCAGCCAGTAAAGGTAATGATGGGAATGTAGTTTATTGATCCTTTTTCATTTTATCAATATGCTTGCCGGAGTAAAGTGTGTTCCACCCTTTCATCGGAAACCCTAGGCTAATTATTACGTGGTTGTGATAAGCAGTGTTTCTAAAAATAATATTTATATTATTACAGATAATACACTTTGAGATGGGGACTTTTATATTCGAACTTTAACGCAACTATAGTGCGTTTTGATATATGGCAAAGGGAAAGAATAGGATTACGGGGGGGGGGGGGGTTAAGGTGACTTATCCAGCGGTGTCGGTTTTATTTAGCGCCGCTGCGGGGGAGGCTGTAAGTGGGTTTGTAATTGGAAACACGGCGGACTGGGAGGTGGCTGGACGGTACCTAAGCCGGGCTTTGTGGTACCCCGGCGCGGACAGATAGGGAGAAGGGGCTACGGGGTTTATCAATTACGTGTATATGTGTTACACTCTTAAGGAATCTCTGGTNNNATATATTATACACACACATACATAATCGCCGCAAGGCAATTGACAAGTATGTGTGTGTGCGTGCGTATGTGTGTAGTAACCCATTACTACATCACTTGTACGACATGACATATTAGTATATATTATACAATAACGATCAATGAGGCATTGCAGAATCCCCATTCTAAACGCGCCTCATCAGATGCTACTGAATGTGGTGTTTTACTGTCCGGATCCAGGTATTAAACTCTTAAGGAATCTCTGGTTTATTCCACACTCCCAAGATGTTTGCCACATGCGTGTGTTCATCAGTATATATAACTATACGTGTCATCCCCTACCCATTACGCCTAAGTTGATTACACCTCTTTGTGAATATATTTGCTCTGGTCACTGTCTGTGGACCTCATATTTGTGGACTGTTTGCGGACCTTTTGACCCGTAGCTGCATTTACAGCCTTTCCGTGACATCGTACCGCATCGTCTCTCATAATCAAAATCGATGTCCGCGCAGTGTTGACCTTGGCTTAGTTTTCTCGTCTTTTATTGTTATTAGGCTATTAACAGAAACCCCACAAGTGCCTTTTTAAAGTCTTAAACAAATGTGATTAAGCCTCCTTATTTGCGGCGGCGCAGACATGCTCCTGATTACGGCAGGATGCCTGTAGATCGCAGTGCCTGTAAGTTTATCCGCGTCCAGATCTGTGGGCTTTTCCCCCCTTTTGCGAAGGCCCGGGTTTGCTGCGTATTACTGCTTTATTGAATTAATTACGATAAGGATCGTGCTTTAAACGTGGGGTTGAGGCTCCGATGGCTGCGAGCAGTTTCTTCGCTTATTGAGTCTGTCAGCGGTGAACCTGGTGCTCCGTAACCAGCTCCATAAGGTATTGGGGTTGCCCATAGTTCGGGGCAATAATCCCTACCTCTCTACATCAGCAAATTTGTACTACATACTGAACAAATAACGAGTGGGGCAGGGCGGCTCTCCTGACAGCTCTGTGAAGGGAATGGGCTTCTTCAGACCTCCATATTCTGTTTCACCACATGAAATGATGTGTATAATTTTATTATGAAGCACCTTTTAAAATGCTAACAACCTTCCAGTTCCGTGTGTTTGTCGCATTCAGCAAAGACCCCCTGTGTAGCGTGGACAGGCCGTCTGAAAACGTTTTTTGGGTCTTCGGTCCATCCGAAAGCGGTTTAGATTCTCATACGTTAATGTTTAATAAAACGGGGGAGGGGGTGAGGGAAGAAATATGGTTTTACACTGAAATCAGGGCTCAATCTAAACCAGCTTAGTCTTCAGGGCCTCACAAGAGGTGACAAGAGTAATAAAAGGTGAATGGGGAAACACACACGTGACTGACAGACGTGCGGAGTCACGTGACAGAATGGGCGGGGTCCATGCTTTTAAAGTGGCGTGTATCTGGTTCTAGTGAAACCATAGATCTGGGAGTCAGAATCAGATGGCAGGCCATCACAGGTTTTTGTAATAGCTTTATTTTGTGAAAATGAGATCTGCACAGTAAGATGTCCTGTTGTCAATCAGCCTAGAACATATCTCTCTTTCTCTCTCTCTCTCTCTCTCTCTCTCTCTCTCTCTCTCTCTCTCTCTCTCTCTCTCTGTACCAGCTTTCCCATGTCATTTTTTCCCTCCTTTTTTCAGAACATGGAGCATGTTTGGCGGGTGCCTGTGCTAAATGAGTGCAGATGTATCATAATATTTTCACTGTAAGAGAGTCTTCTGGGACAATACCCTGCAGCTGAATCAGCTCACTGCCCACCCGTAAATATCCCAGAATGCAACTGCACAATGTTTCTCTTCTCTCTCTCTCACACACACTGTCAAAGACTGTTTACCAGAGCCGGCTCTTGTTTGCAGTCCTGACAAGCGAATGCTAAGAGCAGGAGGGCTGTTAGTGTGGTTGGCTCAGGTGAGCAGCAGTGTCAGATACACACGGGACGGGACCAGGTACAGCCTCAAGGCCGCACTCATGCTGGTGCTACTAAATATACCTGTTTTATCACGGCTAAACATATCCAAGCATTTTCTGTAACCACTTGTCCTATTCTGGGTCATAGGGGGACCTGAGCCTCTGGGGCACCAACCCATCAAACAGCCCCCCCCCCCCAGGTAATTTGGTAACTCCAATAAGCTTCAGCACGTTTTTGGACTATAGGGGGGAAACTGGAGGACCCAGAAGTAACCTCACTATGACACATGGAGAGCATGGAAACTCTACACGCAGTACCTAGGTGGGGGACTCGAACCCAACTCCCATATATATGACACATGTGGTGTATATTGCAAAGTCTTGCTATGATGCATTATTGGGGGGGTAGGTTGAGTTAGCAGCATTGTTTTAGGGTTGTATGTCAGAGACCCATTTGTGCCCAGCAGAGGTTGGGTCTATCATAGGGATTCTGGGAGAATGAGGCTTACTGGGTCAGAGACCGGGGGGCTGTGGATGAGCGGTGGGGTGGGGGGGAGCAGGGCTGTAATTGCGTTACATTAATGCTGTTAGCTGAGAATCAGCACCAGGCGTGGAAACACCTGAGCTGCCCTGCACTGGCACGTCACTTGGCGGGGGGGGGGGGTCTCAGACCCTCCTCACCCTCTCCAGTGCTCCACCAACTGCATCCCATTTGCTGAATAAACAGCTGCCGGAGCTGCATGGAGAGAGTGGCTGATAGAGGCAGCCGTGTGCTGGCCCGGGTCCTAGCATGTCACGATGGGGCCTTTCCAGTGGGCAGGCTGTCTCTCCACGTGCCTGATCTGCTTGCCACTGCCCTTCAGTCCTGCCCCGTATACATGCTTTATTTTGCTCTTGCTGGATTATTTGCTGTAGCTACAGTAACAGTCCCAGATAAAGATAGGAAAGTTGAGAACAGGAGTATTCTTACCTTCTCAGCATTTGTTTTTGTTTTCCACTTTCTTTCGCCGGCCTCTCTCCCTCTCTCCCTCCCTCCCTCCCTCCCTCCCTCCCTCCACGGCATTCTCGCTCCTGCTCCCTTTGCTGGTAGTGCTCGGTCAGGTCTCTCGTCTTTATCTGCCGGCCAAGTTTACACATCTAACAAAAGGACTCAAACAAACAACTGCAACACTTAACATAAACATCAGTGCTAACTGCTATAAATATTTACCTTTCACTCCTCATTTATCTACTTCATCCATGCTCTCGCTCACCACCCTGCCTTCGTCTGTTTGCGAGGCCCCTTTTAGATGTCTATCTGAATGTCCGTGTATCAATTATTGGGCAGAGAGTGTTAGTTCATATGGGACTGTGAGCCCTGGGGACCACAGTGGAGCTGGGCCCCTCTGAGCTCTTAAATGAGAGATGTTGACAATGAGCGTAAACTCCAGCGGCACAGCAGATCTGCCGAGCATACAGCCGGATAAGTGTGTTTTCATAACACTTTGCACAATAAAAATACAATAGCCGTCATCAAGCACAGCGCCCCCCACTGAGCAAGCCTGCCGCCGCGCCCTCAGGAAGGAAAGTTGGGCCTTTTTAAAGCCCTTACTGCTCATTCCATCCAAGTGGTTTCCGCTGCCACATTTCGGCCAGGATATCCCCCTACGCACGTCGCATTTAAAAGCCCTCAAATGCAGAGCAGGACCTACAGGGTCCCTCTGCTTCCATCTTACTGACGATCTTCCATTGTGCATTTTCTATTTACGCAGTAAATCAACCTCCCCCCCCACCCCAGTGATTTATCATTCCCACTAGTCACACGTGTGTGACTGCGACTGCTTCCTCAAATAAGATCTATGTGAGGATGCAGAGCTACACGTACAGACAGTATTAATTCAAACTGTGCAGCACATCTAGTTGTCATATATTTGAAGGTAAGTAAGTCCAATGCAGACAGTCAGCACCCCCCACTAGGTCCATGTTCAGTTCTCAGCAGGTCTGATGGCCCCCTGAGCCCTGCCCCCCCCCCGGGGCCGTTGAGAGCTTGGCCAATTAGACTGACAGGCGAAATGCATGCGTCCCTTCACACCCCACGCCTGTGTGACCTGCTGGGGCCACATTCCTGCCAGTCACCGCCGACACCTGCTACCCACCCAGGCAGGGGGCAGGAGGGTGGGGAGATGGGGGCAGGAAAATGCCAGCTCGGAGCTCTGTAACCTCTCGCGGGATGCGGTCTATAGCCCATGGTGACCACCGCTGACACCGCGAGTGGGATGCAGTGTGTAGCCCATGGTGACCACCGCTGACACCGCGAGTGGGATGCGGTCTATAGCCCCTGGTGACCACCGACTCCACGTGTGTGTGTGTGCCATGATGAGCTCTAACATCAAAGTCCTTCAAGTGCCGCAGCGCCACTATGATGCCAGCCGATGGCGCACTAGGTCAGCCCCACCCCCGAGACACTCTCACGAATACCAGCATGTGCGCCGCTGTCCTGCCGCTGAACCCCATCCCAGAAAGCCCCCCGAACTCCCTTATCACCTCTATCACATTGCATCGAACTTCCTCTTTGGTTGTTTTCCAGCCAAACCCGCCCCCCAGCTCCGCCCGCCCGCTCACCTGGGGAATTTTCTCAGTATACCCCCCCTTACAGAAAGGGGTGTGTCTGGCTGCGCTCTGCCGGTGATTCATTTTCTGGTGAATCACCCTGAAGTTCGCCGTACTCAGTGCATGAAGGTGGCTTCGGCCTCCAGCAACTTCTCTCATCATGCGGAGATTTTGAGGTCTATACCGGGGCACCCCACCCCCCACTAAGAGCCCAGTACTGACAGTGCGCCAGA
>JAODUD010000036.1:18134335-18156534 GCA_026784285.1 Stomatorhinus walkeri
CCCCCCCCCCCCCCCCCCCCCCCCCCCCCCCCCCCCCCCCCCCCCCCCCCCCCCCCCCCCCCCCCCCCCCACGCCACTAATGCCAAATTATGAACTGCAAGTTCCCCAGAGCCCACAGTTCTGACGAGTGAGGTGTTCATACCAAGTACTCATTCCCTATACAGAACCTGGTGGCATTTTAATTAGTCAAACACAGTTAGCTTGGATACTTAATGTATCTAACCTATCCACACCTCCCATTAGACCAGCAGTGCCCAGTCTTATCCACAAAGGGCCAGTGTGTATGCAGTTTTTTGGAGTAACCTTTAGGTCAGTTGTTCAAACCCAGGTGTGAGGACTCTTCAGCCAACCAGTCCTCTAATTAGTAATCTAATTATGGAGCTGCAGCGAAAACCCGCACACACACCGGCCCTTTCCGGATAAGATTGGGCACCCCTGTGTTAGACCATTCAGCGGGAAGTAGGGTAAGCCGCGTGGCGGGTCTTTCTGTTATACCGCCCCGCGAGGTGCCTGTCCGCGTGCGGTGGGATCTTCAGCTGTGTAAATGGCTCCAGCGCAGAGCTTATATCACCGAGAGTCGCTGGATGAAAGTCTTCGCTAAGCGACTCTGTTTACATTCTCCGCCGCTTAGCTCCGCTGGGCTGTAATGTTTCTCATGTGGATTGAGGTTTTTTTCTTTTAACTGAGGATGGCTTACTGAAATCCTACAAGGCGTAATGGCATTCCAATTTGCCATCAATTACAATTAGAAATTGTATGACGTGATTTTTAAAGTATAGGGACTGAACGCACGCGAGTCTGAAAAAAACATGCGATGTTTTACTGCCGCAATGTTTTTTTTTCTTAAAAAATGCAGAATGACCAGTTTTGCACGCAACACAAAGACCTGCAAATGAAGCGTTTTACTCTGTGCTAACATGAAGCGCTATAGAAACCAACCCCACTACGGGTTCATAGTAAACAGGTACAAACAAAGGGGTTGCGCGTGTGCAAGTGTTTATGTACATTTAAGTGTTGCACAAAATCACTGTCAGAGCCCGTCTTTGATCCGTTGGCAAACTGTCTTTTGACAAAGATGTTTGTTTGGGCGGGTAAGTAGGCAGGCTGAGTAATAACTTTTAACAAATTGACTTGTTTTGATTTCGCTGGAAATGTAATCCTCTTCAGAACGCTGAGTGCAGACAAAAAGCAGGGAAGCATTTCTACAAGTGTTCTAGGGAGCGTTTAGAGTTATTAAATATTTCTTCATGACATGTGTCTTGTCTAAGCAGAGCTGGGATCTCCACTGAAGTATGGCGCGACACTGCTTCTTCCCATACAGTTGCTGTGAAGCATTTAAGACTTGGCCGGGAATCAAACCACAGCAAGTCCTTTTTGGCAGGACGCTCCCATAATTCACCATCCAGCAGAGGTTACCGGGAACATTCTTTCTTTCTTTCTTATTTTCCGCACCAAACAGCTAGATCATGTATTGTTTCGCGCCGAGAAACGGAGGCAGAGCTGATTAACTCGGCCTATACGAAGGCTAGCGCAGCTCCATAACGAGCCATTGTAATCTCGTTATGCCGGCCGCCCTGTGCAGGACCCCCGTGGGTTGCTGTGATGTATTTTAATTATGTGACAGGGAGCAGTACATGGAACGGCTACAGCTTCCCATAGGTTTCCTCTGTGCGATAAGCTAGTTTTGGACGGGATGAAAATGCGCGCTCAGGCTTTCCGGAGGGGGGTGCAATACAGAAGGAACACCTCCCCCACCCCTAGCCGGCGTTTTTAATTTTAGACAATGTTCAACTCCGAGGAGGGACTGGGGGGGGTGCGCAGTGAGGGAAGGTCAGGTGCGCTGGGGCACTTCCTGCGATGGGGTGGCATAAATTTGGTGGGGGGGGGGGCTTCAGCGAGGAGCCTACTGATGTTCGCGGGGCCTTATCTGTGTGGGTTAGGGGTTAGCCTGGTTTATTTTCACAGTCATTCTCTCTTCTTTACTGGTGGAACGAGAGCATTTGTGGAGCGGCGGCATGAGGGCTGAGGGTACATCCTCTCTGTAACCTCGCTTTGGACATAAAGGGCCATTCAGCGGGGGCTGTATTATGACAGATCGCTCTGTGCCACATCCATACCGCACTGCTGACATGCAGATGAACCTGAAAATTCAATGAGATCAAGGAGAAACTGGCTCTGCGTTTCTCCTGCTGCTCATACAGCAGTCGCCTTAAACCCGAATATCGGGAAAGCACCGTCTCCGCCTCTAAATCTGTACCTGTGTGTATTTTTTTTTGTATTTTTATCCTTGCATTTTTCGCCTTAAAGTCATAATATTGCGTGACTTTTAGCAGTTGGAGGTTTGAAACAACGTTCCTCCACGTCAGAGCAGTTGTGTGCCTTTCGATTGCCGCTTATTTGGATGTAGTCTAACAGCGATACGCCTCATTCGTCTCCGATTCACTTCACCATGACACCCCCAGGCTCCTGGCGCCCCCACCTCAAAATCCTCCACTTTGATTAGCGATGTATTATAATCACGATCTAGGCCTTCTGAATCCAATTAGAAATATTAAAATGTTAAACAAATGTTAAATACTGCTTTGCGCTCGCTGGCCGCTTATACGTCATCATTACACTGCACAGTATTTAGCATTTTATTTATAAAATTCAGACTGTGTATAATCTTCTGAGAATTTCAGTTAATGCTTGAATAAAGGCTACGACTTTTCCGATTTGAGGTCGCCAGTGAATGAAATTTGTATGAATGTACAAATATCCACAAGTTTCTGGAGAAACTATAACTGAGTACAACGCATTTATTGGGCCTACTTATAACTAATGTTTCTTGATCTCTCTCTGTCATATATATACACACAGGATCGTATAAGCGCTGTTTTTACATTTAGGAAATAGTAAACTAAATCAATGTGACAGTGATTAAGGTGTTATTATTGATGCCGTTTGTCAAAGTTTTTTCTAATAATTTTTTTCAAATATTTTTTTATCATTCAGTCGTCACTTAGTGAAGCATTACCTCGATTGCTAAAGTATACCTAGTGCCGCTTTGCCACTCGCCGGTTTCAGTTCCTTGCCCTGACCTGACGGGTTTATTCCTCCGCATTCCTGTCGTACTCCAAACGATAAACATCCTCGTTTCAAACCGAGGCCAGGAAGTCTTTAAAGACAGGAATTTAAATATTTCAAAATCCATTAGAATTGAGGTCCAGTTAGAAAGCCATGTTCGCTTTATTATTTACATACGGGCGACGTTATGTCACGGGCGCGCGCGCATAGGCGCGCGCACACACACACACACACTTCGCCTAATGACTGCTGTTATTATCATCATTTATATCATTTAGTTGTTAATACCAGGAAATGTCACTGCCCGTGTGCTGCATTGTTATTTGTGATATTATTTTAACTTCCACACTTACTGAACTAGTGACATTTGAATCGCATGAATACCATACCATAGTCGAATTAAGGGCAATGAATATCAAATGTAGTTTTGGTAGTCGCTAATATTTTATGTGCAAAATCACATATACATTCTTGCTACTAAGGCGATTTTATTGTTAGCCTATACATTATTCATTTTCTAAATACTTAAGGCTTAACGTTTAATCGGCGGCACACGTTAAAATATTTTTCATATAGGCCTATATTTGAAATACCTTTCATCAGAACGTTTATTCAGTATCTGAAAAGCTTCTATATTTCAGCACATCGCGCATCGTCTGTCTAGTATGAGCATTTTGCAATGTAAGAAATTGTCTTTTAGTACTATCTTTTTTTTTGTCAAAATCTAAAATAAACTTGCGGTAAGTGGATGTTTATTGCGGTTTTGCGGCTTCAATTTGCGGCTGGAGTGAATACGCGCCCACGAGCTGTGAATCATGGAAAAAATCCATGTAAATTTTTTCTCTGCTGTGTTCTCCTGTCACCTCAATGAAATGCTCTAAATTATATTTTCTTTTACAATTACGGTCCATTGATCACTTACATTTTTATTGCAAATTATGGCAAACCTTGGGTGAGATTTAACAATAATCAGAACTGAGCGGTTCTAAATGTGAGCATAACAGTCTAAATGCGTTTTGAGTAATGCGCAATCTAATAATATGTAATACTACAAAAACTGTAATATTTTATTCAAATTAATAAAACTTCCTGTCTTTCATTTTGAATGGTTTAGTTGCGCAAATAGACCTACATAAAATTATAGTTTGTTATATTGCGTGTGAGTGGAGAGAGTTAAAACCAAAAGCATCCACTGATTTCTGTGCAGTTTTGTTGCATTTGTTCAGCCCAGAGTCTGTTCCGGTAAACACACAATGTCATGGCATTTTTTTTTACAGTCGCTTGCTTTTCTACTGACAAACTGTTTATACGCGAGCGAGCATTGGCTAGTGATGCGAGACCTGTACAATATTCAGCATATTCTTTGCCAAAATAAACTAGTATTAAAAATAGCATGTTATAATTGAGACAAGGTGTTTATATATGTTGTCTGTCATAATTGTTGAAATAATAAGTCTATTTGTAAAATTGACATATAGCTATCTGTAATGTATTCTTGCTTGTAGAAATGCATTTTTCCAGGTATTAAATTAATTTAGGGACTCAGTTTTTAAGAAAGCAATTACAGATAAACGCCAACCATTTAATATTCTTATATCCATTTAAATTCTCCTTGCAAGCTTTACATTTCGGAGCTTTGCAGGGTCTTTATCCATTTATATCCCATTTAAAAGGCGTTTGTTTTCGTCGCAAAGAAAGCAAACGACAAGCAATTAACATTCCTTGAGGGCACTAATGCAAGATGAGTTCGGGTTTCACGCTCGCGTCCCGCTCGCTTTGACATGCTTAACGTGTTTATTTACTGCTTGTCGTGACGTTGCGAAGTCAATCTGGCCCAGATGCCGCGACCAGGTGAGCGAAGTCACCTCCCGTTTCATGCATCCTCTTATTAGCCAGTGGGCTTTAAAGTCAATGGAGATCACCAATGGTCAGAAGGAAACAAACAAATGCTATGAAACAGTTGTTGAAGTTGTTCAGAAAAAATATTTGTTACGTTTTTGCAAGGAAATCTGCTGGGATAATTAGGTGTATTTGTTGAGGTTATAGAAATTGTGTATTGGTTAAAGATGTTATCATTTTGGTTTGAAAATACAAATGTCATCATATTGAAATCGAATCTCTTGCATGTAGATAAACGGCAAAATTACGTGGAGTGAAAAATATGCATGATAATTGCGGTGTTCCAAGCGCGCGCTGTAAACACGCCCTTAAATAATCCAACAATAGTGCAAATAATAAATGTATCTTTTATATTATTATTATTATTATTATTATTAACTAATATTGCTATAACAGTGTACAAATGTATTATTTATTAAGTTAATGTTGGCGCAGCCCTGCAATTATATCAGAAGGTCCAATTAAAAATCAGTTAAACCGCAAAAAAAGAAATCAGTGTGTGTATCCTTAATATATATCGTGTACTGCGATTGATCGATGGGCAACAATTGATGGTGGTTTCACTGTTCATACAAACTGGTGACCGCTGATTGTACTCTGTTTGTCTTCTGTGGGATTGTGTCTTCGATCCCCAACGCAAGAGAGCCGAAAACTCTCAAAAGGACACAGGGGAAGACTAAACATGCATTACAAACACGAGGTGCAGTTAAAGAAAGCAGCAATATCAGTCAAACTTGACAAAGCGTTTGTTATGTCTGCCATTCACTTGTAAACTTCGACTTCTTCAATACGTACCCAACGCACAGCGCAGAGAAGAAAAAAACTATTGCAGAAAGTTATTAATTTTTAGTGTTACAGATGTCAAAACGAATATCAGAATGGATTTTAAAATATAATTTGTAAAAATATTCTTAACGAAAATGAAGAGTTTTACTATTAATGCGGTCTTGGAAATGTGAAGGCTGGCTACAATATTTCACAGATTTTTCGCAAGTTAAAAATGGCTAACAATTATAAATGCATGCTACATTTCTAGAATTTGTATCGATATTTAGTTTTTCTTTGCGATTTCTTATCCGTTTATGTAATTATAACTAACTCAAAATAGAAAGTACAACGTACCACGCATATAGAAGCGATCCTAATTTATTAAGTCGTGGAGTCTCCGAGCGAACGTGCCGTATACCGCTCGCCTGTGTTATGAGCGACAGGCTTTGCGTTTAGGGGACACGAACAGCTTGTTTCTCCTTCGTCGGGCTGGCTGATCTGAGAATAAGCATTTTCTGAATCCCGCTTCTGGGCGGCTGCTGAGCGCTGGTGAACGAGCCTTTGGGGAAGCGATGACAAACGGGACAATGGTGCTACACCTGCGCTGGCTCACGGTACGCAAAACTGATTCTACAGAAGGGTTGTCCAGACCCGCATGGGTGGTCAGTGAAATGTATAGTCTTTATATCCACCTCCCCCATAACGCGAAGCATGAACTGTTCCCAATAAATGCCAAAGGAGGTTCAGAGAAAGGTATTTAAAAGAAACAATACTTAGATTTATTTAAATACTTAAAATTAGTTTAAAAAGTGTAAGTGCAATCATTGTGTGATGATAACACAATGCGGAAGCCGACTCTGAAGACTTGTGTTTTAAAAATAATACATCTACTTCAATTAACAGCAGATAGAATGTCGCACGTTTCATTATAATTTTAATTAATAAGTTACAACAGGGCTTATCAATTATCATGTCTTGAGGGAAACGAAGAAGTCATACAGATATACATTTTCTAACTTTTTTTCCTAAAGTTAGGCGTGTAATTTCAGCAAATGGAACAGCCTACGACGTTGTCATTTACTTGCTCTCACTAAAAGCAGTATCCTTGTCGAGTTTCTAATCAAAAATAAATAATTTTATCTGACATTAGCCTCCTCCCCCAAAAGCCTCATGTGTTATTTCACGGCTCAGGCATAATAACGGTAATAATCTTGCTAATTTCGATCATCTGAAGTACGAGGTAGACTGGCTGCCCGGAGTAAGGAGAAAAAATGACGGAAGCGGAACAAGCCGCGCCATGCAAATCAGAAAGCAATACATCATCAGTGGATACATGAGAAAGCGAGGTGGAGGGGCAGTCGGCTCCCGAAAGGGAGAAAAGGCAGGACTTGCAGAGCGACATAACCACAACCTGGGCTGTGGTTGTAACAGAAACAAACTCTTCGGAAAGAAAACGAACTCACTGCTTCATGGCATAAAGGGTTTGGTGCTAAATATCGCAGACGCCGTGAATGAGCCATAAGGAGCTGTAATAGAAATATCCAAGACATTCAAGACGAAGTGCGAAAGGACATATTGCTTTTATTGTTATTTTTTTCCAATCGATTATTATTACCTAATTTTTTCTTTCTTTCGTATTGTTTTTATTTCGTGTGCGTAATGATGGCCACTTACCAAAACCCCGAAGATGACGCAATGGCTCTAATGGTCCACGATACCAACACAGCCAAGGAGAAGGATCGAACCAAAGACGAGTCGATCCAGGAGAAGAATTCGGAGAAGACAGACCCGTCTCAGAAACCCCCTTACTCCTATGTTGCGCTTATTGCCATGGCCATCCGCGAGAGCTCAGAGAAAAGGCTCACGCTGTCCGGCATATATCAGTACATAATTTCTAAGTTCCCTTTTTACGAGAAGAACAAGAAAGGCTGGCAGAACAGCATCCGCCACAATCTGAGCCTCAACGAGTGCTTCATCAAGGTGCCGCGGGAAGGCGGGGGCGAACGGAAGGGAAATTACTGGACACTGGATCCAGCGTGCGAGGACATGTTTGAGAAAGGGAACTACAGAAGAAGGCGGAGGATGAAGCGGCCTTTCAGACCCCCGCCGACCCACTTCCAGCCGGGGAAATCGCTCTTCGGCGGGGACGGATACGGCTACCTTTCACCACCGAAGTATCTGCAGTCCAGCTTCATGAATAACTCCTGGTCGCTTGGCCAGCCCCCGACACCAATGCCCTACACGTCTTGTCAGATGGCAAGTGGCAACGTGAGTCCCGTCAATGTAAAAGGATTGTCAGCTCCCACATCCTACAATCCATACTCCCGGGTGCAAACCATGGCCCTTCCCAGCATGGTAAACTCCTACAACGGTATGAGCCATCACCACCATCCGCACGCCCACCATCCTCAGCAACTAAGCCCGGCCACGGCGGCTCCTCCTCCGGTGTCTTCTAGCAACGGAGCAGGCCTTCAGTTTGCCTGCTCCCGTCAACCCGCCGAGCTGTCAATGATGCACTGTTCATACTGGGATCACGACAGCAAACACTCCGCACTACATACACGGATTGACATTTAAAATTGTCTGAGGGAAGCCGTTCGAGCACACGGGACTTTCGAAGGGGGAAAGGCGGACTTCGAGAGTGTATTTTGAAGACAGAGTTTCTTTTATGGATTCGTGTATGTCCGCTAAAGCCACCATGTTATCGTTCTAGAGTTTTAAAAAAGGAGTAACGCCCGACACATTGCAGTTCATAGAGAACTTTGAGGAACTGGAAAAAGGGGAGCGTAAGGGGGACATTTTAAGGTCATCGTGCGCCTCCATGTTTCGCTGGGACAGAGGACCGTGTGTTTGCATGGTGCTCTTGTGCAATTCGACCACTTCCCTTAGCGAGGGAATCAAGATTATAAATTGCTATTTAAGTACATCGTACATGTGTAAACTTCGGATGCAAGTTCTGTATGTGTTCACTCTGTGCAGAAATTGATTTGCACAGATCTAATTACCTACTGGCATAGAAAAGTCTGGCCCTTTCTGAAGTAATTTAAACCGTCACCTGTAAGCGAGTAGTATTTCAGTAAGTACTCTTATGCAAGTGAACTAAGAAATCTAATTGGACAGACATATTCTAAGATGCCAGGTCATATTATCAGATCTTAGTCTTGATATCAAGTTTGTCTTATTAGTGTTGTAACTTGGCGTGACTGAACCTTAGGCTGCAGCAGATATGAATATGAGATGGGCTTTTAGCAGAACCGAGGAGTCAAACAAACGATGTGTACTTTGTTAGACCAAAGATGTACTGTTCATTCGGGGGTCGTTTATTTGTAGGTGTTGTGACCTCTATTAGAAGTCGCTAGTTTTCAGTAACATCATCCAGTGCCAGTTTTAACCTTTTTATTTTATAAACCCTTATTATTTTGTCTCATTCATGTTGGGACCATGTTAAACTAGCACTTTTGCTTTTTTAGTACTGTTAATTTCTTAATAAACTTATTCCTTTCAAAGTATTACTTTGTAGTAATTATTGCTTTTGCAATTCAGTGGTGCTTTCTGATTTTTTTCCCCCGGTCGATTTATTTCAATTTGCAGTAAACCAAAGCTAACTTTTAAAAAAACCCTCTTTAAAGTGTATTATTATTGTATAGAGTTTCGTATTATTTTTAATGCAATTATTATCACGCAAACTTAAAAAATAGTGACATTTTAAAATGTAAAATTACGCTAAATTTTGTTCTCATGTCGTCGAAATAGCTTTTCTAATATGCATTCACGTTGCTGCTATAGATTTGAAGGCAGTTATAGCAAGCTGTTTCAGTTTTCTAAATATTTTGCACAAATACGGCGTTTGTGCAAAATAGTGACGTTTTTGGACAGCGAGAGTAAAAAGTACTACGTTGGAAACGTTTACGACTCCTGTAATTTAAGTCAGCCATAATTTTTTGTTTACTCTTGTCTGTTTAGGTCTTCTTGCATGCATGTATTCATCTCAAGTGAATTATGGAATTATACATACCGATTAGACTACAACTAATTTGCACTGCGTTCCACAAATAATAAATCATAAATGCAAAGCTACAAATTAATTTAAATTGGACTCTAGGTTGAAAGTGTTAGGAAATGTGATTATTTTGTAGGCCTGGCGCATTTTGTTTGAGATATTTGAATTAAGTGTACAGTAAAATATTATATCAGGGACATATTATTATTATTATTATTATTATGCCTTCATATTTAATTGGGCTAGTCGTTCAGTAATGATCACTACTATTTTTCATCAGGTTTAAGGACTTCGTTATCGCGTGGTGTGCTATGTGCACGTAAGCATAGGCAGTCAAAACTCATTCGTATTCATCATACTGTCATACAGAGGGGTCTTTTTTGTAACCCCTGTTAAGCAAATAACGGGGTGATATAAGGACAATATAATACGGCAATCACTGGAGACGTCAGTGAAATGTAAAATTTACAACAATAGCCATTAACTTAATTCAATGCTCCTGTTAATATACAGAAGGATATTTTAACTATAGCGCTTACCGATAAATGTTATGCGAATCAGCAAGCTGCATATTTTCATCAGAAACTATTGCATGGGAGTAGAACAAACTCGTAGCGGGAACCTGATCTTTAGCCTTGTCCCCGCAGGCTCCATGTACTTGAAAAAGAACATTTTGAGAGAGAATAGAAAGTCGTGCTAACAACTGCCAATTTGTAGCCATTGTCCCTGTTTTACGTGAAATACCCTGCAGTCACATTTGTGACAGCCCTCTGTCACATAAAACAATGATACTGTGATAATGACGATGATAATAATAAGATTAATAACGAAAATAAGTATTGTTACAATTCTAGTAATTCTAAAATAATTCGACAAACATTACTTTTTATTTTTGTTAGGTTAAACCAAAATGATTTATGATGGAATGCGCGGTAAAATCAAACCAAAGTACGAGGAGTTCGATTTCCACAGTCCTGGCACTGTTTGAAGTAGATGTTATTGACGGTATATTATAATCTCTTGGTGGGAAGGGGGTGGAGATGGTTAAAATCCACCATTACCAATGACTTTGGGTTTTTGCCCCTTTCTCTTGTTGTTATTTTGTTTTGCAGAATACGTTATAGAGTTGTCTTCCTTACCTATAGCAAAAAAAAGTATTTACGCGTTACTCCCTCGCCTCAATCATTCTTTACTGACATTCACGGAGAACGGTGACGTAAATTACAGGACGAAGCAATTTAACTGTTTCAGTATTCGGCCTGAATATATGACGGCGGAACCGTTTGCCATGAACCATTTTGGAATAAAAGCAAACAAATGAACGCTTTGTCAAATAATTGATATGTGCTACAAATACAGGAGGTCGTGTTTTATTGATTGGGATAGTTTATAAGACTATGCCGGTTTTTCATTGGAAAGCAGGAAAGACTGACACTATTGTCATAGATAAGAAGTAGTCAAACAGACTACTGAACTAAAGGTAATTATTTGCCAGTTAGTAGCAAACATGTTGCTAATAAGATGTGTACAACGGAGAATTGTTAAGATCGTGATATAAACATCACTTCTGAATACAAATATTTAAAAAAATATTTATTATTAGAAATTAACACCTAGGTTCGCTGATGACTGTCACTTTTATTATTTGTGTATCTCCGGATGTGTGAAAGGTTTAAACTCTTTTATTCTAATAATATTCGAAAAAAAAATCAGTAGACACTATCACTGTGTCAGCAACAATGTCGATAATAATAACAGCTCTATTAATGATGACACAATATTCATTGTATTTTTTAATAACAATTACACGAATGCGGTATTATGATTGCGTTATATTATCCTCAGTTTTGAATACGTTCATATGTATATTTAAATTATTTGATGTGAACGCAGTCATCTTTCGTAAAATGGGGGCCTTAGTGTAAAATATGAATTATAAACTGTAAAAAATATATAATTCGTTTATACTGAGAGTTTCCTTTATCCGCTAGTTTTGCTTTGTGCGCTTTCTTACATGTTCGTGATATTTCTAAGGCGGTAAACAGATGTCAAACAGTCGAACGTCAGTTCCTGAAAGCGAATATTGCAGTTTCAATGAATGCGCGCTCTTTTCTCCTTGCACGTAGCAAATTTGTGGAATCGAGGGGGATAGCTGAAATTATGGCCAATATGTGTGTGTGCATATATATGTATGATTCGAATTCAAATATAAAACATAAAACTTTATAGTAGTCCACTAGCAGCACAAGGTTTGTATAATAAACAATAATTGGTATTATACAAACATCCGCATAAAGCTAAGGTATATATTAAACATCATATACTAACGCATCACATGAATGTACACATCGCTAACTGTATTACATACCGCATTGGTTATTTCTTTTTAAATTCTCCGTAATCTGTATCTGTAATATTGTTGATACTGGGGCGCATTATGACACTGATTACTCTTTCTTACTTTTTACGGATGAAATATGTTAACCTCTTGCTAATTTGCCAGCCTTTTTAATGCTTCTTTCCCTGCTGTTTTTATAGATATAATATAGTAAGAAGTGGGATCAAGTATAAAATGTTTGTGTTCTTTGGGATTTAAATGGATGAAGCGCCGCGGAATAGCTGCAGCGCACGAGATTTTCATTGTTCTAAAATTAACTTCCTCGTTGATGATTAAACGTTTGCGGTAGTAGTGTTCAGTGTTATTGTCTTTTTTAGGGCACGTTGATACAATTGTTTCTTAACCATTCGGGCGATAAGGACACAGAAATGGCAGTAAATTTTTATATGCATATGTGCGGATTGCAAACATCCAGGAGAAATAGTGTAAATGTCAACATGAATTTTAAATGTGAGAATAAAATAAATAAATGACGTCAGACGTTAAATTGGCATATTAAAAATGAAATTTTCAACAACTGCTGTATTGTTAGTCAGTTTTAGTAGCATATATTTCAGTTATTTATTATAGTTAATCATATATTTTCAGTTAATCATATATTATATGCAGTTGCTACAAATGTTTAAATCCCAGTACTTGTTCTTATAATGTAGTAACGATAGAAATAAAACAGACGGAGAAGTCAAAACAAAAAAGAAATCACAGGCTGAATCAGGGATTCGGTAAAATAACGGCATAATTCATAATGTAACATATCGACTAATTACGGCGGCCGCTAAGGTTTTACTGGGTTTAATAAGGAATTCGATGCTTATCATTGAGCATTCGCGGGCTGTTCTTTGTTTGAGAAATACCATGTATATGAATTTCAAAACGACGTAATGCTTGTTTAGCAACAACAATAACAACTGTCGCTAATAATAACAACAATAATAACAACAACAACAACAACAATAATGAATGAACTATCAAAATAATAATAATAATAATAATAATAATAACAATAATAAAAACTGATGATAATAATAATAATACAAAACAATCATATATATAACATCAATTTTATGATCAAATAAAACAGGAGCAAAATATATTCATCGAGCTGTTCATTGAGCTGACATTTTGTCAGACATTAATGTGCTGGGCCGTTGTAATTTCCTTACAGTTGGTTCTTTTCTCTCACATAAAAGTGAGGGAAAGACTGAGAGAAAGAGAGAGAGAGAGAGAGAGAGAGAGAGAGAACACGGAGTGACTGAAGAACGACCCACGATCCTTTGTTCTCGGTCAGAGTAAAGCAGGTGTGCACTTTTCGGCGCAGCAAGCCGGTCTCGAACAATGGACCTGCATGCAGGAAACCTTCAGAACGGCTGCAGATAAGACAGGGCCGAATCGGGAATTCCTGAGCGCTGCGTCTACGAAAAACATATATTCAAATACAATAGTGGTATATTGTCAGCATCAGATGGACGGGGAAACTTAACCGTGCCCGCGCATATCAGCTGTGCGAATTGGGCCCCTCCTCTTTTTCGGAAGCTATGTGTTTACCTAAATTACCCGTGGGGGTAATAAAAATCACACATTACTCATGTTTTATAGAGTATTGGTCTGTACCTCACACCTAAAACGATTAAGAAAGATATTTTAGGGGTATAAGACAATAAGTTAGGAATGCGACCTAGAGTGAAAATTGAAATGATTTATAAGAAAAAAGTCAAATATAGCATGCATATTTGTGGATGTACTTGGCGTCTATTCACTATAGAGTGTACTTTAGTTCTGTTTTTTTGCAAAGCATCACTATTACATTTCCTGACCAGAAAGGTGGGACCCTTTTTATGCAATTAGAAAACAACCGAAGCGACGGAGGGTCACGCAGAGTTAAGACAATAATAATAAGCTGGTAAAAACAGTGTCACACGAATAGGAAATGACTGAGCTCTTTGAAGAGGGCGCTTCCTGCATTGGTCTGGCTTTTGATATGTTGCTTTCTGTACAACTCAGATGGTGATCATACGCCGCCATGAGGCGGTGCAAGAGAGGAATGAAAACACAACGGCCAGTGACGAACGTCGTAATGGATATCGTTTAATGATTTAATTCCGCATTCATATAAACCTGTAGTGCCTGGAATGTAAAATAAAAAGAATCCCATCGCGTAGAATTGACAATTGAGTATATTAGCTAAATTCCCAAGACAACTATTTCAAGTTTGACCGACGACACTAAGTAGGCCTACATATTATTGACAATGGCACGGGCATTTCACTGCATATGAACAGTTACCTTTTCAGCTATAGACGGAATAATTCTCCGTTTGTAATAGTGCCTGTGCACGACAAAATAGCTTCCCCATAAACATTTTTATTTTTAACTAGTTATTTAATGTAAACGTGTATCATAACGAATGGATATTTTTAATGATCATCAATGATATCTGAGGTCAGGGGAGTTTCTAGCTGTTGAAAAGATCCGGGGCTAAGTCAAGTTTACCTGGGGCTTGACTTGTTTTGAAGAAGGATAATTTCCATCGGTGCTTAAATACTCGAGGCTATAGTCGAGTGATCGGGCCTAACGACGCCCAAGTTTGAAATAGTTTCAGTCGCGGATTTACCTAATTAAAATCTCGCGCTCTATTCCTCTAGTATTATACTCGATATTTTCTTTATTTTGATATCGATTTTAATTACAATTAACGAGTACGAAGAATAAATTATGGACATGGCAGGTCCGTGATTAAAATTCAGCTGTGGACTTTTTGACTTTTGCCGAGCGAAAAATTTTGCTGACCTACATCCCCATCCGCCAGGTGCGCCAGACCGCCAGCCCAGTCCTGGTTGCAGGAAACAAATTCACCTAATTTTAAAGTAACTGATTTAATTATAGTTATGTCAGGAATCACTAAACCCTTTTGATCTTAACTGTGGCGTATTAAAGTATCACCTTTCTTGCATCCAATTTGTTTTTTCAATTATTTGCTTTTAAAATTTTATATACACGCTAAATATGTTTTGAAAGGGCATGACAAGTTCTGCACCCGGTTTTTCGATAAAAGGTCACTCTCAACGTCTTACGAAGACTATAAAGACATATCTTACGAAATGCATTTGTTTTTCTACGTATATTTCTCGACCAAACTCTTACGAGACTGCTCAATGGAGAGCTTCTTAAGTCTGACTTTAATTGGCGCATGCAGAAACATCTGATTGGTTAAGATGGCTCGAGAACTGATTATTCCGTCCGTGCAGCAATTGCTCGACTGCGCAATAGAGAAAGTGGTGCTCTTTATCAATATAACACTGCACGAATGCTACAAAATCTTACATTAATCAGAACTGGAGAGAACCTAAAAATAAAATACAAAATTAACAACTTGAATAATCTATTGGTAAATGTGATTTTCGCCAATTGGTTGCACGAACCCGCTTACCCAGATTGTAGTATCACCAATTTATTGTATTTGTTCTATAAAACACCTGCGTGCACCAATATGTGTCACTGATATCGGGAGGAGCAATGCATGGTACAATAGCCGAAAGAAAAGTTACATTACTCTTTAAACATAGAAGAATTTCCTGTGTGCTTCAGTATTGACTACTAAGGATTATTCCAGGGTGCTATTTTGGGGAAAATATATTAGAGAAAAATTTAAATGAACCTGCAGTGTCAACTCATCAACCCCATGAACTAAAGTTTTGCTATACTGTGACTTGGGCACACTTAGAGAGGTGTGTGCATTCGGAAATTAGAGGAACGCGTCCACCCCAGTATCGACAGAATCCCCCCTTTCCTTCCGAATTAATAAATAAATACACAATCAACAGTGCGGTCCTTTATCTTTCATTATGAATCCGCGTGTTACTGAGGTCAATTCGGTGTGCATTCAGAGCGCAAGGACGAAACCTATAATGATGATTGTAGTCTATCAGACAATGCAGCCTATCAGACAAAATCATTATATCATATGGACCAGTTATTTTTTAGTTAAGTGATGTTTGATTATGGAACTATAGCTGTAACGATGTCATTTTAAATGAGCAGTATGAGCCGACACCAAGCGATGAGACGGTTAAGAGAGGCTCAGAACAGCCGTACGATATAATATCTTGCGAAAGATATAGTTAACTAAGAACATTTCGCAAAACACGTTAAGAGACAACTTAAGGTAAAACGTATCAACGACGTAGCGTTAAGGTTTCTAGAAATCGAGTTCTGAAACTGTTCCGGCGAAAACTAACAGAAAAAAGTGTTTTAAGATGGCAGTATAGATTTAATCATCATAATTAGTGTATTAGAGCCCGCATTTTACGTGCTATAAAATCATTCATTCATTCATTCGCTCATTCATTCATTCATTATTGGTAGCATTAGGTAATATTTGTTGTAAACTATGTCAAATACATAAACTTCGTACATGTCACATGTCGCAGACTTTCGGTAATAAATTTAGACCTATTATCAAAATGGGGGCAATTCTACATTTTTACATTATTTCTTTTTATCTGATATTTTGTCTAAGAAATTCACGATGTAGTGCAATTCACTCCCCTCATCATTCATGCTGCCATCTCCATCAGCATAACCATGGCGCTATAGACGCCAGGAGTACAACTCACGTTTACAGAACACAGGGTGGTCTGACTTTCCGTCTTCTTTATCACCTCTCAGAATCTTCGTATTCACCGGTACTTCTTCGCGAAGCTCTGTATGTCATGGTAATTTCTCGATTCGGGCTTTAAATATGGGGTTTCAAGTGACAAAAGATTGCTACTCTTTTCTGTTATCCAACTGAGTGACACGTCTAATAATTAGATGATTAAGGGATTAACGGAAAGGTAGTAATTCAGTCACGGTTAATTTAAACTGATACAGTAATCAGCAAGGGCAGCCATTACTGTTATCGAAAGGGGTATTTGTAATGTTAAAATGTTTAAATGATACGCTTGTGTAAGGCTGTATTGGTGGGTATCAAGCGTTTTTTCGTTGTTCTTCTACATGTTTGTTTCGAATTCAAAAACACCTCAGTCAATTGACATATTAATTTCCGGCAATTGATTTAATTCAGTCATCATTTCGACGGATATAAAAACATCTCAATAAATGTGGGACTATAGGACTCTACGGATGCTCCGTATACCTGGAGTTATTAAGAGCGGGCTGATGTGTCCATACGAGGTAAAGTCGGGGTGACAGCTCGCCGACCAGCTGACCCGCCTGGCCGAGTCATCTACAGGTTGCCGATTCCCCAGTGCTCTACACAATTGAATTCCAGGAATTCTTCTCAATGTTTTAAATTTAAGCGCAACCGTTTCCAGTTGAATGAAACACAATTCGTCTCAAATTGATTGAAAAGAAAAGCAGAGTCAGCTATGTTTATTATACACTAGATAGACATAGGGGAATATGCGAAGATCTGATTCACAGAAATCCGGCCATTGTTAATACCGGAGTTTCTGATAAATAAAAAGCCTAAAGGATAATTTGGCCGATATTTTTGCCCTATTGGCGTGACCTTAAATACAAGGAGGTTCTTTTTTATTCCCGTACACGCGATCATGTACGCGATGTTTTTATCTCCATATATGTCATTTTTTTTCTTAATGACATCTCTGGATAACATCGTTTGCTTTAGACGAGTCAAACGTACATCAGATAAATTTAAGCTCGCATCTTATACAATACCGTGCATCAAAACTACACATTTGTTTAAAAACCAACCTGTTTCCAAAAAGATATTTCGTTTTGTCTTCTAAAAATATTCCACGGCAAATACACAAGGAAAGGTTAGTATTTATAAAAAGAAAACGTCTCTCTTCTCTAACATCTTATGTCAACGTTTTAGACGACTAAATATAGAACGACTGAATGACTTTGTCGGTTTAAGGCAAGTAGTTTCCCCCATTGTGGACAGCGATGCATGTATTTCCAACCATTCCTATCTTGGTCCTTTGTGAAAGCTTCCTGTTCCATACACTAAGCGGCAAGGTTATGTGAAACTAACATTTACCTTAAACTTCGCCGAATTTCCAAGTTTTCTTTCGTGGTCCTTGCGAATGACTTCATTTACATTTCATATTTGTGTATTTGATACACAGAATGGACCGCTATCGGAATCCATCTGTATTTACGTTTTTTGTTATAGTGAGATTTTAAAATGATTACAGTACTGCACACTCGAATATTGTAGTGGGCTCGAGTAACGTGGAGAATTGTGGGTTTTTTGTATTCCTGTTGTAACTGCATGCCATTTTACACAGCTGAAGGAAAAGTGTTGATTGACATACTCAAAAACTCACCGATTACACCGTCGGGATATGAGGTGCAATGAGTGACGCTACAGCGCACATTTATTTCAGTTCTACTTGTACAGAAGCTTGAATCTTTGATTTAGAGTGACTTCCACAAATTACGACTAGATATCGAACCGACTAAATTTTCGTGAAACCCTTTTATCTGGGGTGTAACTTTTTGGGCGTAAATGTAACTTTACCCTCCATGTCAGCTGCCGCCAATTTAACTGATAAATTGTGGTACACAAAGCAGACGTCTTGACCAAAAAACAAAACGTTTACTCCTTATAAGTTTGGTATAGGTACGTGTTTTACCAAATGCAGAATTACGATGAGACCATCTGATAACACCCGTTGATTATAAAAGAAACGAATAACACCGAAGCAATTTCCTTCGGAAGAAATTTCCTCCGGGATTTATTCAGTTTTCTGATTCTGATTGATGCAAACATTCCGGGGTGCTTTTCCCCCGGTTGTTGGATAACTATGAGCTCGTTAAAGAGAAGGTATGAGGTTCAAGGTATAGCTTAATTTTAAACATATAAGTCAATCCGAATAGTGAATGCAGCACTTGCTATTCTATCATAATTTAAGCAAATATAAGAAACATCAAACGTCCTTAAGAGGCTTAATTGTTAAGTGGAAAATTCAAGTAGGCCTGTTTTATAACGGAACGTTGTGCCACTTAATGAAACTATTTCAAGATACACAGATAAATTGAATTGGGAAAGTGTTACTTCTTCTTAAGACTGGAATATCGCCATTATATCACTTTTTTTCCTGCGGCCAGACATGTGTTGGAATCGCCCGAAAGAAAGTCTCGCCTTTTGTAAACACCGTTTGCATTTCATAAACCTAAGAAGTTCGCCTTCAACTTGACCTTGGCGCTGACTCCGCCTTCTTTTCAAGTGTGCCCCGTCTCACATCTGAGACTTTCAATTTAATTTAAACGAGAAGTATTATTTTCAAGCAATTACATACGTCCTTGGCTGGGACTCACAATTAAACAAATGATGTATTTTGATACATCTAATTACATGCATTCGTATGGGGTCTCCTTTAAAGTCAAATGTGTTTTTTATTACACGGTAATCTAATTTATTCGATTATACCGAAAGCTAGTTTGGATTGAATTAGAGCACATTTAATAAAATCAAAGTGGAATAACTCTGTAATCGAAGCATGCTGCACGGAGTTGTGAGGACCGCTTTTCTCTCAAAGTTGCTCTTATGTTTAGCAAATTAAATGCAACAAGGACACAGATATAAGTCTCAACTGGAGTGGAGGTACAAATATACTTGTTTTCCGTATGTGACGATGTACGCGCAACACGTAACGTTAAAAAACGATTTTGAAAAATTAGATTCTTATTAGATATATTTTCACAAAATATTTCTGAACTACTAACCGTTAAAATACACAAATGATTACATTTTACCTGTATTTAAACTTGTCGTCCAGATCTGAAATAAAGATTTTACCCTCGCCGTCACTGATAAAATACTTGTCTTTACCCGCCCAGGTAATAGATAGCAGCTCGTTTTACTGCGTCAAAACATCCATGAAAAAAGAAGTTTTTGCGACCTCTTGTGGCGACTATGTTGAATATCCTGTTATATACAGTAGTTCAATACAGCGCATGATAATAATTTACCCCAATTCAACTGCAAAAGATATGTAATTCTATATGCCCATTACAGAATCTCCATTTCAATGTGTCCATTACAGCATTTAACGTCTAATTTTACAGGTCGTGAATTTGCTATCTTTTCTTCATTAATCTAGATAATGGAGTTTTGTCTGTCAAATATTAATATATCAGAAGACATAAAAATCTGATACATCCTTGTTTGCAATTTTGTTGCTGTTTCTGATTCTTTGGTAAACTGGAGCCTGTAAAACTGATGTGAGATAAAGTGTGAAATGACAAACATTCCATTTGATGATCTAGAGCTGTATGTTCAATTAAGCAAACATCTCCAGTTATAAGATTTAATCCACATAGGTCAATTCACCTAGACCATAGGAGTAAATTATGGGGGGGGGGGTGTAACCCCCCAATAACCATGTCTCCCCCTAAACGGGTGGAGATGTCCACCACCCCAATATTCAAACTAAAGTTACACCCATGGACTAGACATACGGTTAATTAATTCATTTCCACTCCACTTAAACCTGACTTGTGTGAGTGTGTGTGGATGTACCCTGCAACGGGTCGGCAGCCTTTCCTGGTTTGCTCCCTGCCTCCGGACCCCCCTCCCCGGACCCTTATAAGCGTGATTCATAGCAGTTTTACATTTCCAATAAATCCATCTACCATCTTCTGGAACTACTTGTCCTGCTCAGTGTCACACAGGGTCCATGTTGGTGGGGGGGGGGGGCTTATGTCAATCAACACTTTTATTATACAAGAGATACTGGAAAATCCAGGATAGTATGCATGTTTTTAGGCTGTGGGCAGGGGGGGGCAAAGGAATCCCCACAATGACATGGGAGAACATGCAAACTCCACACACATGGAGCTATGGCTGAGACTCGAACCCAGGTCCCAGAGGTGTGATGGAACAGTGCTAACCACTGCATCGCCCATTTCCAACAAATCTTTCTCTTAAATATACCGTTCACATCAAATTCTTGTTAATATGCATTTTAAACCCAATGATAATCATTTTTCTTTAAACACAAGTTATAGAATGTTGATGAAAATACTGGAGATGAATAATTCATTAAGGGTTCATTTTCTGATATAATCTATACATAAATGAGAAACAAGTCAATTTATAAATAGACACACAGTCTCAATAAATTTGAAAAATAGAACACCACTTTGGGTTGTGTATCAAATTTTGAAAGTTTTATTTATTTATTTATTTATTTTCCTCTTAATTTGTTGTAATTTACCTCCACACGATTTGCATGCACATATATTCTGATATATGTTGCCTATTTCTATTGTTACAAGATTGGAATGTATGAACTGCATGATATGTTCTCATAATTGTGTAAAACAGTTAAACACTCTTAAAAACCGTACTTAAATTAACCAAACGATTCCATCAGTGGTGTGTGGTGTTTTTCCCAAGCTCCGCCACTAGATGTCAACAGATGTCATATTTTTTTAGTCACTAATACTTCCAAGAATATAAGCTTTTCATATGTGTTTCGTTTTATACGAAACATAAACAACATATATTATTATGCTTCTGTATTTTGTAAAGTTTAACCTTTAGGTTCCGTACAGTACCGTTGGATTCTGTGATGTGATTATATCCATAGACTGAAGTTCCTTTGCTCAACCGGTGTTCTAAGAAATGTGGAACCGCTTTCTTAAACCGATCTACACTGTCACCAGTTCAGTTTCCTTCCGTAAACACCATTTGGATTAGGGGATATTAGAGGATGCCCAAACTTTCTTTATCTTAATCCTTTCGGACTTCAGAAGGTACGAACATTGACACATGACTCACACTGCCCCTTAAATCCAGTGCAAAACAATACACGTAGCCAACAATACACAAAAGTACTAGCTACGATTAAAAGGATTAAGCTGTGAATCACAGTCCAAATAAAATGAATGGCATTCCTGCGCGCTTCATCGCCATCACAGCGCACTTTGTGTTTCCGGGTGAAATCACTGCACCACGATGTATTCAAGCTGGGGCTGTGAAACGGGAAGCTGGCGGCGGCTGTGTGCGAGTCAGAGAGAGCGAGAGACAGACAGACAGACAGACAGAGAGAGAGAGAGAGAGAGAGAGAGAGCGAGGGAGGGAGAGAGAGAGAG
>JAODUD010000036.1:18197067-18208077 GCA_026784285.1 Stomatorhinus walkeri
TCAAAAAAAAGTATAACATAAATGAAGACTTTAGGTTAAGAGCGAACAAACAGCCGTTTGGTTATACAGTAGCTCCACCTGTTACATGGCTTGAAGTTTGTGGAGTCTGCATGCTCTCCTCATGTCTGCCTGGGGTTTCCTCTGGGTTCTCTGCCAATAAATTGCCCATAGTTGTGAATGGTGTTTGTGTGTGTGTTGGGTTGGCGCCCCATACTGGGTTATTCCCCGCCTTGCGGTCGTACCTTCTAGGGTAGGCCTTGGATCCCTGCAACCCTGTCTTGCATGAAGTGGGTAGTGAGGATGGATGGATAGATGGATGTATGTATGAGTTTGGGCGGTAGCTATTTCCTATGTGTGACATTGGCATAATCTACACTTTAGATTATTCAATGTAACTGATGGGTTATCCCTAACTGAATTACACACAGGTTTGTGACCATTGGTTATTTAAAATGGTTTTAAAAATCTGTGATTGTAACTGGTAGGTGGATCAGTTTTCTTAATGGGGGGGGGATTTAGTAAACTGTTACCGAAATGCACTTAGCCTCCAACATAAATGGACAGGAAAGGATCACTGATCATCGTGGAATAGGCACTGCGACACACAGCAATGCTGGGAATAGTCTCACATGGGAATCTGAAATCACAGAGACAGGAAGCTTATAAACATCTTTAAATTGGTTCTTTTTAAACACTTTTCTATAAGTTTGGAGCATAATGTGTATAAAAATGCATTTGGAGCATATATAATTAAGCTGTCACGTAGGTAGTAACTACGACCTATGTGATTAAACCGCTCTGTGGTCGAAACGCACTTTCACGGTGCTGTTACACCGGGGTTATTTTGGGAGTGACATTTTTAAATCGTTGATTCAGGCATGTGTGACGTCATTGTGCATTGAAGTATATTTTATTACGGCGTAAAGTGGTCATTTAAATTAGAAAGGGAGTGTTGATATTATTTGCACAAAATGTCAGGTGGGTATTTAAGGTTAAGTGACCACGGATAAATCACGAAGCCGTTTGCACCTAAATTCCCTAACCGGTAATCGAGAACGCAGCTTTAGCGCATGTGGGTGGGGATCACCAGTATTGTTTACTTGTTTTGAACACAGAGCAGTACATTTTGGAAGGTGTTGGCATTCCTCTGTACAATAATGACTTAACAGTTTTGCTTTTATGTTAATCTGCCTTAATTAGCTTATTTTATCATCGAAATTTGCGTCTGTTGATTTCTGTTTGTAGTGTCGCAGAAAACCAGCAGAGGGAGACAAAACGCCAGTTGTTGAACCTGGTGAAAAATATTTGCTCTTTGAAGGAGTCATGTCTGGCACAGTCTCATTTTTAAATGGCCCGCCCATTGATCGGCCCGCTTTATTTGGTTTCTTGGAAATCATCAATATTCGGTATTTTTTGGACTGCATAACATTTGTTTCCATGTTCATGGAATTCTCTACTGATTATGTTCTGTAGTACATAATGCACAATTATAAAGGCCACCTTTAGAGAGGTAATGCATCTTTACTCTTAATCAGCACTGCAGATTTTGCTAAGGCCGTCGAGTGACAAACTCAATTTATAAAAACTCTATATCATTGTTTACGTCCAAGGAAAATGGTTTCACTGTATTCGTAATTGTTGAATATGTAATGGAAACTGGTGTTTTGCGCTAGAGATTTTGTTGTGAGCCTTGTTGCACTCGTTGAACCAACAAAAGAATGGAACTGAGACACTGAGAAGAAAAAACTTGCACAGTAAATCATGAGAGATAACAACAGGAAAATGGAAAAAGATTCAATTAAAACCAAAATCTCCCGATTGCACAGGACTAGTGCAAAACACACCACTTTTCAAGGCCAGAACCCCCCCCCCCCCCTCACTGTTTACAAGCGTGGCAGATTTACTCAATCTGTTATGGTGCCCTACTGTTAAGAACATGCTTACCTTAAACAAATCTTGAGCACCACCTTTCATTCGTGACTCAGTGTGGGTGGTGTTTTAAATTGCTCTGTGCATGGTGTGCTGCATTGCTACTGCACTTCTGCTCCAGAGTGGAAACAGACAGAAAAACACGATTTCCCCACAAGGTGGATGATCTTAAAATTGTCCACTTTGCTTCTGATTCATTCCAAATAAAGGTCACGCATTACGTCATCGTTTCATCAGACGGGGTTTAGCCAACTGCGAAGCGGAGCAGGGTAAGGGGGTGGGTGGGCACAGGAACCAAGGCTACAGTGTCGTACACGTTTTAGTTTAACACGGTCTATATGGTTTTTCAGCAGTAGGATCCTGATTCTATTCCATTGCATGTATTTTGAAGCAATTTACTCCACTGAAAGACATTTTTAAAGTTATGGTCATTGCTTATGGAAATTCAGCAATAAAGCTGAATTCATTTCCACTTAAAGTTTAATATGTGCCGGATTTTCCAATTTTATTCTACTAATACTATTTGTGTGATATGGCCAAAATTCTCTAACTGATCTGCACTGACTCGCATCCACTAATGGGTGTTGGGAACAGCACGGCCTTGAGCTCAACACTGTGTTAGATGGGCCAAGTGCCAGCAGGGGTTGCTCTGCTGTACCCCTGGGGTGCAAAGTGTATCCAGCTGCATAAATAGGTGAAAATCATATGGGATGAAAGAATCAGCTAACTATAACAGGATTGGTGCTTTTTCAAGACGAACCAAATCACTTTTCTGTAACATCACTGGAACAAGTGAACTAGTGAGTGAAAGTCTTGGGTTCCTCATTTGCAGTGGAATTACACTAAATACAAACTGTACATAGAACGACTGCACAACAGCATGTGCAACACACACAATACACACAGTATTCTGTGTATACAACACAACATAGAACAAGCACAGAGTAGGTGCAGTAATTGCACAGTTCAGCACACCAAAAGGCATCCTACCAGAGCAATGGAGAATGGAGGTACCTTCCTTACTCAAGGACATTGTGGGAGCCGAACCAGTACTCTTGGAGTCTGTTTTGCTTCTTATTATACTTCCTTGTTCTGATCTTGTTCAATTTGTTCCTTATTAGTATGTTCCTTCATCCAGCACGTAGGTGTCTCCCTGCATCTTCTAATCGCTTATTCTCGTCAAGGTCACCGGAGGGTTGGAGTCAGCAGGCAGCACAGGACACAAGCTCAGGTAGTCCCACTGGCAGGTAGGTAGTCCCACTGGTAGGTAGGTAGTCCCACTTATGAAGCGTCATTTCTTTCAGGAACAGGTGCCGCTGTAGCATCATGGCTGCGTATAATTTAGAATTAGGTGATAAGTGGTCATTGTTAACACACAACAACAAAATGTGTCCTCTGCATCTAACCCATATATGACTTTTGTGACATAGCAGTGGGCAGCTAATTCAGCGCCTGGGGAGCAGTGCTTGGGGGTTGTACCTTGCTCATGGTACCTCAGTGGTACTTTGCTGGTGAGGGATTCAAACCAGGAATCTTTCAATTACAAATGTGCTTCCATAAGCATTAAGCCTGCACTGCCCCTTAAAGTAAGTATGATTACCAGGAGTGGGGTTCGAACCCACGCAGACACATGTCCATTGGATCTTAAGTCCAACGCCTTAACCACTCGGCCATCCTGGTTCCTTCCAGCTATTTTTGTCTGTATGTCAAACAGCATTTAGTGTTTATTTCTGTAGTATAAATTGTCAGTTGTATTTTAATCTCCACCGGTCCCATCTCACCGTTAATTGCCGGTTTATGACCACCATCGAATCCCATTATTTTACACACACATCTTTGTTACTCAATGAAAATCCTTTATCATCGCTGTCACATGCATCTGAAGACTGGCTAACGGGAGCGGGTTTACGTAAAGCTCACACCGTGTATATAATAGGCTACGTCTTCAAATCTTAATTTGACATTGCAGTCTTATGTAATGAAAACGTGACCCTCAGGCTTGTATAACGTTGTAACATGCTCACGAAGTTTAACAGATTTAACCGCCTGACCAGCATCGTCTCAGCTGTGCGACATTTCTACCCCAAACATAGCAAACTGTTCAATCGTTATAGTTTTATTCCGAGAGGCTCTCAGTTCGCTGCTCCGCCTGCCGCCACCGCCCCGAACTGAAGCCGATCTGTACAAAGAACACATTTGTTCAAGTAGGAAAAATGCAAAATAGTCAGACCAAGATATGCATGTTACAATTTGGAAACTAAGAGCGGTATGACTGCAGTGTACGTCAAACGGAAGAACAGATTATTACTGAGTGATAAAACAAAGAAAATACTTTGGAGTGTTTTCGAAGTTGCATAGGCTCTATACTGAATTAATAAGTTACTCCTGAGATATCCTACATTTGGACATAATACAAATAAAACCAGGTTTCTATAGTTTAAATATTAAACGAATAGGAGTTACCTCTATATTATAGACCTGATGCATAGCCTGCTTAGTGAAATGTTTCACATTCGGTCGTGTAATATAAGAATGCAGATCCATTTTCTTTGATTGGGCTCCCGTCCCATGTAATTTAGTTGTAATTCATAGGAGCAACACCCGGGTCAACCACCACCTCCGCTCCCTATTAATGCTGAACTCAGCCACTGCGCCATGCGCTACTCTACATACTAGGGATTCCGCTACCATCAACACGAACTTACACGTGAGGCGTATGACGTCATTACATAAAGAGACTGGCGGCAGAATCGACAAATCGGCGCTGGGGTGACGTCACCTGACAAACGTCTTCCATGGAAACCCGACCGGGCAGCCAATGAGCAGAAGGCTGAGGGAGGAGCCTGAATTGAGGTCACGTTCTGCGCTCGAGGATTCGGGAGTAGGACAGCAGCGAGGGAGCCTCAAGCTGAACCTGGAGCACTGTGTCAGACAGTCTGCCTTCCGCAAGTCGTGTCGCGGGACACTACAGCTGCTTTTCCCTTATCCCGAAGAAAAACGTTACGGAAATCACCGCAACAACAACAAACTACCCGACACTCTTTCGGACTGTACAGGTTAGTGTTTACATTACTTTTACTTGTAATTGTAAACAATGCCCAGAAAAGGAGGTTGCATAACCTGAAGCGCACTGCGCATGCTCAGCACTGGATAAGGCCATCTCAAAAAACGTTACTAGTTTGTTAAATGCATTTTAACCACTATCCGATAATCAAAATCATGCCAAACGCAAGATTGTGTTGTGTTTTTATTGTGTTACGCGCCTAACAGTTTATGGGCAAAAGAGAGTAAAACTCTGGTTTACATAACCGAGGCATTGTGTTGCCCGGAATGTAGTAACCGACCAGCTTGTATGTTTCTGTTCTGTGAATATATGAAAATTGTAGTTAAACAGCTTTATGACAGTTTACATTAGCTTTGCTGTCCACCCGCCTTGAAACGTATGCATATGATCTGGCTGGTTTTGGAGCTGCATCCTCGGTTAGTTTAAAAGGAAGCATAACGTCATTCCTTAAAACTGCGAAGTAAAAGAATCCTACTGTAAAGTTCCATTGTATTGGAGGTAAACGACGAACATGCGCTGTTTTAAAACTAACTTCCTGGGCATCAGCTACACATGATCGGTAAGTGCGTACTATGCAGTATTCGTAGGCATGGAGCAATCCCAGTTTTCGGTCCGGATTTTCCGGTCTACCTGTTATTAAGCGCAAGTGGCTGTGGTTGGTAAAAGCTGCATAGACGAGTGACGCGCAATGATCAATGCTCACCTATTTCTCCGTGGCTTATCCACTAAATGTCAGGTGCGGTTATGTAAAATTTGTGCAAAGTTTGTAAACCACGAGCGGGGGCGACCCAGATATTTGTAGCTACTGCTTTATTGTCACGTCCCGCGTCGGCGCTGTTTCCCCATGCCTTCTATAAACAATCAACAGTTGTGGAATTAATAGGCAGAAAACATATGTGTATAAATCTATAGGATGAACTGTGAATTATGGTAATTAACTGTTGGAGTTTCATTGATAATGTAGTATCGGATGTGTGTACTTGTGACTTGTCTTGTAAATATAAATGAATCACTGGGACTGTAATGTGATTTTTACTCCTCGCGTTATTTATGCACGTTGTCATTAGTTTAATAATCTTAGGGGGAGGGGAGTTGTCCTTTTCAGATCCCATGGCAGAACCATGTGGTCGTGTCTGGTCGCTCCTCTACTGCAGAAAGTGTACATGCATGTTGTCGGAGCTAAGTGAGGAGAAGTGGGCTACAGAATTTGCCCGTGACCTACAGCTGCACTGCCTGCTCTAAATACCATGCTTAGAGCTGGCCCTGCCGCCAAGGAGCGCACCGGTGTCATTTCAGGCGAACGCTTTCATCAGGCTGGATGAGAACCTCTCAAAAGATTAATTTCCTCCTCCTCAGTGTTTGTTGATTTTGGCTCTTCTTGTAGTTAATGCTACAGATGATTTTGTTCTTATCTCACCAATGATGAAATTTCGGATCTAAAGCTCGCACACGGTAGTACAACAGTTGTTATATATGGTTAATCATAATGGTGGGATTTTAACCCTTTGTGCATAAACACCAAAGTGTTTTATATTTGGAGATATCAATTTACGATACATGATACACTTCTTCCTAATTTGATCTGTTTACTGGAGACTCCGCAGTTTGCAGCTGCTCTTTAACACCGTTTATAAGGCGGCGCCTTGCCAGTCTCTTTATATGGGAAGGAAGCGCGGATTGGAACGCGTGTCAGCCAATCAGCATCCAGGAATATGACTCGGGTATAATAATAAACTTTTGATGGTGCAAGGATTATTGGGTTATTTATATATCTTTAATGTCATATACGCGGGGTGCCTTGAAAACTTCTTGCTGTAGTAAACAGTGTACTCCTACAGGACCTCGTTTTGGTGTTTACATTATTTATTTTGGAATACTTACTTATTACCTATACAGAGCATGGTCTAATTGAGTTCTTGTACGTGTAAGGGCAAAGCTTTGGGGTTGATTTGCGTGTTTTTAACGTTATCTAAAATAAAACTCGTCTGCTTAATAATGTGCTAATAAGTGTTTAGTCGAGCAGTAATTTGAGTAGTATTGATCATTAATATCTTCGCACAGTACTAAGCATATTTCACTGGTATAAAACCCGACTGCCGAGAGTGTTGATGACATTTTGTTTTGCTGGTGTTTTATTGGTATCAAAACTGTAGTATATTTAGCTGTCATGCAGGAGTGGTTAGAAGCAGATTAATTTTTACGATGAGATGTTCTTCCCTTATTTAAATGCTTTCTTCTTATCTCTGTAAATGGTCGTAATGGCTTTCTGCTTCCGAGGAGTTATGGGTTGAGCGGGCATCTGCCCGATGTGTGTTTGCCGCGCCGATGATCGCAGCTCCCAAACCGCAGCTTCACCTGGAGTGATTGCTTCCTCTGCTCTTATTTTCAAAGCCTGGTCTCTCTGCACAGCACGGACCTTCTGGGAAATGAGTGGCATAATTAGCTGAGTTAGGATTGTAATTCCGCCGATAATATCTCACTGGTCGGGTTGGTTGTGTTTGGCATTTGAGTGGCACTTTGGTCATAAGTACTATCTGAGGTAGGGGCTGAATTGTTGTGTTCTCCCCAGCCACGGTGCTCTCTGCAGCCTGATCAGGTGATCACCGTCTTGCCTCATTGACAAAATAGAATCCATTCAGGGATGTGGTAGCCATTTTGTTTTAGGTGTCGTTCAACATTGTTGCTTAAAGAAACAGCTGGTATTATCATGCAATGAGTCCCCCTCTGTAGTACCTGGTCAGATTCCAGGCCTGCGGTGTCACTTATGGCTGTGTCATTCTCAGAAGCGGATATAACCATGTAGTATGTTGGTATTTCCCTGTATTTTTTCCCAAGTACATTGCCAGAATGCTCCATTGGGAAGTATACTGACTTATTGTTGCTTTTGGAAAGTCCTGTAGGCAAAGTTGAATGTAGGACGGCAGAAGCATCAGGGCTGAAAATCGTCAGGAAAATGGTTCTCTGGCAGATGGGCACTCGGGGGTTTGGGTTCCTAAGAATCTGCATGTTGTGTGACTCCTCAGATGAAGACTCCGGTTTGTATGTTGGCTTTCAGTGATGATCTAACCTCAGGCTGTTAGTGTTTTTGAAAGACGCTTAATAATTGTAAGATCTGGGCTGGGGGGCGCCTGCTGAACAAACTCATGTGACATGGGGGTGGCAGGAAACAGCAGTGTTTACCATCAGTCAATGCACACATCTGCATGGTGTGAAGGATAAAAGCGAAATGGAGAAAACAGAAAAGAAACAAAGAGAGGGACGATGGGGTGGGTGGGGTATCAGGTCTGGGCAAGTTAACTAGGGCAAAGGGAAAGTACCTCAGCTGTTACACAACTACTGGGAACTGTGTCACCTGTGGCACCTACAGTCGCTGCCGTATGTCTCTCTACTCACTCGTACTAAGGGGTAACATCGCTAGGATTATTTGAAGCATGTCTGGTCGGTGGCCTGTTGATTTGTGCGTATTGTTGTGGTTTGTTTGTTAAACTGCTTTGAACATTACTCAGGTTGCAGAGTAACTTTTTCCACTGGTAGCTCTGGTGCTTTTTACTGAAAATATACATGGTATATACAATCGGCCCTCATTTATCGCGGTTAATCAGTTCCAGACTCTACCACCATAAGTGAATAACCGCGAAGTAGGGTTCTTTATTTATACATCGAATATTGTCATAGGTAGGTTTTCTATGCTCCGCTTACGACCTTCTAAGTACAATTTTTTACATTATTAGAGCCCTCTAGACATGCAATAACACCCTTTAGTCACCATTACTGTTATGATTGCTGGACACGGAAGCAGGAACGGGGAGACGAGGAGTCAGAACCGAAGGGTTTAAATACACCGGACGGAGCAAGCTGGTCACACCTGGGGCTGCACACGTGGTTAATAAGGGGATGTGGCAGACGAGAGGATAGTACAGGCAAGTCATGACAATTATACTCATGTTATCCAATATATTAGACAAAATAAGAAAAAATTAGAATATCATATTATTATTATTATTATTGTAAATTTAATTACGAAGAGCAAAGATGCTTCCGATGTATCATTTTCAGTGTCTCAATCAACTTTTTAATGAATATACAAAAAACCGCAATAGAGTGAAGCCACGAACGTCGAAGCATGAAGTGACGAGGGATAACTGTATATACTTTCCCTCCGCAGCCGCGCGTTCAACAATGCATAATATCCACTTAAACCACAGTTCTTACAAAATTGTCTTGCACATTGGTATATAAGGAATGGCCTTTGGATTTAGGGTCAGTCAATTTCCAAACTAGTTATTTATTAATTATTTTCAAAGATGCTGTCTAGGGTCATGCATAACCAAAGTATTTCATGGTGGTAGATGATGTCAAATATTTGGTGCAGTCCTGACATTACACCCTGGTATTCGGTATTTTTAAAAGCAATACTATTGCAATATTTTGAAATCAACAAGATGCAGTTTTCCCAAAGGAAATACAGCGGTATGCTGTGCTTGCCATTACACAACCCAAACCAAAAGCATTTTCGGTTCATAAATGTGAAAAGTGTGATACCAGAAATTCATGTATTTTTGCCTAATATTACAGATACTGATAGCTAATATTTTCTGAAGGTCTGAATAAAGCCTCTTAATATGCTGAAAACACAGAGATAAACAGAAATCTGTGTAACACCTGCTGGTGAACGGTGACACTGGTGACACGGGTGTTAGGAGTATCAGCGTGGCAGCAGACAGGAAAAACAACTACTCTGCTAACTTCGAATGCTGAACGAATCTCGACTGCGATCAACACGCCGGATTGATGCTGATGCCTTGATTTTTTTTTTTAACCGGTGCCGGCCAATACTGATACATTATCCACAGCGTTGTGAATTTGTAGTCTTAGGTTTGCGTGCCACACCTTCCCTTCCTGTCATCTCTGTTTTGTGGCTTTGTCCTACTTGCACAGCATGCCATTTGTTTGCTTCTCTGCAGAACCTGGCAAGAAGAAGGCACCAAGGCATGATGCTAGGGAGGCTGTGTTATGAACAGAAATAGCGTTGGATCGGATTGGATTGGATCGGATTGGATTGGATTGGATTGCACTGGCAGGCTTTATTGGTGCAGCGTTTCCAGGCAGCAGCCCTGCTTGCTGCTCTGGTCGGCTCTGCTCTGATTAGCTGGACTGTCTGAGCTGTTTTGACTCTCACACAGACACGTGGCATCCAGCTTTTGCCAGTTTGTGATGAATCACCCCGTCTGGCATGTTTTCTTTTTTTTTCTCGCTCTATATGCTTCACGACGCGGGGGGGGGGGGTGGTGGAGCTATCATGTAGACGTGGTTCTGAAATCATCTGCCTAACAGGCCACCTGTCAGCAGGGCATGTTTTCCTCTGGGAGTCTGCGTGATTGGGTGAGTGTGGCTGGTTTCCTCATACCGCGAGCATCTCTGTTGGCTTTGTATGTTTACAGTTTTATAATTAGTTTAGGAGTCCTGGGCGTCACATACCAATGGGTTGGGGTAAGCGCAGGTGCAATACCTTATGCTAATTTCCGCTGACCTCGCAGCCCCACCCCAGGATTGCCCCTCCCTTCCACGGGGGCTTTTACAGAGCTTGTGTTTTTCTGTCTGTCTGCCTCCTCTCATGCAGCACTCTGACCTTTCGCAGACCACAAGCTTGTTTTTTTTTTAAAGCGAGGGGCAGGTGGGTTTAGTGGGACTGCAGGGGTGTCTAGACAGGCCACAGTGAGAGGGCAGAGACGCAGACACAGACGGCCTTTGAAGCTCAGAGGAGGGTCTGATGCTCTGCACCACACGGCCCCTCCCAAGCTGTGATTTCACTCTGCTGGGGGGTGGGGGGGGGACAAGTCTGTCTGAAACCCATCGGTATTGAGTCAAGGGCTGGCGAAATGTCATCAAAACAGTCTGCACTCATGCATCTGCATTCATTTTGATATTCACACCTAGAATCAGGAAACAGGACTCGTTAGTTGCCCTAGTCTAGTCACACCTAGAACCAGGAAACAGGACTCGTTAGTTGCCCTAGT
>JAODUD010000036.1:18228794-18254324 GCA_026784285.1 Stomatorhinus walkeri
ATAGATAGATAGATAGATAGATAGATAGATAGATAGATAGATAGATAGATAGATAGATAGATAGATAGATAGATAGTTGGATGCAGAAACCTCCTTCAGTCGAACAATTTTAAGTATTGACTTACGTGACACATTAGGTTATAAGAAGCTGGGGGTGGGGAGTGGGGCTTTTTTGAGATTCCTGCTCTCCATGGAGATATAAAAAACTCTGAGAAAAATAATTATTTTTATGGCAAGCCTGGTATAACATGGGCAGAACGTAAATTTGGAAATAAGAGAAAATGGACAGTGCGCCCGGATTCAAGCTCAGTTGACGCCTCAATTCAGCAATTATGGCATCATTCTTCAAATATACCTCAACGATGTATATAGCCTAATGTGTTTCTGTATGCGTTGCATTGTTTAAAAAGTCTGTATCATTACACAAGTAATGAAAACGCCTACACCCTCGCTTTTTAAATTAAACATTACTGAAAAGAATTGCTGAATGAAGAACCGGATATTGCCTGCGGGAGAGGAAACGTTCGCTTTTTGATGTTGATATCAGGGATATATTGACAGACATTACGCATTTCTTCCTGTGACTTCTAGTTGGCGCTTCAAAAATAACTTCACAGCCTTTGCTTCTTTTGTCGTGCACACAACTGGACAGTGCGGGCAATACACTTAAGCGCTTCGCTTAATTTTGCGACGTCAGGACCCTGCATGTGCCATGAATCGGTAAGTATCTGGTCCTTGTCTAAGTCTTCCCCTCCATTATACCTGTTGATTAGACCACGTTATAAAGGAAAAGCAATCAGAGACTTAAATGACATAACCGCCTGTGATTTCTAATGAAACTTCTGCATAAATATCATATAGATGTAATTTGATGTTGGGATAGTGTAATGCTCATAACGTCATATGACGTGCTTGATGAAACGTCACATCGCTTTGCATTATAAACTGTGGAATGGAGTTGTCTTGAAACATGCTTAACTAACCCTAAAAAACATTTTTCTATTTGGAAACGCCACCGATGTGATAGTGTGAGATGCATTTCGGGTGTAGGGCTTTGTTTTAGTGTATTTAATAAACTGTCAAATTTGGGAAAGCATTTAGGTTAATATTTTAACCAGAATTGCTTGACATTCATACTTAGTTATATTTGTGTGATATGTTCCCAAAATATACTAATGTTACTCTATGATTGGATAGTCAAATATGTGACGGATGTAATGCAGATCTTCACAGAGTAGGTTACGCCTCATGAGCAATGTGTGGATTAAATATTCATTTTATTATTATTGGGTTAATACGTTTACATACAAAAGAGAGGAAATAATCTAAAGCAAGTATTCCTTATTAAATAAATTAAGAGTTAATACAATAAATAGCTGAATAATAGCCTTCTACAATGCAGGCTACAAGAGGTTTACTTCTGTGGAAGTACTGAGGTCTGCAGCACATCTATTCTGGAACAGGACTGCCCCACAAGTGCTCTGAGAAGCATATCTATAAGATACATAAGGAAAAGAGTCTACACGCAGATCAAAAACAAAACCGGAGGGCTGCCTCAGTTTGCTCCCGTCACCACGGCCGCCACATGTCAAGTGTGGCTATGTGCTGGTTGTTAAATAGCTGGTTGCCCGGTAACAGGAGCGCCTTATCACGGGTGCCCGCGCTCTGCTGGGCCTTGGCGGCAGCCCCGCCGAACGCAAGGCTCGAGGGCAGCACAGGGCCGGCGCTGCAGCTTTCCTGCGTTTGCTGAGGAGGTGGGGCCATGGACGTCACGGCAGGCGGGGTATCCTCGGTAGCACGCGGGAGCGACTTGAGCAGGTGGTTGAGCAGACGAGAGCCTAGTGTTTTATCCATCCACTCGCAGGTTAGCAGCAGATTGTGAACCTCGTGCATACACTGGATATAGCCCGTGCTGTATTTCTGCTGGGCCTCCAACCCTACGGTGGAGTCAGCTGTAATAAAAAGAGTGGTTGAACATGAGTCACTGCTCTTAGGCCAATAGGTCGCTATTAAGACGGAAGATAATCTTTAAGGTGATCTCGTGAAACGCGTGTAAACGAAATGAATGGAGAGCCGGTTTATCTTCATTGTGTCGTAAAACCTGCGTGTATACTGCCACCCGCAGTCCAAAATAAGAACGGCTTTTAAATAAACATATTCGCTTTTTCTCAAATTTTCTCACCCTAGTACTTATTTTTGAAGTTTTGAGTATCCACTTACCGGCGAATTTGTTGCTCTGAATATTCTGCAGATGCTTCACTGTCATTTCAAGAATATCAGCCTTCTCCAGTTTAGATTGCTGCCATGGAATACACGAATATTTTACTAAAAGAAATACTTCTAGAGAGTAGCTACCACATAGTACAACTGTTTAACTCGTTTCTATCCCGAGGTATAGTCTTATAGTCTCATACTTACATCTAGTCGGAAAGCGCCGACCACGGTTTCTTTCAGTTGATCGAGACAATTATTTATTCTTTCTCGTCTTTTTCTTTCAATTAGTGGCTTTCTCAGCTAAAATCGAAACATATACCAAATCAGCCGCAGGCATCAACAATACTACCATTAGGAACTGCATATCATCCTGACATCTCGTGCTACCAGGATTAATCCAACGAGATTACTTTATATTTTTGTTAAAGCTCTTTGTACCTTTCTCTCTTCTTTAGCGCTCGACAATTTCTCCACGTTGTGGGTCACGGCGGTGGCCGTCATCTCCCTAGCTTGGTGGATATGAACCGCGACTTTCCCCTGTTCTCACTTGGAGCGGATTCTGTCTCGTCTTTAAGGCCTCCGCGCTCTGCTCTCCTCTTATTTATAAGGGCAGGATTAGCATGTGAATGTGGGAGCTCTTTGGCTGAGGTATTTTCCCACACATGGGGTCGATCCCAGTGGCCCGCTCCCATCAGTCAAGACTGACAGGTCACTGCTTCTTTTCAATAGCTGCGCTGCCCGCCCGATAAAGAGAAAAAGCGACAGATGTCCAGCCTGGAAATGTGCACCCTAGTGAAACCTTCTGTTTCGCTATTAGGGCGAGTCACGTGGTGCGCGGCGCGCGGAGCGCTGGCCCGGCGTTCCCAGGCACTAACAAGAGTCTGCTATTACTGGCGTTACACTGGGGACGGCGCGGCCCTTTCATTCTCAATGAATCGGGACAGCATTACCGGAGAAAAGGCGAAACCTATCCCCCGAGGTCTCGCAGAATACGTTCTAACGCCCATTCTCCTTAGACTTTTTTTCCCTGGACGGTGTCGGTTATTGTTTTACCTAGTGTCGGTATCTTGACGCGTTGGAAACAGTGCAATGAGATCATAACGCATTATAACCTTCCATATTGTTTTTTTGCAAGTGTTCATTTCAAAATAACCATAATTAAGAGCCCCTGTGACTCTGCTCAGGATAAGTGGTTGGAAGATGGTTGATTTGATGGATGGAAAAACAACAAATCCCAAAGCGTGTGCAATGTCATTCAAGTAGGCCTACAATCCTGATTTGTTCCTGAATAAAACATAGAGCCAGCATTACTATACAAATATTCCAAACAGTGCTCGGGGGAAAAAATCTTAATTACTTCTGTCTTAATGTAATTAATTGTAATGACTAATAATTGAAGACTCATTTTTGGGTCGTTGGGAAAAATATCTCATTTTTTCAGCGAATAGGGGCGCGATCACTGAAAATCTGGAACATCTGTTATATATTTTTTTCATCGCTTCTTCAATGGAGGGGGCAGATGTCCCGCTCGCTGGTCGCCGCTTTTGGGATTCATGGCAGCGGGTCTGTTTGACTTGAGACACGCGACTGCCAGGCGAATGCCGGGACGTGGGAAACTGCGCCGGACAAAAGGCGAGCCTTCAGCTCCATTTAATCGCCATGAAGAATGTAATAATTCACAAAGAACCGGTGCAGGCTACCTCTGCAACTTCTCCAAGAGGAAGTGCCCAGAGGAGCGTTTCGACAGGTGCAAACGACTGGTGTGAGGTGACAGGTGCTGACATCATAATGCCAACATGTGTGGCCGGCCGCCTGACGAAGTCTTTGACTGTATATGGATTAGAAAAGGATGGCTTACAGAACACGGCTTGTATGTTTGCACGTCGACCCTCAGTGAAACAGACTATTATTACAACGTTCATGCACTGGACATTTTTTGCAGTTTTAAAATAATTAACCCCGTCTTGCTGAATATTCAAGAGCTCGTGCAGATTACTGTGACCTGACGGGGTATGCCTATTTGACACAGGGCTAATCAGAATCGGAATCAATTTTATTAACCAAGTGTGTATGCAAACAAAGAATTTGGCGTGGTGTAGGCGCTTTGCTCTTCACACACACAGGACACAAAAACAAAAAAACTAAAGGCTTAAACTTAGCTAAAACAAAATATAGGGAAATGTGATCAGGATAAGTTATAAAACAACCATGATTATGTATTGTAAATAAATATAATGTGTATAAATTACTGAGTTATTAAATGAATGTTCTGGCTATAGTAATATGATTATCAAATAAAACAAAAAACCCATTATGATTAATCTTTCGCGTCTATTATTTCTTGACAGCCGGTTAAACGTAGGCCTACTAGTCATTTGCCTAAAAGTGATTTTAGAATCTATCCACGAGACGACGGACGGGTAGCCGAAACTGCACGTGCGGCATTGCTGTATTCAGGAAATTGGTCCCCTCTTTAAAAACAGAAAACACCTGTAAATCTGAATTTAAGGAAGAATGATGCTAGTCCCTTTTGTCCGGAATTCCCCGAGGCTTAGCGTATTCGCCGAATGTGGCGAGTGTTTGTTTGAAGATCTAAAGAGCTTCATGGGGAGTGAAGGGGCTGGCTCTGTACAATGGACTCCGCACAATGCGCAGAAAGACATCTGGCCACGCGACCTGCGTGCCGTCAGGCGCCGCCTTTTTAATCAGCGGCTGCCGGCACCCAACAGACGGCAGCACATTATTGCTGGGCAAGTGTCCCGCACTGGCATGAAAAAAGAAAAGAAAAAAGTAGCCATGAAAAGGGGACAAGCCAGGGAGACCTGCCACGGCGGCCTCACAACTTTCTATCGCCTTAATGTAATAAACCGGGGAACTGTTTTGAGCGAACTTCAGTAAGCAGATATTCCATCTAGAAACCAGTATCTACACTTTGACATGTTCGAAGGAATGTTGTGAATATGTAACAGGGCAATCACTGCAAGTCTGCTGACTACTCGGAGCGGAGGATTATGTCACCCCAAAGGCCGAATTACAGTTTCTCTGGTAGCTGGTTTGGTTTTCTTTAGAGGTATTGTAGGGAGGACTTAAGGATTCTGCGCTCATCTGCCCCACCATCTGGCCACGCGTCTCCAAATCAGAATTAGCGTGGGAATGACAACACCACAAAGGCCTCTTTTCACTTACCCTTTCAGCGGACACTGCGGCTTTCCAGACCCAGTTTACTAATTAGAATTATTTCTATTCTTGTGAACGGCGGACTTCGTTCCCGAGAAATAAGCCTATATTCCGTTTTAAAGGCTGCCATCGTTAGGAATAGTTTAGTAGGCTATTACCACACGTCATGCCGCATTATTAAACCACACCTAATCCATGGACTAACACGGCGGACATACATTTTAAAAATCCCATTAACTTTTATTTATCTTTTATCCATCTCATGTTATCATATTATCAGCACCCTTTTGATCCAAATTGCAACATTATTTAAAAATGATAAAATAGATATAATGTATTCTAAAACAAATCAGCATTAACTGCGCCATACATTGCGTTACAAATTTATGTAGGTCAAAGTTTAGGCGATATTTTGTTTACTTGCGCAACGGACGTGACAATAGGCCGGTGCAGTGAAACACACGAGCGCCCTCTTGCGTCGTTGGTAGGATCGAACACATTGCATACATTAACCGGATGCGCAAACTCCTCATATTGCGCTTCCACTCCGCGGAGGATGGAATTTCACTGAGCAGCAATGTAACACTTTACTGTCTTTAAATAAGATTTAAAGATACAGTACACATGTCATGTATCGCCATCGCAGTGATACAAGGAGCTTAAATGCAAAACACTCGTAAAAGAAAATTAAAATAATAGCATAAACACATCGCGCTTTAGTGGGTGTGAAATAAAGTTATGTTGAATCTTCTCTGCGACTTCTTTGTATTTCTTGCACATGAAAATTTTAATATAAGGGGCTATTGTTATTTCGATTAATGTCAGTGATGGTTATAAGAAGTGGACAAAAACAGACACTAATGGCAGGGAGGCCGGAAACGATACTGCCTGGGAGGAAATTAATGGAGCAATCGGGCTTTTACGCAAGGCCGAGACGCTCGTCCACGGAGAGGCGCTGCTGCTGTGACCAGCGCCCGCCTTGCGGGGCGGTGTAGACCCGGCTGCTTGCCTGCCTGCCTGCCGACGAAGCGGAAACGGAAAAACGCTCAGACAGGGACGCACGGAGAGACACGGAGCACCGGAGTCCGAACGCATCGGCAACGACGCGGGGCGCTGGCAGCACGGAGCGCTGTAAAGGCGGCGGAAAGAGATCGACAGCCCGGTGGCGCTTCCCACCTCCAACTGGAATATTTCAGTATCAATAACAAGAGAATAAGAACGGCGATAATAACACGGCGAGGCAGGCGTGTTGGCAAGGTTTGTGGCGGAGCCGCCGGCGCATCATGCAGGCTGCGCGCACGGAAAGTCCTCGGGAGGCTGGGCGCGCGGCGGAGGAAGCTGCAAAGTAAAAATAAAAAGAACAAAATGCGGGCTCGGCTGCTAAAGGCTTAGCAAGCATGCATTCGCCAGGTCTACGTCGCCCTGCAAGGCATGCAGGCTAAGCCCTTAGCACCAAAGCCATTATTCTGCCCTTTTCATTTCTCTTTGCAGCTTACCCCGGCCGGCCGCTGCGATTGTTCCAGCGGGGCGGCGTTTTGTCGCTTTGTTATCGAGTTGTGCACATCGGAGTTAACGGGGAAGCGGTTTAAAAAGCTCGGTTCAGTTATCCGGGGTTGTGGTTACGGTGCTGGTTAGTGATGAGCTGAAGAAGCGATGCGCCTTCCCGAAGGCCCGCCTTAGCGCGGCCCGGAGGTCCGGAGCTTTTGCCCATCATGCCTCCGCTTGTCTCGGCAGGTGTGCAGTACCCCTCACGCCCTTCGTCGCTTCTCGTGTTTATGTTATGTGTTTTCCCGTAGTGTCGTATCAAGGCTGGATCTGAGACCGATGGAAGCGCTTCGAACGCATCTCCCATGGGTTATGGCTTTAGACTGTTGGGCATATTTTAACATTATGGGGGTGGGTGGGTAGGTATTGCTTGAGCGGAGTCTCTCCTGGTGGACCGTTCTGTCTCTCCTGGTGGACCGTTCTGTCTCTCCCGTTACAGGCTGCTTCGGTGCCCGTAGGTACGTGAGCCCTGATCGCTGTGTGCCGGAAGAAATGTGATCGGTCTGCCCATTCATTCACACTACAGGATGGTCTTGATCCGGACACGAGGGAGTGAGTCTCCTACGTGGCCGCACTGACCGTGTGTGTGTGAGAGAGGGAAAGAGAGAGAACCCCAGCACTGTCAGGCCGTCTTTCAGCGTTCAATCGGCCACTCAGGGTCCGCGTTTAAACGGCGCCTGACAGCAGCTATTGGCAAACAAGGTGCACAGTTTGTACAGAGCCCGGTTTGTCTTCTACGTATTTATATACGCTTCTAAAAATGTAGATGGGAAGAGTGGGAGGGTCACAGACAGGGTGAGGTGGTGCCAAAGTCTCAGAGAAATATGTTAGGAAGTAGGTGAGCAGAATGCTAGGGGAATCTGAGGAATGCTTATCTGCGGTGCCTTTAGGCCGGCCTTCAGTCGCTACGCCTGTCTGGGTTGTGGGGCTGGCGCTTCTGGGGGACTTGTTAATTTGGGTAAGGTTCTGGTTGGCTGGGGTCAAGGATAGCTGTTCTTAGTTGGGGGCCCGGAAAGGTTGAACCCCAGGGGAGGTGTATTGAGTTAAAACAGGTCTGGGTTCACAGAAGTCAGGAAGTGTGGGTTGCTGCCAGAATTTGGCCTGAAACGCCAGACACTGGTAGTTATTTGGTTGCCTGCTGAGGATAAAATGAATGTGATGTATTGCTCTTAATTTCCCTGCAGAGCCCCTTATCAAGCATAAATCACAGTGCATAGCCAGCTATGTGTTTGACCAACTGTTAGACAGCTCTGGGATTCTCCTCTGTGATCTGTGGACCAGGATTGTGAAATCAGGTGGCTCTTCAATGTGTTTCAGAGCCCTGGATTTTAGTCCAGACCACAGGTTGTTATAGACTCATTTATTTTATTTTATTTTTTCTCAGGGGGGGCGGCTTCAGCTCCTCTTTTTTGTCTGTCCCCCTGAAAGGTAATAGCTGTAAGATTATTTAAAACGCGTTTATCATCGACCAGGGGTGTAGCTACTGTAAAGCTCTATTAAGTGCTGTGTAATTGCTTTACGCTGTAACTTCATCTGCATGTGCATGATTCCATAATAATGCATACGTGGTGATGGCCTGTGAAACAGGTTTTCCGTCCGCTCGTTTGCCCTGTCGCGGCTCAGCTTTCCCACAGTGTCGCCGAGTGGCACAGCTTAACTTTAGCTGCTCCTTGAGTGACGTTTTGCGGGTCCCGCCCACAAGCCATTTAATGACTGAGTGGAATATTAACTCGCTTTGTTGGATTAAGTCTCCCGGTCCTTCCTGTTTCAGTAACCCGGAGCTAGAGTCAAGAAAATGTGACTTTGAAACCCAGGATGTCTCGCAGTTTTGGCTTGAAGCGGTGACCCACCCTTCAAATTAAAAAGAGAGAGAGAGAGAGAGAGAAAAGAAAAATGTAATGTTTGTCGCTTTGCAGAGAAGTTGTACCTGAGGGTGTTTGTGTATCGCTGCGTGTGACACCGTGTTGGTGACTGCGTGCTGAGTTATACTCTCTGGAGTCACCTGGAAAAACATCTGTGTTCTGCCATTAGCTAGCGTGACTGCAGTGTTAGAGGAGATCTTTCTGGATTTGTATGTTCATTTGTCCTGTAGCCTCTTTTCACTTTGTGTGTGTGTGAGGTGTTGGTGGTGGTGGTGGTGGAGGGTTCTCAGGAGTGTTTTGAGTTAAACATTTGAAAAATCTCATGACCAGGAGGGGTCGCACAGATGATGGATGTGTGTGGTAATGCAGGCTTGTAAGAAACTAATAGGAATCTTTAAGTTTCATCGATCTGACACGTTTATCCAATCTGCGTGTACTTGCTGGGATTCGACTTTGCATTGTCAGCGTGATGTTCACATTACTGAGATACAGGACTGATGTTCTCCTCACTGAGATACAGGACTGCATGTATTGGATGCAGAATCCTTTGCTTCTCTGGCAGCCACGTGGGCATTCCTGTGCCTGCCCTTTCATGTGCCCGCCCCTTCCTGAGCTGCCCCTTCCTGTGCCCACAGGTGGACAGGCGCCCTTCCACTACTCGTGCTACGAGCCCCTGCCATGCCGTTCCCTTTCGGCAAATCCCACAAGTCCCCGGCGGACATTGTGAAGAACCTCAAGGACAGCATGTCCGTGCTGGAAAAGCAGGACATCTCCGACAAGAAGGCGGAGAAGGTAAGACGTCCGAGGCACCTCGTCAGACACTGGCGTAGAAGGAGGAAGAGGTATTTATCGGGAATGCTGGTGCGGAACACTGATTCCTGCCAGATTCTGCTAACAGGCTGGGGTTCTGCTATCAGGTGATGGTAACTTGCAGAGAGTGCAAATCCAGACCAAGATGTTGTCTCAACCAACCAGTTGAGTATAAAGAGTCACAGTCACAGATACTCAACTGGTTGGTTGAGACAACATCTTGGTCTTGATTTGTACTCTCTGGACCTGAAATCTCCACCTCGGTGTCCAGCAGATTTCTTGACGTAAATCTTTTGAAGCTGGGCTGTATTTTTAGACCAAGGAATTAATTGTGACACTTCCGGAACCTTCTGAGAGACGGGCTCTGCTGTCCCTCGGTCTCCGCCTGATGTGGCCCGTCTGCGCAGGCCACCGAGGAGGTGTCCAAGAACCTGGTGGCCATGAAGGAGATCCTCTACGGCACCGTCGAGAAGGAGCCGCAGACGGAGGCGGTAGCGCAGCTGGCGCAGGAGCTGTACAACAGCGGGCTGCTGAGCACGCTCATCGCCGACCTGCAGCTCATTGACTTCGAGGTGAAGTCCCCCCGCCCACCCCACCTTGCTGCACCTGGTGGTTAAGTTGGCAACACCTGAGCCTTCACGCTGATGTCAGCCTAGGTCCCTGATATCCCCCCACCCCCCTGGGAGCAACGAGTTAAAGAAGAAACATAATCGAATGTAAATAAGTGTATCCATTTAACAGGCTCCACAGGTTTAGCCGCATCTCCTACTATCTTTTCTTATTCTGTAGAGAGGCAGTGCAGGAACAAAGTCAGGACACTGTCTGTAGGGCTTTAATCGAAACACGGAGCCGGGGGCTTGGTTACTTAGCTTTCAGAAAATAGCCATTCGGTCAGGTGGATGAATCTGTACTGTGTGGCGTTTGTGTTGCGTGCATGATGTAGGTCGTGCACCAGTTCCACTTATTCTGATCCTCTTATCCTTTTTTCGTGTTACAAAACAGGGCAAAAAGGACGTGGCTCAAATCTTTAACAATATTCTCCGCCGGCAAATCGGGACGAGGACTCCAACGGTGGAATACATCTGCACACAGCAGAACATACTGTTTATGTTGTTAAAAGGGTGCGTATCTCTGCCACCTTCCCGATTGGCACGATCGATCACGGCGGTCGCTAATCACCGTCGGCGACTCGTTTCTCGCCGCCTTTGCAGGTACGAGTCCCCAGAGATCGCGCTGAACTGCGGCATCATGCTGAGGGAGTGTGTCCGGCACGAACCGCTGGCCAAAATCATCCTATGGTCCGAGCAGTTCCATGATTTCTTCAGATACGTGGAGATGTCCACGTTTGACATAGCCTCAGACGCCTTCGCCACCTTTAAAGTGAGTCTCTAGCAGTGTCGCACGTATTCAGGAAATACAGTAAATTCTCAAGCCGCAGATTGGGAGGGGGTTGCGAGGGGGAAGGACAAACAGCAGTGCAATTCAAACCAGTATGTTGTCAGTACAACACCGATGACAAATACATAATGCAATATGGCAGATGAGGTAACTTTGTGGGATGTGAAAGTAATATCGCATAAAGTACTGGGAACACAGCTTCTGGCACGAGTGTGTTTAGCTGTGTGTGCATGGGGGGCCTGTCCTGCAAACGGCATCCGCTCTCTGTCCTCCAGGACCTGCTCACAAGACACAAGCTGCTGAGCGCCGAGTTTCTGGAGCAGCACTATGACAAAGTGAGTTACGGTGTCTCTGCGCTCGTGTGATCCGCACAAACGTGCGCTTCCCTGCAGGACGCCCGACGCTTCCGGTGGCGGGATGCCTGACAGCTGTAATTGCAGAAGAAAGGCAGCAGAATGACTGCAGTGCCTCCGTGGCATCCCTGCAACAATAGCTATGCCATTCTCTGGTGATAAATTACCGGTTTGTTCTGTTTTATTTAGTATGAAAACAAACATCTCAGTCTGACAGGCTCTCATTGTATGTCTCTCTCCCTCCCAGTTCTTTAGCGAATATGAAAAGTTACTCCATTCAGAAAACTATGTGACTAAAAGACAGTCTCTGAAGGTAAGCACTGCACCCGCGTCCCCATTACTGAAGGCACTGTTGGTGGTTATGCTGCCACCTAGTGGACATTGGGAATATTTTTTTCTTATCGTTTCCTCATGATTAATTCTGCTTTGTCTTGAGTTTCTCAGCCATGATTATTTTGCATCCTTGTGCCACCTCAGCTGCTTGGGGAGCTTCTGTTAGACCGACACAACTTCACCATCATGACAAAGTACATCAGCAAACCAGAAAACCTCAAGTTGATGATGAACCTCTTGCGCGACAAGAGTCGTAATATCCAGTTCGAGGCCTTCCACGTGTTTAAGGTACTCACTCGCACAGCATGGCTTTTAAGGCCCAGTATCTGCACAGCGTAGCCTCTGATTGGAGAGTCTGTGGAACATGGGTGTATTTTTTTTATGACATCGATACATCATCACTATTAGCAGTGGGCTAATGAAAGTGTAGCTATGGATGTTCCCAAAAGAATTCAAAACTGAAATTAGAATCTATTGCTGTCGGATCATTTGATCAGATCTGCTTCTGACTATAAGGTGTCAGATTGTTCATAACATCCTGAATTCAATTTAAGTTGAATTGAATTCAAATTCAAATTGTAGTAGTTTTGGGATTTGTGTTTTTTTTCTTACTCTAACAGTTTAGCTGTGGTATTATCAGCCTTGTGCACATTTGTTTATAATTGCACCGCTTTCCTCTGTCCAGGTTTTTGTTGCCAACCCCAACAAGACTCAGCCCATCCTGGACATTTTGCTGAAGAACCAGACGAAACTCATCGAGTTTCTCAGCAAGTTCCAGAACGACAGGACCGAGGACGAGCAATTCAACGACGAGAAGACCTACTTGGTGAAGCAGATCAGGGATCTGAAGAGGCCAGCGCCACAGGAGGCGTGATGTGCCTGGGGGGTGGGGCGGGGTGGGGGTTGGCACGCTGATGGCACCCTGACAAATGTATGCAGATCAAACCCCTCAGCAGAAACTGTCCTGGGACTGGGGGCGTCATTTTGTCAGCTCACACGGAAGCATCACTGGTCGTCTGCTGTTTGGTTCTCTTCTCCCTGATATCGTTGTTTTCTTTGCGAACCATAGCTGCTGCTGCTTCCTTGCACATTAGGACACGATCTGAAAGATTCCCCTCAGCAAAAATCTAAATGGCAGGACGGAGATCTCTCGCTCGATGAATGTGAGGTACCGAGCCATGCGTGCCGAGTACTGAGCCTTAGAACCCAACCGGCGGGTGGATTTTGGTCGTTTGCGTCGACAGAACCGTCGGTGTTGCCACACAGGGTGTGGATGACTGCAGACACCAGATATTTGTGTATCCCGAAGAGGGGGGCGGGCTCTGGGTTTGGCAGGTGTGTGGGCCCATCACTCAACCAGCTAAAACTCCATGCCTGCGTTTAGATTCTGTAATAAAAATAGTAGAAAGACAAACCTTTCATGTTAACGTCATGGCATTGGGAACACAAACTACAGTGTCAACATTACAGAGTAATACGGTAGGGTAGGACGCCTGATGCATATTTAACTTAATGCTTCAGGGAGAGATGAGAGCGTCTGAACTTGTACATATGCTGTCTTTGTTTCGCTTTGTATTTTTCCCTCTTTTGTGTGTGTTTGGAACAAAGACATAATCCTGAAATGTTTTAATTATTTTTTTTAATGAATATCGAATACATTTTGGAGTAGGAAGGCTGTAGATGTGACATTTGATTACTGATTCGCTGTAAATAACGTCCTCACCAGATTGGATCAGCATTGCGGATATTAATCGTTTGTTCAGCAGAGGAGCTGGCAGATTCCCCCAGCCCTCCTTTTTTGAAAGTGACTGTAAATGTGTTCCTAAGTTTCTCTAGCAGGTTCCTAAAGAGGTGCCAGCTAGCAGAGCATCAGGCCGCGGATCGCACTGCATGCTTTGAACTGGAAAGCAGTGAACTGGAAATGGAGAGGATAGCCTTCATATTAATGTCGTGCTTCCATTTTCCCCCCTTTTTTTTTCGATGACACAAAAATATGTGTGCAGAGTATAGAACATCCATCATGGTCCGTTCCTTCTGGAGTGGGGTGGAGTGGGGGGCAAATGTCTGGACAGATTTAGGCTGCAATGTGTGCCGAGTGTTTGTGTCTGATTAAACCATAGTTAAGCTGAAAGTAACTAGGGCCCCCATACTGTTAATATGAGAAATGTCATGTATATGGTCATATGGCAGAAGGCAGTGTTCTGTCTAAGGTGGCATCCATGGTGCAGGAACACTACAGTTAATACTGCTGACCGTATTGTTTTGAGGTTTCAGCCATTTCTTTATTAAGATTCTCTGCATGAATCAGGATTTCTGCATAAAGGCAGTGATAACATCTTCCTTTGCCTTCACCATTCAGGAGTTGTTGGCTGTTACAGTGAGGGCATGAGCAAAGAATGGTGCTTTAATGCAAGTCCTGCAGCCTCTATGAAATGATGCAACCTAACACGTTACATCTGACTGACACGTGAAGCTCCCAGAAGGCACCTTCAAAGCAGCATGCCGCTTCTGAGCTCTGGGTGAGCATGATGCTATGTGACTATACTATACTGGGCGTGCAATTATCTACAAATTGCACGACCGTTTATAAACAGATCAAATATCAGAAATGTTTTATTCTGAATTGAAACTCAACTTCATAGTCAAACTATAAAGTATGACTGTGCTTTTAACGTATGAAAAAGACCCAGGCCCAAAACATAAATAAAGGAATTTGACAAAAGAAAACACTTTGGAATTTTGTATTTTTTTTTTTTTTGTCTGATTTACTTCTGTTTTTCAATTTTCCGTACTACCACTCATTTGTGATTTTACAGGAATGAAAACATTGGTTTTCTTTTGCTAAAGGTAGATTTCTAAGACTGCTTGTTTCGGAGAAACTACTAAGAATTGTTGGTAGATCAGGGGTGAATTTGATTCAGTGAGATGAACACGTAGATGAATCAGCAGGGACATACCTAGATAATCTGGACCCCTGGATACATGGCCTGGGGCACTATTTTATTGGGGAGTGCAAACGGGTGGGTGAAAAAAATCAGAGGAAGTATCTCTGGTTGCATTCCGTGACATAACAGTTATTCACACTAGTGATATCTCACTACTTCCGAAATAGAGGCAAGCAACCTAGCTAGTTAGCAGCCAGCTAATCTGTGCTACTGAAATGTTTGTAATATAAATTAATTGAAAAACTTTATTTTCTGTGGGGGTGGGGGCGCTCAGCAGAATCTTTCCTAGGACACCACAAAACCCAGTGCCGGCCCTGCTCTGTTACGTTGCCCCCCGCCCAGTTTTATGTATAATTTTATGTATTCAAGGGTCCCTGTCAAGTGCTGGGCCCTCTGAATCTGCCAGAATATCCATACCCTACGACTCCCCTGAGAATACTGTGCCGTGCAGCTATGTGACGCTTCGACTTTTGTTCTGTCGCTTTAAGAGAGTTTGGGGAAAAAACGGCCAACTTCCGGTCGCTCGGAGCGAGCAGCAACATTGTAACATTGTAGCGGCATCAAAAGGGGCTGCGATCCAGGCGCGCAGAGTAGCTTCTGAACGGTACCTCTGCACGACCAGCATGGTGAAGATCGCCTTCCAGTCTGTCGCCGGGCAGAAGCCCGATAAAGAGCTCATCGACGGGGACAAAACTGAGATCCTGATCCCGCATCCCCCCGTAAGTGTGACTGCCCCCCCCCAGCAGCTTTGTCCTCCCTTCGGCAGCATTCACGGCCCCGTGGCTGCAAGCTGGCGGACTGCCGGCTATGTGCGGATCGCTGGCTGGTTGCATGTTGTTTTTTGTACAGCGCATGTGGATGGATGGATGGATGGATGGGTGGATAGCTGAAAAGTGCCGGTGTTTGGGTTTGGCTGGACTCGGTGATGACGAGGCGGGGAGCCAAGATCTCACGGCAGTACGGGCTACCAGCCATAACTCCGTATGCGTAGGAAAACCGTGCAGTCATTCCTAGAAGAGATATATATAGAGAGAGGAAGAGTGTATGTGTGAATGAGAGACACGCATACAAATACAAACACACATTTTACGTGTATGTATGTTGTGCTGGTTATACTTATTTAGTTGTAGTTTAATACTTCTCATCTACATGTTATTCATATAATTATTCACTTTAATCAATGCAAGTTCTTCAACCGATTGAACATGGGGCAATGGAGTGAATTTACCGGTGAGAGGACCAGCGTAGAACGCCAAGTCAACAGACAAAATGGCAGATCCAGTGCGAGTACTTTAACAGTGTACCTTAACAAAAACATCCTCATAACCTAGAATCATTGCCCACTGCGGCCCGGCTACACATAGACTGCAGAATGTAGTAATCCTCGGTAAATTTGCGTGCATCTTCCTGTTATATATATATATATAGCAAAACTAATCGTTAGTATTTTTACGCGGGTTAGACGTAAATTAAGGATGAAAGGGTTAATAGTCAGCTGCCACAGCAGGTGGACCATATATACAATATATGTTTATATTATCTGACACAAAGATAGGTGTTAAAAGAAAAAGACGGCGTTGTTGTGCGCTGATGTGGTGCATTTACTGCAAGGTTATCTGCGTACCCTGACGGCTTATAGGAAAAAACGAGACTACTGTCTGAGGAATTGACTCTGTTTTGGTTTCTGTAACTGAGACCCCATTATGTCACCACGACTGCCGCTGACTGTTTGCATCATACAGTCAGAGCTTTGTGCATGAAGTACAATGGATGCCTTTCTCCCGAGTGATCAAATGCAACGAGACGCATCCATCATGAATATGGTTTTATAAATGTACACTAAGATGCGTTTACTTTGCCTTATGTTTCCCTTCATTTGCATTCCTACCTGTGGTTATCGTTATGTAAAATGTTGATTTATTTTGTATATGAAGCTTATGTTTGGTTCGTTTAAAGGTATTTTGAGAACCAAATATTAAAATACATTTCATCATTAGTTTATTGTCAATTTCTTTAACATTGTAACCGATCATCAAATTATACACCCAATGTTCCATTGGAGTTAACTGTAGAATTTTGGTACCAATAATAAAACCGGCTGAAAATGGCTGATTTTCAGGTCTTTCTCTCCCACGGTAGCAGTTGTACTGATAGACCGGGGGCGGCTTCGCGTCGCTCTCATCCCGAAATGACTACATTACTAATGGCCTGGCAGCTCCTCTGGTAACGTTTTCCTTCTCACAGACACCCATGACAAAATCTGTCACGAGGGTTGTAGCAGCACACCATGTGGCAGTACGCTAGAACATGATTTTTTATATATTTATTTAATGTTTAATGTCCATGATTTGTAGAGGCTTTTTTTATCTTGATGGTAAACAGTGGACGAATGAAATATGTCCGCTATTACGTAAGCTGTTCATTATCCTTCGACCTGCTTAGGTACTCTTTAATTCGGCGTGATAAATTATACAATTTCAGTGGGTTCGCTATCTAGGTCTGGCACACGCAACTGTTAGGCATCGGAACACGTCCAAGGAGGAGAAAGATTTAGCATAGTTTTTGGCAGCAATTCTCTGTACTGGACAACTGCTGTACTTCTTGTAGTTTAACACTGTCGTGGACCTGCGGTGTAGGGAGACCCCAAAGAAATGAACATCGAGTTATAAGCGACCTTGTCATTTAAAAATGTGGATACCTAAAAGTAAATTACTAAAAATAAAAGCAGAAAGGAGGAACGGTATGTAACAATACAGTGAAAACCGTTCCCATCACAGTACAGTATTGTTTATGGTTGTCTGGAACTAGCTGAGCCTCTAGAGGGCGCTGGTTTGTTGGCCTCAAAAACATGAGGAGCAGCACAATTTAAAAGAAGAAGAAGAAAAATTCTCAGGGGCTCCACAGTGTTGTTGTACTGCCCCTTTACTGTAGACCAGCACGACCACCACCAGAATCCCAAACCTTTCAGCGTATTTATTTCACCTAAGCCTCGCACAAATCGGCCGAATGTGGGTTCTAGGATCAGCTGATTAGTTTAGATCAGGGGTGTCAAACTCCAGTCCTGGAGGGCCAGAGCCCTGTGTTGCTTAGCTCTTTCCCTGTTCCACCACGCATCTCAAGAGCCATGTGGTGATTCGCACAAGAAGTTGCAAGGAATTCAGGTGTGTTAAATGAGGGGAAACCCAAAAATGAGCAGGGCTCTGGCCCCCCAGGACTGGAGTTCGTCATCCCTGGTTTAGATTGTTGGCTGGTGGAGCGCAGTGAGTCTGTGGTCACAGGAGGTGCTTAAGGAGAAGCCTGCGAGCTGCCTGCAGGAACGGCGATGGAACCTAAGTGAATGCCGGTCTCCATGTTTCTATGGTCTGTGTTTATGGTGCAGCTACAAGCTCCTCAGAGTAATAATCTCTCTCCCAGGAGGAGGATCTGGTTCCTCCCCTTCGTCCAAAGAAGAATCCTTTAAATGGACTGTGCTGTTTGACCTTTGGCCTCGTGGTGTTCATGACCAGCCTTGTCCTGGCGTCAATCTACATCTACAGGTATTACTTCATACCTCAGGTAAGCCTCTGGCTATTTCTGGATTAAAATATTTTAAATGATTTATGTTTGGGACTCATTCTGAACCTTCTTGCACTGTAATCCATAGTATACACATCAGCAACATGTAGTAGAAATTTACATTTACACAAGGTGCATAGATTTCCTGTATTTTGAAAGATGGGGGAAAAGCGAAACCCTTTGAAAGCGCAATGAGCTATGCAGCAAGGCGTTTGGGAGAAGTGACTGTGCATTGCATGTCCATCTTATCTCTCTGGCTGGTGTTGAAACCACAGCAACTGTGTTGACACAGTAGAGTTCCAGAAACCCATGTGTTACCAAGTGTTTGTGTGTGACTATTTCAACATGTTCGCTGCATCAAACCGGTTTGCCAGCCACTTCAACTTGCTGTAATCAGCAGCGCAGCATTTTCAGTTTTAATAAGAAATATTCATTAAGCATGTCGTAAGATACTGCAACTCTGTATTGGTTGACTAACCTTGGAAAAAGGATGGGCTGTATGAAAGGTATCGCGAATAATGTCAAACCCTTTAATCTTGAGTGAAAGATAAGTGGCCTGGCTGGTTTGCCAAAGCTGTAGCCGTAACAGGATGCTCCACGTGTTTGTTTTGCTCCTCTGAGAAGCCACATATTATTAGCTTAAATTATTTTACATGGCGGTCTTGTCCTTTGCCGGCAGATCCGTGAGGAGAACCTTTTCCACTGCCGCGTGCTGTATGAGGACTCCATCTATGCCCCGATGCGTGCGCGCCAGGAGCTGGAGGAGAACGTGGGCATCTACCTGAAGGACAACTATGAGCAGATTAGCGTCCCTGTGCCCCACTTTGGTGGGAGCGACCCCGCCGACATCATCCACGACTTTCACAAGGTGGGCCCCCTAGTGGCCGGCTATGGGATCACAGAGGAGTGTGTCTGCATGTTTAAGCCCATGCCAGCAGGTTGTCAAGGTGATGCCTCGTGGGGGGTGGGGGCTTCTTCAGGTTGTATAGCTGTTAGGTGGTTTTTGCGGCGATCACGTGAGCAGGCTTGGGGAAGGATTTCTTGGTATTTGCAGCACTGTGCCTGTGAGGGTGATGGGTGCTTTTTACACTTTTCTCAGAGGTAACTGTAAGCTCATATACACACTTTGATTTGATAAGGTGTGTGGATTAGTGGATGGGGTTGCACTGCCCATCATCAGCAGAGTAACTATACCCTGGGCTCATCACCTTGGTCAATTCTGATGGATATTTTGATCAAAATGCATTGCTGTGACCACTGATGTGCTATTTAAAAATGTAGCCAACATAGTTTTTCTTTTCCTCAATAAAAACATTTGCCATGGACGCATTTGTCTGTGCACAAACAGGTTGACCTTCCCTGAGCACGGCCCCTAACCCCAATTGCTCTAGGGACTGTCTGTCCTTGCTTTCTCAGAAATTTAGGTTGCTTTGAATGAGAAAATGGCAGCTAAAAGAAAAAAAAAGGGGGAAAAAATGTTCTTGATCTCTGTCCCGCGTTCAGGGTCTGACGGCCTACCACGACATCGCACTTGACAAGTGCTACGTCATCGAGCTGAACAGCACCATCGTGATGCCGCCACGGAATCTCTGGGAACTCCTGGTGAACGTCAAGGTGATGCACTTGAATCCAGAGCGGGGCCGTGAGTCACACAGACTCATGTACACTCTGGGTGCGGCACATGTGAAGGAGGTGCACCTGAACACAGAGGAGAGGAGGCGAACCTTGGCGTTTAGTTGTGCTGCATGTTTTTTTCTCGGGACCCAAATCGGAATACTGATGAATATAAGAACATAAGAAATTTACAAACGGTACCCCACTATGAACGCAGGCCCACTGTGACATTGTGCCTCTAATAACAACTCGCTGCTTCCTGTCAGTTAACCAGTTTTCAATCCAAGCTGCTACAGTTCCTAAAATCCCTGCAGCTTTGAGTTTAAGCAAGAGCTGTTTGTGGGGGACAATAACAAAGGCCTTCTGGAAATCTAAGTAGATCACGTCGTAGGCCTTTTTGTGATCAATTTCATTGGTAGCTTCCTCAAAGAACTCAAGTAGATTTGTTAAACAGGATCTACCTCTCCTAAATCCATGTTGGATATCCCTCAAAATGTTATTTGCATCCAGGTAATCTACCATTTTCACTTGGATTATTCCAGTAATGCTAGTTAAACTGATTGGCCTATAGTTTGCTGGATTATTTCTATCCCCTTTTTTGAATATGGGTGTTATATTAGCATGCTTCCAATCTGAAGGTACCGCACCCGCAGATAACGATTTCTGGAATATTAAAGTTAAAGGTTGGCTAATAATATCCCTCATCTCTGTTAATACTCTAGGTAAGATGCCGGTAAACATGATGCAGCAATGGTTTGGCCAGATTGAGCTGCCTGCAGGTTTCAGTGACTTTGTCAGTTTGTTGCAGCAGTCCTACTTAGTCCTACTGAGGTTTTGAGCCTTAAAATGACAGTTAACAATAACATATGTACATCAGCAGCATGTTTATGAGGTGGGTGTCTTAAAGAGCCAGTGTGTTCCATAACCATGCCCCGCCCCCTTGCAGAAAGGGACCTATCTTCCTCAGACTTACATCATCCAGGAGGAAATGGTGGTGACCGGACGTGTGCACAACGTGCGCCAGCTGGGTGCCTTCATCTACAGGCTGTGCGATGGCAAGGACACCTATTGGCTGAAGCGCAGAAACCCCCGGAAACGTAAGCCTCGCCCCCCCCATGGTCCTCTATCGCATTTCACACAATCCTGTACTTTTTTTTTTTTTTTTTTTTTAAAGGATTTCCTTTAGCGTAAATTAGTGCTTTTTGATAACTCACTCACTGGAGGGCTACCAGCCTTCCAGGAAGTGTTAGTCACTGATCTATCATTCCGAGAGGTAGGATCCATGGTGATATCTGATCGCCACAGGCATCGACAAACGCCAGGCCTCCAGCTGCCACCGTATCCGCCACCTGGAGAACACGTTCGTGGTGGAGACGGTGATCTGCGATGCCATCTGAAAGGGCTGCCGTCTTCCCGTCGGCACGGCCACTTCCCCAGCTGCTGTAGCGCCCTCCTGTGGATTTATTTTCAGTTGCACTTTAAGCACGGTGTTCCCTTTGAATTGATTGACCCAGTTGTATGTCATATATTTTTTTTTTATTGTTACGTATCGAACATTTTGAGGATTGTTTGTCTTGTTCTGGGACAAAATGTCATTTTTGTTGCATAGTTTACCCCCCACGATGGAACAGTGGCTGAATGTTTATTTTTTGTGTTGGTTGAAGGATTTTGTTTCCATGTGTCTTGGTGGTATATTACAATAATGTAGCGATAAATTGTTAATTCTAATATTAAATGTAATGTGTCCCCCCCCCGTAAAAAGCCACTCATTAGCATTGCTCTTATTGCTGTTTTTACAGTTCTGTCCTTTTCGTAAAGAGTGTGGCATTATTTTAGCTGGACCCTCAGGCTGTGCCGGCAGCCTCTTCTCTTCATAGTGCTTCCCGCTGTCCTGTGCTGCGGTCCGAAGGTGTAGCTCTGAATTCCCACATCCTCACATCCTTTGGGCTTCTGGAAGCTGGCGTTGATTGGCCCCTGATAGTGTCCTTGGGCACCTACTATTCTTCCTCAAAAGTTGGGAAACTGATAGAGGTTAGAGGCTCCTGATTGCTTCAGTTTAAATAGGTGGTGGTTGTAAGTGGACCAGTCGTCTCCTGGCTGTTACGTGGTAACCAGCAGAATACAGACGTTCCCGTTCTCAAGACTGGCATGTTACTGGCCCCTTTGAGAAGGTGTGGTGATTTTCTCGCCTCCCCATGCCTGCACTCCCACCGTCTCCTGCATTTAGGCCCTCTCTCCGCTTACTCGCTCCTCCTCGCCAATCTGCTCATGTGTTTTTTGCTAACTGCTCGATCTGTCTCCCTGCATGTTTCTCTGACTGTATTATGTATCTCTCGAGACAATGACAAAAATGCCTTAGTTCAGAGTCAGAACTAAAGTCAGCGCAGTTGTAAATGTCTGTCTGTACTTTCAGCTGATCTGTATATTTTGTCTGCTATTAAATTACATCTATAAATAAACAAATTCTGTCTTGTCTTGATTTCCATTTAGTGCCAAATTTACAAACTGGGGAGCTCCTAAAGACCACAGTGATGTCCTACACAAAAACCGGTAATTGCCATATTAATTACTTAAATACATAACAATGCAACAATTTCTATCAACACCTGTTAATTAAATCAAGCTTTTCATGTGTCACTCTTTGCACTCCTTTGTTTGGCTCTTTTTACGAGCTGCCACTCCCCTCTTTGCCTCTGCCTGTTCTCAGCATTAACACCCCCAAACGCCGTTCCCCTCTCTGTCTCTGCCCGTTCTCACCATTAACACCCCCCAAACGCCGTTCCCCTCCTTTCTGTCTCTGCCCGTTCTCAGCATTAACACCCCCAAACGCCGTTCCCCTCCTTTCTGTCTCTACCCGTTCTCCTCTCAGGTTTTCTGACTCATTTCATCTCTGCTAGGGTTCCAATGGCTTTGCTGCTTTGCATGTCTTTTTTTCACTTTTTTTTTTTTTTATTGTGCTGTAGCAACCCAGCATGTAACCTCATCTGTTCTAGTGGCCCGAAAGGGGATTTCTCTGCATGTGCCTGGTGAGACATTTCACTTTCAGATTAAAAATCAGATAAGCGAAACATACTCATTGAAGCGGATGTATGTCAAAAAATACAACAGAATCTTACAACTGGAATATTTTCATATTCATTTAGATGATTTGCATTTATCCTAAAGTTTAACACTAAATAACTTTAAGTTTAATTATATTGGGTGTAGAGTTTGAGGTGACAGTGCTTTCAATACATGAGAGGTGTTGGAGTGCAGACTGTTCAGACCCTGTGGTTGTTCCAGGAGCAGCTTGGGGGGGGTCACATCAGGGGCTGGCGGGGGCATATGGACACAGCAGGGTCAGCACTACTAGCTAAAGGACTGATGGTCCACTCTCCACATCGCAGCAAGGTCTGCCAGCTCACAGGAAGTTTCAAGATTTTCTAATCAAGCATGTACATAAACTTAATATGTAAATAAAAGGACATTCATCCTATCAGACATGCATCCCGCATACATGTAACATATTTATGCTGCATCCAGGAATTTTGAATTGGAAAAAAATGTTCTCAAGGATGTTTGGATGATGCATTCATGGGACTCCTTGTTCTGCTACAGGCCCTAATCGGGCTGCCCAGGAGACTGCCTGATAGAATGTCTGAATGGCACAGGTAGGCCTTCCTCCTGTTCTTGGAAACTGAGTAAAAATCATTTAGTTTAGTTTTTACGTCCCTTCTGATAAAATAACAGAACTTTAGATTTTAGCGTATAGTTTCATCCTGTTCGTTCTATTTCCCTTCATGCCGTTTTCTGTTTGCTTTCTGAGGGATCCAAAAGCCTTATCTTGATCATCAACGTTTTGCTTGTTCTTTTAAGTTACCACCCAGATAAAGCTTTTTGGAGTACGTACACTGTGCCCACAGGTTTCGTACGTAGGTGTTCAGGCTCACCAGACCCTGTGAGATGAACACTAGCTGGTTGTGCTTGTCGAGTTTGCATACTTTGCCCCTGACTAGTCTAACCCCAGCACGTATGAACAGTTCTGGCTCAGCAGAAGCTCAAATTTGACACACCTGCACTTGCTTACTGTAGCCCATCTCTGAGTTACATTACTACCATAAACCGTCATTATAGAAATAAAGTGTTTTTATTTTTTTACAAGGGCATGCAAAAAAAATGAAGGAGACATAATGTTTGTGTTCCTCAGTAGCAGTCAGATAGACAGGTCATCTTCCTCACGTTGGGCTTGTGAGCAGCGAGTGGGCTGTCTGTGGATGTCTACAAGCCAAGGGGCAGTGTTGCAATGTATGAAGTCGGTTTTCTCTCCTCTTTACTGGACATCCAGTTCTCTTTCAGGATGTAGTAGTAACAGGCACCGTCAAACAGGCAGTTCAGACTGCTTATACAGGAGCTAATGCGAAAGATGTCCCTCAGAGGGTCAATGGTGCTCTGGGGCAGCGTGGAATTCTTAGCCAGAAAGAAGAGCAGGGCGGCGACGTGATAAGGAATGAAACACACCATGAACGTCACGAGGTTGCTCAGGACTATCTTCAGGGATTTGTTATCCCTGAGTTTGGCGTCTGCCGGGTTCCTCTTGCGCATGGCCTTCAGGATCTGCATGACGTTGACGGAGCACAGGGTCATGGCAGTGGCACTGATGAGGAACGTCACCTCCATGGACGCTATGAGGGCGACATTATCCCACGTTTCCTTGGTGAAGTTCTCAAAGCAGTATTCATTGTTGTGCAAACGGTAGACGGGAATACTGGCCACAAACACTATGATCCATATGAGGAGGCAGGCAGCCGCAGCCATGCGTGGCGACCGCAGCGTCCATCTTCTCCTGAACGGGTAGCGGAGTATGATGTAACGGTCGACCGAAATGCACACAATTAGGGCAATGCTGCCATAGATGTTCACGAGGACCAGGCTCTCCAGGAACGAGCAGAACATTGCCGAAAGATTCCACGGCCTCTTGTAAGCATAAATCTTGAAGGGCAGGGAGAATAAAAAGAGACAGTTGTTCACTGCCAGATTAGCCAAATAGACCATGGACTCTGTGAATCGTCTTATCTTGAAGAACAGAATCCACAGGGCTGCCAGGTTCAAAGGGAAGGCCGTGATGCATGTTGGGATGTAGACGGTCATTTGGATCCAGCAAACGAAATCACACCGTGTCATTTTGCTGTGGGAAAAAGTAAAGATTAAGCAGCGCAGTTTGTAACAAACAGAAACAAATGGTCAGTCTTCTTTGCTTGGATTATAAGTAAAACAGCCAGGGTGAGTGAGTGAGAGAGGAAGCAAGACAGATTAGATAGGATGGGGTTTCACTACATACTGTACACACTGTCACTGTCTGATTGTATATGAGATACGAGGACATGTATATAAGACAAACACAACTTTTCACACTATTTTGGATCAGCAGACCACTGAATGACCTGATCGGTTTCCGTAACATAACACTAAATTAATATTCTTTCAATTGTCCGATTGAAACAAACAGGCTGAAACGTTAATGTGAAGAAACTTCCTTTGCGAATTTATTTACGCGGAGTTAAATCCCGCAGAAAGGCGTAGCTTACTCATACATTTCCAGCGCCCCACGGGGGCAAAAAAAAAAACTCTGAAAATCACATTAAAGTAAATATATTCACGGACTTAGAAATCCTTCTTTCGTCCGGTCGGGTTTAAGCACGATTTAACTTAACTAACCAAGCGGGCGCGGCGCGCGGCTCTGTGGCT
>JAODUD010000036.1:18256116-18269126 GCA_026784285.1 Stomatorhinus walkeri
CCAGATGGCAGCAAGAAATTATTTTTCTAATTTCTTGCTGCCATCTCCTGGCCGAAAGCAAGTATTGCAATTATCAGCAAAGATCATTTTATTTTTTTTTAAATGGCAGTACTCAATTTTGGCCACCAGATGGCAGCAAGAAATTAGAAAAATAAATTTCCCACGGTCAAATTAAATAATTTTTAAACAAAGATGTATTTTCACACTATCTATTCAGTGCCAGGTACTTGTACTCCCCTTAGTATTCAGTACCAGATGCCAGTGCTTCACTTGGTATTCAGTACCAGGTACTTGTACTCCCTCTTTGGGATTCAGTACTAGGTGACGGTACTCCCCTTGGTATTCAGTGCCAGGTACTTGTACTCCCCATGGTGTTCAGTATCAGGTGTCGGTACTCCCCTTCCTATTTAGTGCCAGGTACTTGTACTCCCCATGGTGTTCAGTATCAGGTGTCGGTACTCCCCTTCCTATTTAGTGCCAGGTACTTGTACTCCCCATGGTATTTAGTACCAGGTGCTGGTGCTTCACTTGGTATTCAGTACCAGGTGCTTGTACTCCCCTTGTTATTCTGTACCAGGTGCCGGTACTCCCTTTGTTATTCAGTAATAGTAATAAACTCAGAATCAGTTAGTGTTTCACCCCCCTGGGCCTGGATACATGCGGCGATACGGTGCAGAAGGGAGCTACCGATGAGGAACATCTGCATAATTTGGATGCTGTCCTTCGGAGGCAAAAAGATTACGGCCTCCGGGTTTTTAAGGAAAATTTGCTTTCTTCCAGCCATCAGTTGAATATCTGGGGCATGTGATCGACGCACACGGGTTGCATACATCCCCATCTAAGAGCTGTGCCACTGTGGATGCTCCGTCCCCACAGAATGTACTGTGACTGTAAGTCAGTTATGTTCTTTTCTTGGATTACTAAACTATTATGGGCGGTTTATACCCAACTTGGCATCCATGCTTAAACCGTTACACAGTCTTCTCTGTAAAGGAAAACCTTGGGGCTGGAGCAAAGCCTGTTGACATGAAGGGTTCTAACCCATTTTGACCCTTCTCTACCTACTCAGTTATACTGTGACGCCTCCCCCTTACAGAGTGGGGGCTCTTATTCCCCATATATTGCCAAACAGAGTAGAAAGGCTGATTGCATTTGCATCACAAACACTGAATAAGCTAATTACGCACAGATGGAAAGGGAACCGTTAAGCATTACTTTTGGAGTTCGGCGTTTTCTCCAGTACCTATATGGACAGCGATTCACCCATTTTAAAGATGCAGATTTTACAAATTCTTGGGGCAGAATAATCTCCATGGGTGTCGTTACGGGGTGAGGTAGTCTGCCCTTGTTACGGGATGAGGTAGTCTGCCCACATCTCATAGGTTCATATGTGGTTTGTGTTTTTTATGGTGGGCATAGTCATTGTTTATGAGGGTTCTGAATGTCCTTGTTGCGCAGTTAATTTATGTGTAGTAGGAATGTTTACTTAGTCACTTTACTTAGTCAATTGTGTGGTGTATCGACTATTTATTTTGTATTTGTGGGGACATTTGTTTTAAGCGGAGAGGAGATGTTATGTCTTACTGTGCTCACCGTAGGAGAGGTAGAGTGTCTGATGGGAAATTGTATGCTGTGGTGTTAGTTTGGGGAAGTTGAGAAGAAGAAAAACCACATTGGAGATTGCAAGTGTCCCGAGTGTTTGCGTTCATTGTAGTTCCTATAGTTATAGGTGAGGATGCCACTTGTCATCAGTCCATGCCTCCTGGTTACGACATCACTCCAAACACAGCCGTCTCTGTGCTGGTGTAAACTGCAGCCTGTGCATGGGACGGTGAACCCGCAGTCCAGCCAATGCCGGTCTTCGAGACACAGTGTGGGATGACACGGGGTGTTGCAGAGAGTCCAATACCTGTGTCTGTATGGCAGGCGCAGATGTCATGGGGTTCTGTTATGACTGGCGCATAATACTCACGTGCCCATTGGTTCCAACATCGGGCGACTGTGACACCTGCCTGCCCCTCATGCTGGGCAATTACGGGATATGACCACAATGCCACTCCTGTCAAGTGCTGGTAATGCTGTGTACTATGTCTACGAGGCATCCTCTGTGTCTGGTAACCAGACATGCCAGCTCCTTGCAAATCAAAACATTTATGTACCCATCGCTAGTTTGCACATGTGCCAAATTACATCAAAATCGGACCATTACTTTTGGGTGCTTAACTGTTTTTGTCATTGAGTGTATATTGGAAATATAACAGCAATAGTTTACGAAAAAGAACCAATGGTATATTGTGCAACTGCAGCATTGCCTTATAAGGCGACGTTAGGTCGCACCCCTGACCTCGATATACCCGTCCCCCCAATGTTAACATGAAACCTACTCACCAAGCTGCTATTCCCCTTGCCATTCAGTAGCAGCAGATATTGAGAGGTGCCAGTATTCCGAAGTGAAAAACAAAGGTGTACTTGTACTGCGTACTGGAGAGAATCATTCCATATCAAATTATTACGTTATTTCATATCTAATCACCCAGTTTAAGAACAAATTCACTGGTCACTATCTCAGATTACTCTGAAAGAACAACAGCAAAATTGTATCAGATTATACTCAGATATATAGGAATATATAAGAATGCATTGGAAAATGTGAAAATGATGGTTAACTGCCCATATTGTCAAATGAGGACGTGATAATGTGCAATTTTAAGGAAATTTCCCAATCACATTTCAAAACATCATTCTGACACAGTAATAAATATGGTAATTCTGCATACATATAGCCTAAGAATTGATAAATGACAGAGAAAAAATGCTTTATCCAGCATATTGTTTGAGTGAGAAGCTCTCAACGGGTTGTCATTTTCAGAGCCTTGTAGGAGACGAAGTACATGATAAACCTGATCTAATCACATGTTTAAATTATACAGAAATCCAGTGAACAACGGGCACAGGCAGGAACCAACTCTGTTGCCCTTGGTTCAACACACAGCAGGGCGCACACCCTCACGCAGCCACACAATTACGGCAACTTAGAGTCGCCAATTAACCATCATGCACACTTTTGGACTGTGGGAGGAAACCGAAGTCCCTAGTGGTAACCCACGTGAATACTGGGAGAGCGTGCGAACTCCACACAGAAAGGTCCTACCCCCGACCCGGGGACCGAACCCAGGACCTCATTGCTGTGAGGCAGCAGCGCTAACCACTGCATATGTAAAATTAAATGTTTATATTTCGCGTGGCCGTGCGCCCGGCAGCACTATGCTACCTAGTGCGCGCTGTGCGCCGTACGATGGTTGCCAAAGGGTAGCACTGTACTTGCATGGCAGCGCGACTATCCCTGCCTCTCACGCATCTCCCAGTCTCATTGTCACATCTAAATATCAGTGCGATTATCCAATTCCGCTATACGTCCAACCTGTCTGCAAGAACGGAACCCAGTCGTAAGTCTGGGACAGTCTGATATGTTTCCCCAGTAAAAGCCTCACATGAGCTGACATGTTGCATTTCCTCACCTTCAGCACTAGATGGTGGAAGAGAATCGTAAGTACTGACGGCGGAAACGAGTCTTCGGAACTCGTTGAGTCGGAGTACCGTTTATTCACACTGGATTCAGCTGGGTCCCTTTTCAGAACTTTTCTCCTATTCCTTGTTATGTATTACTTAATTTTGCTTTTTATTTACCATCATTATTATTATTATATATATTTTTTGTGATCATACACACCGTGGCTGCTTTATTTGGTGCTCCTGGCAATTACCAGTAAATAGTTACCACGCTGCTTCTGAGATGCTGGAACACCAACAATCACACCACATTTACATTCATGTAGATTTGTAGATTAGCCATCTTACAGTGAAACTCCTGAGATTGACTGTTTACTGTCGGTACTGACAGCTGCAGCCACAGGAAGTGTCGTTTGCATTAACGAAGGGGGGGGGGGTGTTAATAAAGTGGCCAATTTATGGCGCCAAAAGGTGGACATGCTGCTGCCATGCAGTGTGACTCCTCTGTGTGTGTCTGTGCGCATACATGCATGCATGTCTGCATGTGCCTGACTACATGTGTGGGAGTATATTTGCACATGTGATTGTGAACACATTCATTTTCAAAGAGTCATCTGCACGCCAAACCACTGGTTTCTGTGTGGTTGCAGTGACTCACAGTGACTTCAGTAAAGTGTCTATGCTGGTAAAAGGCATCAGTATCCAAAGAAGTTTAGTATTTCGACAAATGATTTGGACACTAGTGCAATAACTTTATTTAATTTTATTTTCTACACCTGTGATTTACTGCAGTGTGTTTTCCAGTATCATGAATAAAATATTGACAAAAAGGCCTGTATGTTAGATAAAAAAGGAGAAACAGACATGGATGTAAGAATTCCAGCTACTGTAAACGGTTTACCAAAAGCACAACTGTGTGTGAGTGTATGTGTGATTTTTGGATGCCATATTAAAGGCAAATAATATCAAACATATCAACCATCCATTAGCAAAACAAATCAAGTTCTCTCCAGGACGTCAGGCTCTACATATTAATCGCCGGCAGTGACTTCACTGGCTTAACATAAGGAAGTGAAAATGTCATCACTGTCACCATGTTCCTTTATTCCGTCACCATGAATTCACAAGTATGCTCATGTCCGCACAGCGCACAGCGTAGTTATATTCATAAAAAATTTGACAGTGACAACAGAACAATGGTTTTTTCCTTACACCAGAGACACTGAAAGCTTTCATTCCAGTATCTTGTGTCATTGCATTTTTCATACTCCTGATACTCCTGATACTCCTGACTGCCTCAGAGGATTAGGATCACCCTGCAGAGTCACGGCTATCCCCCTTGCATGACCGCTCCACGCAAGATGCAAATGCAAAGTTGAACCATCTCTCACACTTCTGACATGCTGGTGCTGCAAATGCAAAGTTGAACCATCTCTCACACTTCTGACGTACTGGTGCTGCAAATGCAAAGTTGAACCATGTCACACTTCTGACGTGCTGGTGTTGCAAATGCAAAGTTGGACCACGTCTCACACTTCTGACGTGCTGGTGGGCCTCCGGTAACTGATGGACCTGGTGAGAATGTCTTTGGACGAACGGATCTCCCTGGTCATAAAGTAGTAGCAGACAGCATCCAGGCAGCAGGTGATGTTGGCAAGGCACATGGTCACCTGCATATACAGACTGATCTGGGTCTTTGTCGTGCAGTCAGTGATGGTACCCTGGTGTACCAGAAACTGCAGGAAGATTCCGAAATGGCTGGGTGTAAAGGGCACCAGGAAGGCGAACAGGCTGCTGTAGATGATTCGAGCACAGGCCTGACTCTTAGCACTGCACTCCTGCGACTTCTTCAGGGTGTGGATGATCTGGACTGAGCATACCACCAGCACCAGCGCCGGCAGCAGAAAACCGAACACCTCCACGCAGGCGATGAGCACCGGGTTCCAGCCATCTTTGGAGAACTCGTGGAAGCAGCGGAATGGCATCTCATCGATGTTGTGGAACTTGTATACGGGCACGGTGGCGGATAGGACCAGCACCCATATGAGCAGGCATATTATCCGGGCCATTCGCGGGGAGCGCAGCGTCCGGGCCTGGATGGGTAGCTTAATGCTGATGTAGCGGTCGATGCTGATGCACATGATGGTGTAGATGCTGCCATACATGGTGACGAAGTGCAGGCTCTCCAGGAAGGAGCAGAAGAGCTTCTTGTTAAAATCCCATTTATGGGTGGTAGCATGCATCTTAAAAGGCAGCGAGAAGAGCAGCAGGAGGTCCATCAATGCTAGGTTGGTCATGTAGATAGTCGTCTCAGTCCACTTCTTCAGCAGGACGTAGAATACCACCAAGGCTGTGGTGTTCAGCATGAGTCCGAATACAAAGATGGGAATGTAGATGACCAGCTGAAGGGATGTCATCAGTCCGTCCACCTTAGCGAAGTCACAGTCATCAAAAACAGTCTTATTGCCATCACTGTAAAAGGAATATGGTCAGTATTGGGTCTTCGTATAATTATTATGTATATTTTTTATCTAAAATATGTGCCTATATAAAGCTGTTGTTTCACGAATAGCTTCCTAGTACAGAGATCATGTTTACTTCACTTGCTGTCCATGTGACTGAGGTCCAGTCCCATGGTAACCAGTACAACTTCCTGTCAGAAGCCCACTAACCAAAGTAAATCAGTTTCAGTATTTTAATAAAAAGTTTAAGAAAACATTTACAACACATGCTAAACCCGACCTCTTACAAACGCAGTGTCATTTGAGAAAAAAATGTAAGAATGTGTAGTCTCATGTCCGCTAGTCAAGCAAGTCACTGTTGCATGTTTTTTCGACACTATAAAGAAATTACACTGGTTATTACTTTGCGTATTGCAAAATCGTGCACAATGACATCAAATGGAATGAAAGCCGCCTTCTTTCTGCAGAATGGAAACATTGATTTGAATTGGGGGCGCTGCAAACAAATAGAACGGAATATTCCGAGAGCAATCTCACTTTTCATACTGGACATTAGAAAATGTTAAGTTTTAAAATGAACAGTTTCCACGATTCACTAAGTACGGGTTTATTCCTGTCTCACCGCAGTACAATTCGGTTCTGCGTGACTGCTTCGGCCACCAAAGCACCTGCAAGTGTAGGAATTAGCGAAACGTATTCGTGCTTACTCATGTCAGTAAATGCTTTCCGTGTTGCGTACCTGTCTAACTCACCTAAGCAGTGCGACGCGGGCTACAAGAATCGTCCCCTAAACGATGACAAATGGAGGCAGCAGTACAGGTAAACGGTCTTACCTGACCAAGGGGCTCAGCGCAGTGACTGCCATGGTGCTCGCCATATCTTCTCTGAGCTGGACTGGTCGCTTTTTAAATGTTGATGCGCTTCTTCTTTCTGTAACAGAGCATTCCTATGCAATTACCGTAACCACTTCCCCTAACAGAGAAAAAGTGAGAGACCAACCATACGTGTTTGTGAGCCGGTTGCCTCAGGCAAGAAGTGTTGTTTACATGTATAATTCTGGGTTATTATTTTTTTTTATATAAATTGTACGCTTGGGAAAATTCAGTCCCACAAATGTCCCTCGGTTGATTTGTGCGGTTATCTACATTTTGGTTCTATGCCATACATTTTAAACATTTTAACGTTTGTTGATTTTAGCATTTTCGAACGAAGTGGCATCACACTGTTGTCGTATGTTATTTTAGAAAGTTAAGTATATAGGCTTGCATGTGATGCTGACAAAACCCGCAGGAGGCATTACTAAATAATTTTCGATAATGTTTAATTAACGAATGCCAATACAACCCCCTGAATTCCCTTAAATGGGTGGAGACAGCACCCCCCAGATGCTCAACCCAATGTTATGGCATTGGTTCCGCTATATTCGTTGGGCAACAGCGATTTTCGCGTTTAAAGCTCTTTTTAAAAACTCTTTTTTATTCTTTAGCTTTTAACTCGGTATCGGAGTTGTCTATCTTCTTTGGTGTTTTTAAGTGTTCGGGTTTTTACCATCTTGATTGTACAGCACTTATAGTTTCAGCTGCGGTTGTGTGAAATGTTCTTTAGAGACACAGTGAACGTCTGTAGAAAACTTTGTTTCCCTCTTGGTTTTTTTAACGTACGTGTTGACACACGTTAAATGACTAGACGTCTTTTCACTGCAGAAAGTCGTTTTATTTGTTGTAATCTAACTCCAAATAGACTGATGTCTACCAGAGGGAGAACACTTCAAACTCGATTAAAAGAAGCACTTCTTTACACAGCGTGTAGCCAGAGTATGGAATAGTCTTCCTGATAACGTAGTGCAAGCAGAATCATTGGGTTCTTTTAAATCAGAGCTAGATAAGATTTTAACAACTCTGAGCTATTAAGTTCTCCCCAAGCGAGCTTGATGCGCCGAATGGCCTCCTCTCGTTTGTATAGTTCTTATGTTCTTATGTAGTGGATTAAAGAATTTGGATTTTTAAAAATAAATAAATAAATGTTATTATAGCTTCACTGTACAGCCATCTTAAGATGTCAAGATTCCTTTGAAAATCGTGTAGGCTACAGCATTTTACGCAAGCGTTTGGGGTAGAGCAGTGGTTTGCTAAGCGTCATTGCTTAATGCATTCAGTGATATTTGGTTAGCTATTAAGTGTTAGTTACGTACTGATCACATGCTTGTTCACCATTAATCAAACATGACAGTTCATATATTCCATTTAGGCACTAATATTAATTGACAGTTAACTAATTGGTTAAAATCAGACTAATTAGACTTCACTTAATTGAGGGGTCAAAAATACTCATTCACTCATTTACTGCTTAAAAACAAATAATGAACTAGTAGGCTATAGGTTTTCCTATGAAATACATGAACTGTCATTATTGATTAATGATGAGAAAACATGGGATCAGTACGTAACAAACACTTAGTTACTGGTTAGTTAACGCACTAAGTAAGCGTGTACTACTACGTTCATGTCTCCTAAAGTAAAGTGCAAAATCAGTGACTGAAATATTAGCTTACATAACACCGATTCGTTACCGATTACCCATTCGTTTTGGGTCCTTACCATACGAGTCCAATGTCTAAAAAATTATGCTGTCAAACACCATACCCGCAACCTACCAGTTACAATCATTATATAAATCAACTAAAAAAAGCTGCAAGCTACAATGAGATACAGTGTATACACTATAGTCAAGCTTTTTGGAGTGTTGAATGCATATTTAACATAGGCCTACATACAAACGTAACTTACAGAAATATTTTTGATGCAAGCAAGATTATGATTGTATATTTAATTGATCTCTATCAGAAAATTAACAGTTACAGGAAAAACAAAAGTACACAATGATTTAAGGCCGGATCTGCGTTATGTAAATTGTGTGGGTAATGACTCGGATCTGAACATGTCTAATGTGTTAACACTTCACTCTGTGACCTTTTAAAAATCTTGATTATTTTGATTATGCCGGAGCAAAGGCTTTTAATTATTTCGATGGAAACTTAACAGTAAGATACTGGCCGCGATTTAAATGGACATGAGAAAATGCTTGTTTATGATATGTATCCTATTTCGTTTTTTCCTTTCTTTTCCCCCACCGTCTTTATATGCAAGTGTGAATGGATTGGATTTCAATATTAGACAGTTTAAAATACTGGTACAACGCTATAATCAGCTCTACATTCAATGGAAGGAAACGATCTGTCCTTCGGATTGGGGAGAATCGGGGTGTTATATGCTGGTGGGGAATTCAGAGCTCAGCGGTTTGAAACCGGGCTTGCGTAAGTCGCGTGCTTCTATGTCTACTTGCGCTAAAGTCTCTGCTTTTCTCAACTGATCATCAGTAGTGTGTGGGAGACCCGATTATGTCTGAAGGGCATGGGTGCGCAGAGACTGGGGGACAAGAAACAGTTGGGTGCTTGCTTTTCGTTATGCAAGTACAATATACATTGTGCAATATATGGTGCCTTATTTTTGCGCCTGCGCAAATGTGAGTCTTTTGTTCCCCTGTAGACTCAAAGTAGACGAAAATCTGAAGTAGTTTTTGAATGAGTAGTCGGTCATTGTGAACGCTGACAATTACAACGAAATATGTATACAGTGAAGGGTTTAAAAAGACGGGTAATGACACAATGACAAAAAATAGCCGGTCACTAAGATGACATACATACCACTTTCTATTACACCTTCCTTACCGGAACATTTCCAAGTCCCTGCTCGTACGAAGAACTTGAAACATTTGCCACATCGGCTCTGCACATGTGTTTGATAACTGACAAACTAAGATAGGTATAGGGAACCATATTGAATATTCCAGTGTTTTTACAATTTTCAATAATAATTCTGCACGGCATTTAAAAATATTGTTTATGCCTTAACTGTAGCATTTGGGCTATAATGAAATCGAAAGGAGTTTGTGGTTGTTCGCGTGATAGTATCACGCGTCTGATGTGCGCCTCTTATGGAGGCCTACCACCTGATTTTCCTTTGCGTTAAATTGCCCGTTTCTCTTCCTCTTCTGAAAAGCTTTCTGAAACAGCCTCGTAGCCAGCTGTATAGCGAGTATCAGGCTGCTTCGCTTGTAGTCTAGACAGTCGGAGTCTTTGAAAGTGTAAGATTGTATGTGTTTTTTTGAGCATCAGATAATGCGGTGTTTTGGGAAGACCCCACCGCTGACATGCAGAAATAAAGACGCAGTAGTGGTTTGTGTAGGGTTTCTCTGGAACCCATGTTCAACTCCCAGCAAGGAAACTGATCCAGTGTTCTAGGGCAAATGTGAAGTGAACGACATCTAGAAACAATTTATGTGTGTAAACTGTAAAAACACTCATTTGTAACCAAACTCTCTGGATAAGTATAAACTGTGCAGGCCTAATGAAATGCATAATACTTGCAGTACTGGTTTTTGTCTAATTTTGTCTCCTTGATTTCTTATCAGTAAGCCAGTTCACTTAATCACAAACCTGAGACACGCTGCTTGGATGCTAGAATTTCTTCTGCTTTGCTGAGGCAATTCGTGACCCAATAAGCAGATTCCTGTTGTGGCCTTTGATTACCCAGCCTTTGATTATCCAATGCTGTAAATGCAGTTAAAATATAAGCCCAAATTCACCCAATTAGGCCTGGTGGCAGGTGGTGGGGGCAAAGTAGGATTTTAATAACTCAGTGACCAAACGTAGTAAGTATTGCAGACTTGAATTCATGCTTGTCTCCCTGTCTACCTACTCATGTCCTCTTCAGAGTCAGAGCTGAAGTATCCTAGTATTACGAATTGTGAATCTGGCATCACCAACTTGTTCCACAGTAATGAGTTCGCAATAAGCAAACTCTGCATATCAATTCAAAGAAAAAGTTAAAAATCAATGGGAATAATTATTCGTAAAACAGCCAAATAAAAAAACCTGAATGGATCATGCAGTCAACAAACAGCCAGGGGGTGAAGGTGCAGGACACGTACCCCCCAATATTTAATTTGGATTTATTCATGCTCCACCAATAAATAGACCATAGCATTTAGATTATTACGTTGTGCCCCCCTCCCCCACATAAACTCTCCCCCATGCTGTGGTAGGCAGCCCTTGGTCTTATCCTTAACTAGGTGCCACAGTCAGTGGGACCGTGGCACTGAGTACGATTCTGAGCTGAGACAGAAGTCTAGTCTTAACCCAGATGTCTTACACGCGAAACCACAGATTTCCTGCTTATCAGACAGCTGTGCAGGCTTCTTCCTGCCCAATGTAAAGGTAGTTCACAGTATTTTCAAAAGACACATCAGTATGGGCAATTCAATGCAAGATTTAGCTTTAAAACATAACTGTCTCCTGGTTTAATGACGTGATGGTTATAAACTCACATTTTGCAGAAACGGTTCACAATGCATGTTGGCTGATAAGAATCAGCAGCGCTCCTGCACTACTTTGCACAGCTGCTTTGCGTCTCGCGCTGAATATGTAGTGTGTCATGAAGCACGGCATATTCTTGGAGTGTGACACGCCGGTAACAACTGGGAGATCAGATGGCCTCTAACTGGGTTTTTGGGGTGTAACGGCAGCATGTCTGGCATAGTGCTAAGATTGTCACGTGAGATAAAAAGGCGACTTTCTCTTAGGGAAGGGCAAGTCTGGCAAATGTGGCTATAGTCGATTGTCTCTGTTAACGAGCTGCCTAGTTGCCCGGCGTCTCGATTGTGGAAGTGGCTCGTCAGCAGCATCACATTTAGGGAATCACGAGTTTCATGCCAGGTTCAAAAAAACATGTGAAAAGGCTTCTGGTTTTGTCTATGAGCAGAGACACTAAATAATTTTCAGAATGACTAGCACATTATATTCATAGATTTATATTGAAGTATTTCTTAATTATTTGGAATAGTGTGCCCCCCCCCCAATTGATGCAAAGGAATATTAGCGCTCTAAAGGGCATCCTGGCACTGGTATCTTCTCATTTTTGGGTCCCTGGTCTAACAAAGGCCATAAATGTAAAATGACACATCTATGCTGTTAGCTGCGGGGTCACTTTCTGTTTTCTGATTTTTTTTGTTGAGCTTGGAGCCTACACAATTAAGTGTTTTAATTTCGGTTGAAATCTGATTTCCTTCTTACCAGATTACTGATAGTTTTCACGGGACAGTTTTCAAACAGTCATTGCTGTGTGTACCATAGTTTCAACACTGTGGTCGGCTGAACATTTCTCTCCATTTGAAACCTGTCGTCATTTTTGGCTCTTGCAATGTTATCTAGATAAGTGTGGTACCTGCTACCGCCGCACTATCAGCACTTTTGTGCCGGCTATGTCTCTGTGGGGGCGAGGTTCCAAACACCATGCATAACACTGTGGCTGCACAGGATATATACACACAGATAAAACCCTATGTATAGGCAGAGCACCAGGCTGCTGGTGATCTCTGCGTCAGAGGTGCGTGTGTCAGCATAATGGGAAATTCGTGATTGGGGTGCCATCTGCATGGATTGGGGCCTTCAAGGGTGATGTACAGTCTGGGCCAACGCCGCGATTTTCATGTGATGTTAATGCCGTTTCAAGGTGATGTTGCAGTTGTAATTCAAATTGCAAAACACAAAAACTGAGGTTGGTAATTAGTTTGATGATTCATATTTAATTGTACATTTATATTACGGTAACAAACCGGGGTTGTCTCATAGATTGGTGGGTAACACTGTGATGTCATACCTCCAGGGCAGTGGATTTGGCCCCTGCTCCAATATCTTTGCATTTCTATCCTGTCTTTTTTTCCCTTTGTCTAGATTCTTACACGAACCTTGGTTTTCTCGTACGGTACAAACACATGCAGCTTAGAGGCATCAGTATGCTGTGCTGTGTCTCACTGGCCGTGTGTGACCTGTGATAGACGTCACCCTTTCCCAAGGTGTGACCTGTGATAGACGTCACCCTTTCCCAAGGTGTGACCTGTGATAGACGCCACCCTTTCCCAAGGTGTGACCTGTGATGGACGCCACCCTTTCCCAAGGTGTGACCTGTGATGGACGCCACC
>JAODUD010000036.1:18306679-18333181 GCA_026784285.1 Stomatorhinus walkeri
CCTGGGCTGTGGGGGCGCCACCGGTCAGGATCTCGCCGCGGGCCTGCTAGCCGCCAGCCCCCCTCATCCTCCTCACCGTTCTGCTCCTCTCGAGACGTGCGCCAGTTCTCGCTCTCGGAACGTGTGAAGTCGTGCTTCCGGTTTGTGCCTGTCCCACCATCCTCATAGTTGGACCTTACTGTAAGATGGAACATAGGGGTGGGGGCTATTTAAGTGCGGCAACCTTAGCCGAAACAGCACCGTCTCAGATGCCCTCGCCTTTTTCTTCCAACACACCAATCAGCAAACACTTTTTGCTCAGTTACAATAAAGTTGGCCAAACAGAGAGGAACTGCAAAGAAAAGGCGGCCCACTAATCACCCTACTCCATTCGAAAGCTCTTTTCCCATCAGGTAAACATGAGTAACTCACTTTGTCCCCATTGCCCACAAGTTGAGAAACCCAGGTTTCCAAGCAACAACTGGTTCTCTCGGTGGACTCTGACAAGGTACCCCCCACACCCCCCCTCCCAACTCCTTCCGGGAGCAGTAATTGGCCACATGCAGAGCAATGTGACCAATCGAATTAGCTTCGACCAGGGGCTGCAGATCGGAAGGAGAGCGCGGTGGGCTCAAACAGACTGAGCCGCCGGACTGTCACTTCTTCGAGACACCCTTGGGATTTACAGGCTGTTTCTACCATCCCTGGATTTTTATTCATTTCCTCCGCCCCCCTTCCTTTCACTGGACCTAACTCTACCCACCCACCAATCACTTCTGACAGAACATCTGCGTTGAGGGTAACCCCCATCCTAAAACCACAACATTTGGTGAGTAACCATTGTTTCACAATGCTTTGGTAGCTTGAGATTTTTGTACAACTTCATTAAAAAGTGATAGGTTTTACCTAAGAGTTGCAGTAAAGTAGCAGTAAGGCAATAAAACTGTAGTTCACCAAAAAAATTAATAAAAATTGGTGAAACTACGCTAAACTCCACTGGGCATTAATCTAAAATTAACTATATACTATAAACAGTTTTTACACTAATGTGCAAGTTTGCTAAAAGACAGTTTGCTTTCACATTGCTTTCAAACACTCAAGTTGTGGCTACATGATGAATTAAAAGTATACATCAGAACAAAGCTTGTGCTGGCGGAATCCAATCTGAAATATTAACATGGGTAACAAGGTTTAGGTTTTAAAAATAGTTTTATCTCTTGAAGTGCTAATCTAAAGACACACACAAACTTATCTCCAGAAAAACTCAGAAGGTAAGAGCACATTTGGCTAAATGCTTAAAAGAGGTCTCCTAGACTGAAGGCACACAGTGTTAGCATTGTTGGAGACACGCAGCCCTTCTGACGGTACCCAGGAGCGCTCCCCCCTCACACAAAGTGCATCCCAAGTCGCTTCAAGCAAGAAGCAGCACATGCCTCTCATGTGATGGAACGTAGGATATTTAAGACAATTCAAAGTCATTAGTACGATTCAGAGCCAAAGCATTACTTCTGACCACCCTTGGCGAACTAAAGCATTCGCACTCAGCATCAAGCTACGCTGCCATGAAATTGATCCTTTGGTTTCTCGGTTGAACGTAAGTAGAAAACGGAGTGATAAAGTAATTTCTGAAGATAAATAATTAAAGCCATTTCAATCTAAGCTTTTAAAACTAGTCACACAAGCTTTAAAAAATGTCTGTAGAAGGGGTTGTTTTAATTTTAAGTTATACGTATGCCTCTGACTCAATGTGGATCGAAGGACCAGACAGCAATGATTTTCCTTTAAACCAGAAAAACAATCTTGAACAAATGGAACAAACTGCTCTCATGACTGATAAAAGCATTTTAGTTCCGATTCACCTAGTCTCTCGCAACTGATCTATTGCTGGAGAAACAAATTTTTAGCCCAAAGAGTGTGCAATGAAAAAAGAAACAGCATTTTTGTGTCCAACTATAGTCACAGTAATTAAAGACTTTCTGTAGGCTCTATAATCTCATTTGTTTTTGTTTAAAAAAAAAAAAAAGGTCATTCACACCCACAGGGTCTCCGTGCCTAGATCTAAGGTCACTTAAACAACACTGTTCACACCGGCAGCTAAACAGAGAACCCTGCCATCTTGCTGAACCAAACTGGGTTAGAAGACCAGATTCCCTAACAACTGCCACAGGTAAGACTGAAGACATACTGGCATTTCCTTATTTCACTATTTGTTATTTATGTTTACAGGCAACTATCAGACCAGGCAGCAGACGGTAGAAAGAGAGAGCAATTACAGAAGTACCTAACCTTAATCAGAGATAAAATTCTGAAAACTTTGCTAAACAAATTACTTCCCAAATTCAATCAATTTACTGTACTCAGCTGCATCAATTAAATCAATTTAGTATTCTACTCACTTGCCTGAAACAATCTGTCTTTCTTTCATCCGAAGTTCAAAGGTCCCCCTTGCACCTTATCGTATTCCTGATAACATCCACCTTTTAGTTTTCAAACTGTATGTTTCTGACAGGTTGTCAGTTCTCTAGGAAGGAGATTAAACAATCAAGCTAACAAATCTATCAACAATCACAATAACTAATCAAGGTTGATTAGTTGATATCCTTTCAATGACTGAATGGGGTGATAGAACCCATAAGAGGTTCATGCCATACATGTGGAAGTATTGAACCTGGTTTCATAGGCTACTTTCGCTTACTAATGGTTGATTTGTACTTGGGGAACAGAGCTTCAACGTCAAAGCGAAGAGATCAGCTTGAACCTCTCTGTTCACAAGGCACTCCTTATTAGAAAGCCATCCATCATCCAATAATTTTCCAGGTAAGAATAACTTCCAGTCTTTTGATGCTTTCATAATTTACATATGGAGTGTGACTTCAACAGGCAGCAGGTACAATACCGCGGGATTTTCACTGAGGTCTTTAAGAGGCTTTATTTGGAGTGCTAACTTTCTGTTTTCCATTCCAGCAGAGTGAGGGGACATTCTTGCCTTGCTCACCGCTGTGCAGGCAAAATGCTCCATGGTGTAGGATTATGTGTTCTAAGCACTAATTCATTCACTCACTCCTAGCCATTTGTACTGTTCCTCAGATGGCTGCCAAAGAGAATGATGTGGAGGTCAAGATCCTGTCCCCTGCGGCCGCACAGCGACGGCAGCGCCTAGTGACTAAGGACGGGCACTGCACTCTACACACTCCCCCAGCCCCTGGCTCTCCTGCCACTTGGCTCCTATACCTGCAGGATGTATGGGGAACAGTGGTGGCGCTGCGGTGGCGGTGGGTAATTCTGGCATTCTGCACCTCCTTCTTGGCCCACTGGCTACTTTTTGCCTGCTTGTGGTATCTCCTCGCCCACCTCAACGGGGACCTGATGGTGGACCACGATGCCCCACCGGCCGACCACATAGTGTGTGTCAAGTACATCACCAGCTTTACAGCAGCCTTCTCCTTCTCGCTGGAGACGCAGCTCACCATCGGTTACGGTACCATGTTCCCCAGTGGGGACTGTCCCAGTGCCATTGCCCTCCTGGCCGTGCAGATGCTATTGGGGCTCATGCTGGAGGCTTTCATTACAGGTAAGAAGCACAAGCTCCACCATAAAGACTATGTCATGACACCACTTTGAAGTCTTTTATATGCCTTCCATAAAGACTGAAGATGATTTGACGAACTGAGTGATTTGACAACAGGCAGAGAAAAGCCTGCTTGCTTGTAGATCAGGAACTGAAGAACTCAAGAAGTGACAGCCTGATATTAACTTACAATCCCAATTTACAGCCTAATTATGCAAAAGGGCTGATGTGGTGGCTCAGGCTGGAGATCTGTGCCAGCAATCAGAATGTTGCTGGTTTGAAATCCATGAATGCCAAGAGTGATCCAACTCTGTTGGGCCCTTGAGCAAGGCCTTTAACCTGAAACTGCTTCGTCCTGGGTATGACGTTAATCTACATCCAGCCCTATAAGCCGGTCCTCTCCAACTTACAGGGAAAATTAGGGGGTTGGTGGGCAGAACTGGCACTCCAGCCACTAGCAAAAAACTCACATTGTTCCATCTGGAGTAGTGTGATGCTGAGGTAATGCACTGCTGCACTCAGGTTCTCATCCCTTAGGTGATTTGTCGTGCGGTGGGTAAGGCAACGCGTTATCACATGCTCCTTACTGCTCTCTTATACAAAAGGCCACAGGTGTTTATAACCAGGAACAAAGCACCCTGTCTTTTGTAGTTAAGCTGTCTGAGAGAGAACACACAACCAGTGAAGATGGGAGCCTCAGCACTTTAGCCTTACACCCTAGATACTGCACTGCATGTCTTGCATTTGCTGGTCTAGATGGATCATTTGATCTCTGCACATTTCACAGGGGCCTTTGTGGCTAAGATCGCCAGACCGAAGAAGCGGGCAGGAGCAATTCAGTTCAGCCCCTGTGCCGTCGTGGGGCAGCACCAGGGAGAAACCTGCCTAATGTTCCGTGCTACCAATATGCTGCAGCGCCCTCTGGTGGACGTAAACATTAATGCTGTGCTCTACCAGGATCATGGAGACCAAGCGCTATACCAGTCCAAAGTGGAGTTCCAGTTGGACAATCTTGGTGCCAACCCCTGCCCATTCTTCATCTTCCCTCTAACATTCTATCACCAGCTGAACCGGCAGAGCCCGGTGTACCAGGCCCTGCAGGAGGGGAGTGCCACACACTTTGAGCTGGTCGTCTTTCTGTCAGCTGCCCAAGAGGACACTGGTGAAAGCTGCCAGAAGAGGACTTCTTACTTGAAAGGAGAGATAGAATTTGACCATCACTTTGCCACAGTGCTAAGGCTGGACGCTCTAGGTCAATACACAATGAACATGAGCAACTTTGCCAAGGTCCTGCCTGACAGCACCAACAGCAAAGCGGAAGTAGACAAGGAGTATGTAGTCCAAATCAATGGCGATGGGAGTGAAAGGGTGGAATAGCAGGAACAAAACGACAGTGCCTGTTCAGCTGGATTCAGTATAAATCCTAGGAGAGGCAATGAAAGAGAAGATGACTCTCTTCAAAAGCCTGCCCTTTCATCCCAAGAGAACCTCAAACTGGGCGCTTTGAGAGGCTTGGAGTAGTAAACAATCACTTTCAAAAAATAAAATAGATATGCATAAAAAAATCCTGACAGCTGGCAAAACAAAATGCACACTTACTATGATTCAGTTGAAAATGAGCCGGGGAAACCTCTGATTGGTCCACAGCAACATGAAAGATAAACATTCAACAATCGAAAGTTGGTCAAAGCACATAATGAGTTCAATGATATGAATGCTGAAAATCATTAAATGTGAAAATCATTATGTAAAGGTGTGCCAAAATGATTGCCATCATTAACTGCTCTGCAGTTAAGATGCAGTCAAAGGTGATGTAATTTCCAAGTCAAATTCTTGAAATTAAGCAATAACCACTATATTAGGTTAGTATTAAACCTTCTCATACCATGCATTTTGTATGTACTACATGGAAGTTATACTGAACACTCATGTACTATATTATGCTTGTAAAAAAGTAAGCTTGAAAGCAATTACCGAATATTTTGAAAGCTATACAAGAGATGCTCTGCAAGCCTGTCAATTCAAAGCAGTAGGTAACTGGGCAACCTAGAACTGAGAATGTCCAAAACTGCCTGTAAAACGGTATGTAACTAACAAACATTTCCCCCAGAAATGTATATTGTACATTAAATAATTTTTTTTTAACTGGAGAGTAATTTCACTGTTCTACTTTATAATGCTGCATTGTCGCATTGTTCAGGCCTCAGAGGCACCGAACCCTCCTCAGCATCACAGACTCTACCCAACCAGTCATACCAATTTTGCCACAATTAGGGATGAGCCGATCCAATATTCAAAATTGGTATCAATCCAATCCTGGCTTAATTACTGAATTGGATATCGGGGAAGAGTAAACAATTTAATCCAATCCATTAAAAATCACCGAGATGCTTGACCAAACTTGCGACATGCCGTGAGCAGATGCATCGCGTTCTCATGCAGGAGCAGCGTGCACCATGTGATAAGAGCTTCTGTTGTGTGTGAGAATGTAACCTGTGCAATACAAGGGTTTCGTGGGCTAGTAGCAGCATTGCAGTCTAACACCACTAACCTGATTAAACAATGCTGCTGAAAAGTGGTGAAGATACTGTAGTTTTAATTTGAATTTTTTCCATATAATGTCATATATAAAAATGAATAGTGCTAGAGGACTAGGTGTGGATTATTTAAACAGTATTTGTATAGGAATGATTCAGTTACAAGCTTTTTGTTCCATACAAGCGGTTGATCATTATAACCATGATCACTACAAGCAGTTTCCACTGTATCCATTTCACAGTTATAGAGTTATGCTTTTTATATTTAAGGTATGCAAAATGCATCCAGATAGTTTTTTTCTGAACCATTATTTTCTTTTTTGTTGTTTAAAAAAAAGAGACTGTATGGGACTTGTATCTGTAGCAACAGATATCCAAATTTACAGTAACGGTACTGTTAAAAATTAAAAAATGGTATCATGCCATCCCTAGCCACAACTGACCAAATTATTTGACCCGTATTAGAGTGCAACCAAACAGACTATTTCGCTACAATGAAACAAAGTATTCCAACTACATATTTGACAACTGTGCACCGAGACACACAGTATAGTAGAAAACAGATATAAATTTACACCAACCTGTTTCTTTTCGACCTGGCTTTTCAAACCTTCTGTCCCCCCTTAACGAGGAGAAAAACAAAGGTTTGATGGTTTCTACAAAACTAAAATGTCATCCAAAGCTCTAATGCCACAGAAATTCTGAATTATGCAGACAATTTGCTAAAGAGAAAGTACTTCATTTTGTAAATTACTATGTAGTAGAGAAATGCCTTTTGCGTGCATTTCCACACATTAGATACCCTAAAATAATTTTGATCTTTTGAACAAGTGGTACACCTTTGTAAGTGTTAACTGTATTAAAGTCAAAGCTTTTATAGAAAGCTCTTCATCAGACCCCAGATTGGTACCTCTCTTCCCAGCTCTGAGAACGATGCATCTCTCGCGCACCTCGACCAAACCCTCCTTCTACATCATCAAAACTTCTTTGGTAAAAGCCTCCATCACCACGGCCCCGACCTGCGAGACATCGGACAGTATTCACGCTCACGGTGATTGTAGCAGCCAGCTCATAATGCAACCAAATTCCTTTATTTAATGGCAATCGAAGGGACAGCACCGCCATGTGGTACTTGCCAAGCTAATTAATACATGAGCAGTGGTGCACTGCATTTTCAGCAGCCCAACATAAAACTGACATTCTGGCACTCAAGTCTCTTCTAAAGGACTTCAGGAAACACCTTGCTGTAAGTTAACTAAACAGTCAAGCATGCTCAGACTTACCTCTGCCTCTTGAGGAACTTCGACCTCGTGGAGCCCCTGCCACCGTTCCTCCTCCTCTCCCTGTTAGTCGCAGCACGGCGGCACTATTTACAGATGTTGAGAAGTTTCTCTGCAGATGCAAACATTAAATAAGTAAATTAATGAATAAAGGTCACACCTCCGCACAGGTATTATGTAACGGCTGCAATAAAAAGTTTACACGGTGTAGAGAATCTCAATTTAAAGTAATAGACATAGAAGTAAAGATCTGCTGTCCCTGTCATATTTAACTTGCTAATGATTGTACTTAATACTGTGGTATACAGCATTTTGAAAGCATTTTCTAAGGCAATGTTATTCTGGCATTTTGGATTCTTGCTGATAAAATTTGCTGATCATGGAGGCAGCTTATTTTGTCAAGATTTCAAAATACTATGGCATACTCGATTACTGCACAAGCCCAGTACTAACTGCACAAACCTAGTACTAGCTTTAAAACTGTGCAATAATGGTTTACCCATTTCACTACACTACTTCCATTTGTTAAAATATATCTGCCCTCTGCTGGTCTGGTGTAATATCACTGCTGTACACATATGCCGACCGTGACCGTCTGGATCCACAGATAAATGTACAGTAGTATGGACACAACAGTGTGGGGACCGTAATAGCACAAGGAAAAGTGAAGTATGAACTAGGCTTAGCACACCAATGTTGATGTCATTACACGCAACTCACACAGCAAACCTCAAAAATGCAACCTAACACTAACAAAATTTGTTGTTTTATTATCAACGTTACATATAATTTGCTGCAGCCCATATTTGAAAGCCAAAAGATCCTCTTAACATTAACATACACAACTATTACAGTCAATCCTACTGAATGCTATCGCCATGCTGGTGGATTATGCATAGTACGTTACATCTGATAAGAGAGACATTCTGAATAATTTCACAGCAGTGACAGGATAAGCAATCATCACCTGTTCTTCTTCTGTAAAAGGTACCAGTGCCAGTGGCAGCAGGGGCTCCTCTTGTAAAATAGGCAGAAATTCTTTATCTTGTAAGTCTACAGGAATCTGCATGGGAGAGGGGAGGTATCACTCATTTTCGGCACATACGACGTATACCATGAACAATGATTTTGCAACTGCAAATACAGTATCTGAAAGCAGCATCTGACGGCCACGAGATCCGTAACAATTTTGACAACCAGTGCTACTCACACACCTGATCATAAGCTTACCTTATTATCCTTTACATAAAGTGCAAGCATCTCTTCCCTTCCATAGCGGTAATCTGCAAGTTTATACTTTGGCAATGCTGGTGAGAGTGGGGGAGAGGTGACACTTCCTCCACCGGACAGAGCACGAAGCCTGGAAAAGAAAGAAGAGACAAATGGCAGGGTAAGTTTTACACACCCAGTGTTCCCCCAGTTTTCATCCCCAATAACTGATAGGCCAGCTGTGTAAGTTCAGTTATTTGTGAAAGCAGTAAATAAATCTGATAAAGTAAAACAAACCTTCTACAAGTAACAAGCCTGCAAGATTACCGTATGTGAAAGAGCTGCTGATTCAGCATTAGCTACGGGAAGTTTGGGTATTATTTACACTAGACATAAAAGAATGAAAACACCACGCCTTACCTGACTGAACAGACTAGCTGCAGTACAGCACAAAAAAAAAACAAGAAACATATTCGGGAACATTTAGTATGTTACCACACTCACCATTCAGGTCCAAAGTTGAGTGTCTGGGTTTCCGCCATTTTATAAAGTTCTACAGAAAAAAGAACTATTAAACTTCATGATCAGTAACAAAACCTATAACTATTTTTATAATGCATTTAATGTTCACTACATTTCACTTAATAGCAATGAAGGTACTGTTACACAGAAAGTGAAACTGACATACCAACCACCATTACACTAAACTGACAAAATACATAACATTGCAACATAACATTAACCCATTTTGCAAGACTTCATACTCCGGGCTTCTCAATAGTCAGGTAATGAACTGAATAATTATAGAATTGACCTGGTATTTTTATGGGTCTAAAACATACCCTAAAGCCATACTGTCTGTCCTAAATAAAATTCTTCCTTTATGCCATGATCTAAAACAACACTTGTATAGGTACTAACTCCCTGTCAGAAGGTTCCAAAACAGTGGTTAAATCCAAACCCTCCATAGAGTGGATATGATTTCAGTCTGTCTGTCTATTTTAGGAAATCAGGATCTACTTTCCCAATTAGGAAGTGTATTTTGGTCTGTGGTCCACCCCCTTTACCTACCCCAAAAAGAAAATTAACAAGAGGAATCCCCTTTGCTGTCAGAACAAGAGCAGGTTTGGTGTTAAACATCACAATCACGCAGAGAACAGCCACCTCTCCAACTGTACCATGAGAAAGCTAGCATGATCACTCAAATGTCTCATGTGCATTTTAATTATGCACACCGAATATTATTTTCAGTCCTTGTTCTTAACTGGACACAACGCATTTATCTAAGCATTTTTAGTCAATTAGCTTAATTAACGCTAAGGGTGGCATAACCAACGTGACTTGAACACGACTTGATACAACAAAGACTTATCTTTTACACCTTGGGGCATTATTAGAGCATAATTACGATTTCGTATATCTGAAGGACTAGACAGCATCTTACAGTAATCACAGCCTTACGACAATACCGATGAACATTTTACTATCGTCGTTCATTGCGCTATTAAATAGAGTGCAAAGAAAATAATATGCGCCCCACAACACGACCTAACTGAAGTTCTATGATCTAAACAGACTTACAAAAGAAATCCCTTTAACTTACAGCTTGTATGAACAGCGTGCTGAAAACTTTGCACCACGTATGAAGTTCTGAACGCCCAATCAAATGACACAGCTAGGTAGCTAGCATTAGCTAGCCGACGAGCTTACCCATATTGGAACTTTCTCAAAAACTGTTAACTGATTGATATTAATTTCCCAAACCAAATCCCAACGTGTCGCAAAGCATCGGCCCACAGCACTAAGAGAATGTAGTAGCGGATCTCCTTGGACGAGCGGTATTAGCTCGGCTGTCGGCATTCGTGCTGCTAGTTCGGCTAACCCTACCATCTAACGCTAGCTCTGCTAACCCCCCTAACGCTAGCTCAGCTAACCCTAGCGCTAAAACACCGGCTCGGCTAAAACTAACCCCAAACCCCTGACATAACCATAAACTCACTAGTACTCACTTCCACCGTCAATCGACCGCACTGGCGGACTAAGCCCTCGAGCCAGCCGTCAAACTCAGTCCCTCGCGGATAGCTCGCGCATAGCTCGCGTGCCAGTCCGAATCACGGCGGATAGCATTCACGAGCCGACAGGCTCATCCAGGGGCCACGGGAGCCCGTGCAGTCGCCATACAGCATGTACGAGCACAACTAAACAACTACACCACAACATACCTCGTAAATAGTCCCAGAAAGTAAATAATTATCTGTCATCTAGACCCCATGGCTCCTTGGCTAGCTAGCTAAGTAGCTAAATCGGTGTGGCTCGCTAGGTAGCTTGAGGCGTCGCGAGAGCTGTCACAACTTTTGCTCCGTACTGCAGTTTCACCTGACACTATGAAATAAGGGAGCAGAACCCCGCAACAAATGTCCATATGCCACCCATGAAGAACAGCAAAAGAAAAGGACGTCAAAGTGAACCGATAAACATTCTCAGTTATACTCATGTATAACTCTCACGAATTAATCCACCCGTTCCATTCTCGGCTTGGGCGGCTAGTCGCTGAGGCCTGTGAAGCCTGCTGCCGCATCAGGTTTTCCTGGCTATCCACCGCGGCTCCAAACGGCCTCTAAACGGCGCCAGTCCCAAAGTAGACCTCCAAGCCCATCGGCCAAGGGGCCATGCGGACATCTATATCCGTGCCGCACTACCAGGACGAGCCAACGCAGGGGTCACCACGACCCGAAACATGTATAACTAAACTATAAATTGTATTTTGCTGCAATTTTCGCTCTTCTAACTTACCTCTGCTTTACTGACAGCACAGGTTTTCTATACGAGCTCTCTGTCTCTCTTCGTTTCCACAACAAGATGGCCGAATAAGGGTCACATGACCACATATAACCTAACAGGTACCCGGATGCCCTGTGATTTTACCCCACAGCTATAGATGTCGCTAAATCCCATCGTGTGTAATACGTTAATTTTTTAAACAGTAACTCAATTAATAGTGCGATAGGACAAACTTATCAAAGCATGTTGCTGGAATTAATGTTTTGAATTCAACCAGTATAAAATTGAAAGGGTCTTTTCAAATAATGATGTTCACATTTTAACTTGAATTCTTCTATAGTTTCTTCAGCAGTCCTTAAACTGTCTGAAAATATTTTATTATGTACATCTGTTATTGCAATGAATCCAGTACAACTTATTGAGGTCTTAGATTTCACATGTTGAACTGTGCCCTTCAAATTCCTGATGTCTGCATAATACAGCTAATGAAAGCTTTTTTAATGTCATGAACTATAGTGAGTACCTTAACATAATTAAAAAAAACACACAGTAGAATTAATGTTTTACACATGGAAAAATACATTTTAATAATTTCATTTTGCTACACAAACATTAAAAAGGATATGTACTTCTGATTAAAGTTAAATACTCAAGTGAGACATTGTAAGCAAGCACTAATTAAATCAAATATATCAAATATTAAAGTCATATAAATACATAGACAGCCAACACAGCCTGCATAACCTTTTACATATTACAAATATGCCCTATTTTTGTCTATCTAGGACACTGGAATAAGAATATAGTCATAAATGAGTGCCACTTCCCAAAGACCAACATTAAAAAAAAGACAAAGTGAAAATTAAAACTTGAGTGTACCCCACCCGATACTTCTGATTCTGTTACTATTTTCTTAACACTAGTGAACAGTTTACTAACATTTTAGGTTCAGTTACTCAATAAAGTATTTGCAATAAACTGAAAAATATAAAAATCTATAACTGAATATGAAAATGTAGCCCCCAAACAATCCCAGTGTGAGACTTTTGTCCTAATTTTGATTTTAGTTCTAGATAGACGTCTAACCCAGTAGTGTTCCCATTATTCATTCTGAGCAGTGATACCACACGCATCTGACGTCCACGTTTAGGCTCTGGAGTTCATCAGCCTCTAAGGGCAGAAAGTAGACTGCAGCTGTCTGAAGGCAGCACGTCGTTGTTTTCTCTCCACCTCCTGGCGTTTCCTTTCCGCTTGCTCCTCCCGTATCTCTGCCTCAAACTTGCTAGCCACTGCCAGGGCCTGTGCCTGTAATCAACACAAAAACAGAATGCTAGAGTCCACAGCATCAAGACATGCTATAAGGTTAGCGGGACAATACGGTCTAAGCATCCTCTATTGCTGTTGAATAGTTCTATCTGTCCAGTAGAGGGCACTGTGGTTCACGGTATAAATAATTTGAAAACTATGGAACGGACACATATCAGGAAATACACACATATATTGTATGAAAGCAGCATCATTTTACTTGTTCCTCATTTGTCTTGTCAGAAGGATGCAGAGCATTTTTGTGATATGATCAACACTGTGCAGCACTGGAGGGGAATGTACCATTCAAATGCAAACGCAATGGACGCATGGCCCGGAGAAGCAGCATGCTGCAGGAAGTCCTTACGAGCTACGCACACGTACCTTGGCCTCAAAGAAGTCGCGTGCACCCAGAACCCCTTCTGTGGAGACATCGATCTCAGACAGGCGTGCCAAAGCCAGCAGCCCGCTCTCCTCCTGGAGCTCACCAGCCGCGGCCCTTCGGAAGATAAGCAGGAACTGGGTGGGATGGGGTGGGGTGGGAGGGGTCAAGGTCAGAGGTCAATGGCCTTCCCAATTTACAACTCTGATCGCCAGTAGTTACAATGCCTTTCACTCTAATCCCATGCAGATTATAGATCTTCTAATGCATATTTCAATTTATTCATTTTAAATATATAATTATGATTAGTAAACATGCCAGTCCTGTGTCCAAACAGCCTGAATATCTGTTAGTAGTACTGCTTTTCTACCCCTGACTTGTGCACATATCAATTTCACCCCTCTCCCTAATAGTGACCCCCCCCCACCCACCATATTGCTGGTGGGGGGGGGGGGAGCCTGAGACTAGGCTGAACCAGCATAAGGACGCCTTTGTGCCCCCATGAGGCTGCAGTTGTCACCTGTTGCTATGGGGCTTACATATTCTCAGAGAGCGTGACTGCAAGTGGGCAGTGGGGACACAGATGGACCCCACCTGTCAGCCCCCATTCCTGCCCCAGTGGGGTATTCTGCTTGCTAGCACCATGCTGCCATTTTGTTTCACAGTAACGTCAAAATCTTCACTGCAAATCAAATGACGCTTGTTTATTTGTTTTTGGTCTTCAACTGTGATTAAGAAGATAAAATGAAAGACACTGCACTGAGCCAGGTCCCCAGACTGGCCACCACTGGTCTCCCTTACCTCTCTGAAGCTCAGCTGGCCATCAAAGTCCTCATCCACCTCCTTGATCATGTTCTTCAGACTCAGGTGGGTCTGTGGTGCTCCAAGCTTCTCCATCATCAGCTTTAGCTCCATGAGATCGATAAAGCCATCTTTACTGGAGTCATACCTGAGGAGAGAGAGCCCAGCCTTCAGTCCATTGAAAGCACATGGTGAATTCTCAGTCATGGTGGGTACAGTCAGAGGAGTTGGCCGGTATTATGCTAAGAAATGATTGTCGTTTGATTTTGGATGTTTTTGTTGTATTTTCAGCAAAGGGGAAAGCCCTGATTTTATCAGCATTTGTGAGCACACACTTTTCCCTTGGGCGCAAGCACACAATGCCTCCGGCTTTTGGTCTGACCGATGGCTGGCAAACATCCATGTACCAGTGTGTATGAGATGATTTAACACATTAGTCAGTATTGTTTTAAATGTCAGACCAAGTCAGGGCAGTAAATCCTACAGTCCCTTCTTGTCTAATAATCTCCTTACTCCAGGTACTGGCTGTTCAATGCATTCTTTGTGTGACTCCTTTATCGCCTTATACCACAAGTGTATTTAAAGGACGATCGCCCTCTGCAGCTGGCCAGCCCCCTTCCCCATACAGGCTGCTACGTTCGAAAGACGCACATGGGGAGACATACCAGCTGAAACAGATGTGATAAGGCCATGCGGGCACAAGGTGGCCACATCTGGCGCTTAACGCTCACAGAGGCCCAGGCTGTCTGAAAGCCTGTGGAGTGTGTGGCATTGACATACCACAGACACCAATGATTTGACAGAGCTTCGGTGTTTTATCAGTGAAGAGGCACATATTCCAGGAATAGAATCACAGACATTAATGTAATTAACACATTAATAACACATTGGCGCTCAGCCTAGATCCTCCCATGTAAAGATAATTTAAGAATTTCTTGGCAATGAGGGGACCCCTCCCAACTGATATTTAAGCTTGTGAATGCAGAGGCGGAGTGACCAGTCGGGTGGTTGGTAGTGTGTCTTCCTGTAAAAGCTGCAGTAGGAGCTGGAGACCGCAGGCAAGATGGGTGGGGGAGCGAGGGTATGCCAGTGGTTATTAATGGATCTCTTTACAGAGTTGTTAGTAGGGCACAGTATCTGAAAGGGTGGGGCTGCAGAATAGTGAACTCCAAGCAGCTTCAGGCTGGTGAGTGGGACAGCCTAACCACTCCCGGAACATGGCTGCCCACAGCTCACCTGCGGCCCCCATGAAATCATACCCATTCACTCCCTGTGACACTCTGTTCCGGTATCTGTCCACACAGCTGGTGACCCTTCAGCACTGATGAGTAAAACAACACATCTGCTTTATAAGCCGACTCTTTACAGAGAAATAAATCCACACACTCTGAATTTGACTGTTTCCTTTAAATTGGACCTCTAGAATGTCCCCACATCATCTACATAGTCAGAATAGCTTTTGTTTTGCTCCTTCAGGAACGTAAATAGGTCTAAAGGAAGCTTATTGTGGGCTATGATTCACACATTACTATGCGATATATCACATCTCTGACAAACCTGGAATGTAGATTACACTTCTTTCATAGTTGACAGTTTTAGGTGACACTATATGAGGAAGACTTAGAAGATTAAGTTATTTAGGGTATTTCAAGAGTATCTGTTGCTCGAAAGACTATTTTTAGACAGGTAAATCTCAGTGGCTTTAGTGGTATAAAGAAATTAGCGGTTTACTCTAAATAACTCAACAGTAAACAAATGCTCTACAAAGCAGGAGTGAAAACTTCAGGCCTACCAACAATCATGTGTGATGGATCTAACCCATCTGTGGTCTGGATGGGGCTGGCAGAGAGCCATCAAGCCAAAACAGTGCAGCCCCGTGGTCAGGCAAGGCCGCCTTCCCAGTCACTGTGGCTGTGCCCTCATCCCAGCTGGCACATTCCAGCACAGCCCGGCCCTGGCGCAGAGGTCGTAGCATGGGGGGGGTAGGCGGCCAGAGAATGTGCATTGTTCCTACTTACGACCCACGCCAGGCCTGTCACGGAGAAGAGCGGCTTCATCACAGCCTCTCATTGTGACAGCCCACTCATTACATAGCAAACAAACTATGGTTTTATTTTTGCAGCATAAAAAAGGTTTTCCTGGATAAATAAGGTGATTTATGTGTGTGGAGATTTTGCATGCAACAATTTCATGTCTACTAGTGGTCAAAAGTCTGGAAACGTTTCCAATTTTTGGAGATCGCAGAACTTTATTCAACCGCTGCTCCCTTTACTTATTTAGCTGTCCGATGAATGATACCATTCTTTGACTGTTTAGAAACATTACTGCCCATATTGTGTAGTAATTTTTAAAGCACAACGTCAGAAATGCTACAGGTTTTCACAATTTTGCCACTAGTATGCACTTTGTTAAGGATGAATTACTCAAAGGATTCCATAAGCAATGCATGTGCCCTTTGCTGTGACCACCATCTTAACGAGCGGCAGGGATGGGGGCCGCATGCAGCCAGCAGAAGTCAATAATAAAGACTTGGAAGATCCCGGTGACGGCACTGAGAGAGAGAGAGAGAGACTGCTAAAGGTGTGGCCAAAAGAGAGGACATCCCATGGCAGCCTGAAGGGGACGTGGATCTGGGGCAGCCGGACTGTGCTTATGGGAGGGGGATCACTCACATCCATAAGCACTACTTATCATTTGAACACATAGTGCAAATAGCAGCCTTGCCCCCAGGCAGTTACACAAAACAACATGTACTCCTTCAGGGAAACTGAATCCACACTCTGATCCCTTCCACTGTTTCAGGCCTTCTTGGGAAATGTCCCCAGGCGCAAGTGCACCTTTAGTTCTCCTATCTTGACTGGCAAACAGTTTGTTTGTTTGTGTGTGTGTGTGTGTGTGTGTGTGTGTGTTGGGCGGTGGGAGGAGTGGATAGACATGCAAATGGTCTGCAGAATGGACAGATGACAGATATTATGGCTCACCCCCCAGCTCTGGCTTGCTAAGAGGTACAAAGGTAGCATTGTGACAGAGGGATGGGGAGAGTCCAACTGAAAGCCTGTCACTGAGACACTGGACTCAAGAAAGTGGCCCTTGTGCTAGAAAAATAGGACAACTGAAGTTCAACTAAAACCGCTCAAGAGAAAACATTGTGACTGGCACAAATGATGTACACACAAAACCTCTGCATAGAAGGCAAATTATTTCCATGACACTTAGTACCTTATCAGTAAATCACTCACAGAAATAAGAGAAGGACTTGAGTGTAAAGATTTAAGGGGAAACGGAGACATCAAACTGCTCAACAAATTGTAAAACAATACTTCAGGTGAATTTAGTTCAATATACTGCATTTGTGTTTTGCATTTATTCTATGTATTTTCTATACTTTATTATTTAAAAACCAAAGTGAAATTAGATTAAGTTGAACTTGCTTATGAATAACATAAAATAAGTGAATGCATGAATGTTGACTAAAGTAATAATTTATAAAAATTCCGACGTAAACGTGCTCTATAACCCCCCACCCCAATCACATTCGCATCTAAAGAAATAATGGTTCCTCACCGTTTGAACATTTTCTCCATATCCTTGATCTGCTTTCTCGAGAACTCTTTGAATTCAGTGTATGGGTTAAACACCTTGACTTGTTTTGGTTCCGTGGTGCCCTCGTTAATGTCCAGTCTCCGGCTGAGTTTCTCCGTCAGTTCTGTAGTTGCACTGCCATTGACCACGGGCTGCTTCTCCTCTCCCTCGCCGTGGCTCAGTTTGGCCGGGGTGCAGGGGGCGCACAGGTCCGCCGAAGCGCTTTCTTCCACTTCTAACCTGCGCTGCAACTTTCTGGCTAGTTCTTCGGATGCCATCTCGGATGGGTGAATTTTAAAAGGATTTTCTACGTCTCTGTAATTATATGTACTTCCCTATCACAATCAGCTGCTACTGACAGCATAGTGCTCCCGGTCGGGGCATAGTTTAGGAATGGGCGGCGCACAATCTAGCATCCATAGCATCCAAAAAGTCGACACGCCCCTTTTAATGAATCGGGCGAGAAACCGGAGCAAACAGCGCGACTAAACCATACGCGGAACAAAAACAAAGCACTAATTTTAGGGACACTTTCTCGCCTCGCCGGTTTCTTCTTGTATATCCTACACGTTATATTTCAATAAATTTTTCCACATTCATAAATATTTGATTATTTCGATGCCTTTAATTATATATCATGAATGTGTTGTTTCTCGTCAAAGAAAAAGTTGTTAGTAGTTCATGAATTCTCAGAAAATTAATGCGTTGGCCGGGAATCGAACCCGGGTCAACTGCTTGGAAGGCAGCTATGCTAACCACTATACCACCAACGCTTACATTTGGACTCTTTTGTAGGATATAGATTATACCTGAATACCATGCAATATCTTAATATTTTATGTTTTAATAGCATTTAAGCGGTTGAATAGTAATTAACATTATCGTATAACTTTATAATAAGAATTTTTTGTTTTGTTAACGACCTCATAAGAAATGCTAATCAATGTATAATACATTCATTATGAAAATCAGAAATGATAATATGAAATAATGTCTATACGTCTAACACCAGAATACAATCACGTAATACAGATACTTGAACTACATTTTTTAAAGCTAATACAAAGCTGTTCTACATAGCGGCTCGTTGGTCTAGGGGTATGATTCTCGCTTAGGGTGCGAGAGGTCCCGGGTTCAAATCCCGGACGAGCCCATATTTTGCATGCGGTACTGTGATTAAGATAACCATGAACTTTTAAAACCACTGAAGCGGAACATATGTCAAAATACGGTAAGCGATGATGTGCAAATGTAACTTTTTGTACGTATTTTAAAATGTATGTGATTTTAGCCGGGTTGGTGCGCATTTCACAGAATTCGAGGATTTTATTTGTCACAGGCAAGGTATAGAATCCAGATATTTTATTTGAGCTGTGTTTAACCACATAATCATGCATAATACAGTCTGGTGGGGCGCCAGTATTAAGAGTGACGGGACGTGGGTTGTTCTTGTAACTCCACATGATTGAAATTCTCAAGTTGAACGGCAATACCGTTTTGCTGAAAAGGCTGACTCCAGGACAGCGACAGCGCAGTCATCACATTGCGTGGTTTGAAGTTAGGTATGCCTGCTTATATTTCTATACTAAATAATTTCATACGTTTTAATTGACTTAGCGATAAATAACTGTCATTTCTGAGCACGAAAAATTGACCCCGACGTGATTCGAACACGCAACCTTCTGATCTGGAGTCAGACGCGCTACCGTTGCGCCACGAGGTCCTACTCAGCAAAAGCTATAGCAAGCGTTCTTAACGAAAGTACTATATATAATATTACTTTATTATCGATGTACGTAGCAAAAGATGTATGGTATTACGTACATTTATATAAAAATTATTATGATCATATCTATAATATACACAACACTCTACAGTAAAAGTAGTAAAGAAAGTATTTAAGCTTTCAGCGAGTGAATGCATGTATCGGCTCGTTGGTCTAGGGGTATGATTCTCGCTTTGGGTGCGAGAGGTCCCGGGTTCAAATCCCGGACGAGCCCTAAGCTTTTCCCCCCTTTTTTGCTCCCTTTGCGAAATTAATAATAGCAGTAACTTCTTCAGTCCGAGTCACAATTGACCGTCCCTTGCTAGCAATATCATGTCAGTCGTCATTTAAGACCATTAAAGAATCTTATATGCAAAATGTGTGAGGAACAAAAATAACTGGCCCGTACGGGGATCGAACCCGCGACCTTGGCGTTATTAGCACCACGCTCTAACCAACTGAGCTAACCGGCCACTTCCATAAAAAAAGCTGCAGGAAAGAGATCAGAAACATATAACACAGGATATTTTTGTTTCCTTGTTTTTATAAATAATTTCAATTTTTAAATATTTAATTTTGTTTTATTGCAAAATTTTAAAATATATAATAAAACAAAATCCAAGGTTATACATGTGCATCATTTATCTATTCCTGGTGTTTCCAGAACATTTCCTAACCTTCCTGTTATTGAGACCAGGGGCCTGGGTGTCATTGCTCGAGAACTTCACTCATCATAGTGCCAGCGCTTCCTGCCTCCACCACCTGCACTGCCCTCAGCAAACCGTCTCTCAGAACTGGGTTAGTCACTACTCTCCGTATGAGCACCTCCACCTTCCCTATGTAATGCTGCCTCTGGGCTGCCCCACAGTACTCGGCTCTACAGCCATGCATGACGAAAAGGGTGCATAAGGCCGTGATGTCGGCGGTGCTCAGCCCCAGGTCCTGGAGAGCAGACTCCCAAGCCAGACAGACCTGCCGATTCCTGGCCTTCCTGTGTAGGACTGAGGCAACCGTGGGCAGACTTGGGGCCAGGTCTGGAAGCTTCCCCAAGACCACTGAGTGGCAGCGGCGCAGTGTGTCCATTGCGTAGGTCACGAAGAGGTTTGTCTCCAAGGTGCTCAACCTACCATCGAGAAACTGCTGTTGCATATCTACATCTACAGCACCATGTTCATTAGAAATAGGAGATAAGGAATCCTCAACCTGTCATGCAAACCTACTGGTTCTCCAGCAGAGACACCCACACCTGGTCCTCGTGGACTTGCTGGTCTAAGGTGTTCCTGTGCTTCTCCAGCCGGTCAGAGAGCCTTGCTGCTGTTTCATCCAGCTCCTCAAACTGAACATTTATTGACTCAAACTTCAGCTCCACTCTGGCAGATAGAGAGCAAAAAAACTGCAGAACAAATTTCACCAACCTGGAATATGAAATCTTACCTTCAAGGCGTGATGCATGCAGTTGACATGTACAATCACTGTACAATGTAATATATGGAGCAAGGATCATAGACTTGTCACTGGCAGGAAATGACTCACTTTCTTATTTTAAGAGTTCTTAGCCTGTTGTATTAACATTCCCTAGGAAGCTGTGTTTGCAATTCAGCTGCTAACAGATAAATCCTTTTACCAGTATAATAGAATACTTAACACTGGCCTCTTCATCAGCTTTTCCCCAGTGGTGTCAGATGTCCCTTTAGATGGAGAAAAGCTTTTCTGTATTCAAGCAACCAGCCTGTAAATCTACACGGGGTGAAGCTGTCAAAAGCACCTCTGAGACCGGATCACCTGCTCAGCGTAGCGGAGAGGCCATTAAGCCGGGGCCCGTCTGAAGCCATCCTGAGAGCAGCGTTTTGATGGGGTGTTTGGAAAGCGCTTTTGAAAAAGCCACCGTGGACGGTCCCATGGAGCAGAGGGGAGCACTTTGGGAGATCTGTGCCCAGGCATAGTGACTGGGGGCTATTTTAGACAGCAGCAAAAATAGGCGTTACAGAGGGTTACAAATAAACCCTCCAGCAACAGGTTAGTTTACAGGTTATGATGTAGAGAACATTGTGTGTACTTCTAATGTACACCTCAGATTACTAGACTGGAAACAAGAAAAATGTTATTTAAAAGAAAATAATCATAATTTGTCCCTGGTGTAAGCACCATGAGGAAAACCCTGTCCTGCCTTCCTGAGTTGCATGAGTTTTTGTCAGAGTCTCTTCTAGGCTGACCAAAAGTCATTTACAACAGAACTTTGGAACTCGAACGCCTCATAACTTGACCAGCTTGGACATCAAACTGGTCTGTTGTATTTCTTTCCCACTTGTTTTTCAAACGAAATCTTGAAACTTGGCCATTTCTGCTAAAACTTGAATGGGTCAAGATGCATTGAACTGTACCAATTCAGACCTTGCATGGGTTAGTCGAGAGAAATCTAACTGCAACTTAACCGAAACCTTGGAACACAGCAAAACATAACAGACCTAGTAGAATGTGTACAGACTGAGGCGCATCTCTGATGGCTGAAACGAAGGCAAACGGACCTACTTGGGATGCTGATGCCGGTGAATAGCTCTCAGAGTCATGGTACCTCTCGACCGAGTTTGACGTGAAAAAGCTGTGTTCCTATGTTTGCTGTGCATTTATTCGCTGTGCATTAAGTGATACAATAATCATGGCCCCTGAAAAAGTGAGCAGAGATAGCAGCAAACCAAAGATGAAAGTAGTTGTCATGGATTCGGATGGAGACGACACAGAAGATGGGCAACAGTGAAACTAATAAACTAAATCATGAAACTCATACTGGGAAACAGAATCTAACACTAGGGGAATAAAAACAGGTAAACCACGGGCACAAAGCAAAAACAAAACACAGGAACTAGGAAAAACCTATAGAATTGAAATACAAGGGAAACAAATCTTCAAAAACAGAGAAAGCAGGACTTGAACACCAGACTACACGGCTAAACAGCCACATACTCCATTCATTGAGCCATGAGGCTATAGAGAAAGCAGGGAAGACACGCTAAAGACTTTAACAACATGGGGGACAGCATGGCCAGTGACACCTGCTGGTCAAACTGGGAGGAGACACGAAAGACTCTGACAGAGGGGTGCTGACCCTGACAGTATTGAGAGTAACAGTAGAACTTAAAAAGGAAAATTATAGTGAGTCTTGAAGGTGGTGCACGTGTGTCTGGAAGGGATTAAATTCATTTATATTATTTGTTATGGGGAACTTTGGCTTGGACCTAGAGCAAATCTTAACTCGACCAGACTTCTGGAATGAATCAAGATTGTGTTCCAAGGTACTACTGTACTCTGGCCTGACTGATCCCCTCCCACACTTCAGTTTTTGATATATCTCTCAATGATGTCTTCCACATGGCCTACTGGCTCCTTTCAGCTGTCTCTGGAGTGCCAAAAGCTAACCAAGCTTGGAAGGCCTCCTTCTTCAGCCTGACGGCTCCCTTTACCGCTACTGTGCAGCACTGGATTTGGGGATTACTACTGTGGTGGGCACCAACAACCTTACCACCATAGCTCTGCTCAGCCACCTCAGCAGAGAAGGTATGGACCATGACCCAATCAGGCTCAATGTCTCCAGCTTTCCTTGGGATGCAAGACAAGTTGTGCTGGAGATGCTAGTTAAAGTTCTCCCAGACATGGGCCTCTGCCAGATGCTCCAAGCATGCCCACACTATACATTTAGGCCTACCAGGTCTATCCAGCATTCTCCCCTACTATCTGATCCAACTCGCCACCAGAAGGTGATCAGTTGTCAGCTCAGCTCCACTCTTCACTCAAGTATCTAACACTTACGGTCACAGATCTTATGATACGTCTACAAAATCGATCATTGATCAACAGCCAAGGATGTTTTGGTGCCAAGTACACTTATGAACAGCGATTGACATAACTGTTAGGCAAGTACACAGTCATGTGATCGATTGCCGCATGTATCGCTTTTAAAGGTGAATGCGTACTTACGTACCAGCTATGTCAATCCCTGATTATGAACACCTTTGTACTTGAATATTATTCATTATGGACAAAATGTAGCTGACCCAATAACAGAGCACCACTCTGGATCAGATTATTTAAGCCACTCCTAGCAGAACAACTGCGTCCTCGGGGGGGGGGGACACCTTCCAACACCCCATCCAAGGTTTCCAAGAAGGCCAGTCTGATCAGTCTGAGTCAAACGGAGGTCAGTCTAAATGCCAGAGTATATCTAAACCATATCTCCTGCACGAGCTCAGGTTCCTTTCCCACCAGTGTGGTTATGTTCCATGTTCTAAAGCCAGTTTCTGTAAGCGATGATCAGTCTGCCGACAATGCACCGGACCACCACAACCCCCATGGGTAGAGGCCCAGCCACCAGCCGCTAACCTACAAGTTCCACCCTCCCTCCCGCAACGTCTAGTGCTGCATTATCTCAGCAAAGTCCAAGATTCTGAGGTGCATGACATCACATCCGACCAGTCTTCCGTCGAGCTACATACCTCGGAACATACATGGCTGCTTTCACAAACACTTTTTTTGTTGTTCTCTGAGCACAAAAAACTCATGGAAAGACAATTTAAAAGGTTTATAAATTTTCCAAGCAATATTCTTTTATTCAAGAGGCAAACGAATCAGAAATGCTAACGAGTCAAACCACATTAAACCTTTATAATATTTTAGTAGATTTATAGCAACATAGGCAAACAAATGATAAACAAATAGAAAAGATTAACAAGTCTGGTAAAAATACTGAATATTGCATGCTAGGATACTGTTGATGCTAATGACACAGTATTCTCTAAATAGATTGTGTGCAATTACATTTCTAACTATTACACTATTGACTGTGTAAGCCGTCATGTTTAAATGACGACACGGGAATCTCGTACAACAAAACATCGGAAAAGGGGCGTGTTTCTGACAGGCAGTGATGTTTTCGGCAAGTTTAAATGGTCTGTTAAGCATTAACGAATAATTAAGGTATTTTTCTTGTACTATTTTTAAAAGATAGCAGACAAGAACAAATTCTTATACAGTTTAATGTTATCACATCATATCTTTTGCAGAATATATTATTTTACTGTGTTGCTAAAAAGTCTTTACTGGATTAGAACAAAATAATTCTTCAAAGTCCATGAGAATTTCAAACATTTTTATTAGGAAAATAATCCATCCATCTTCCAACCGCTTATTCGGAGCAGGGTAGACAAATAATACCTTCATTTCGGAGAAACACGCGCAAAACCGTGTCATTTAAATATCAACCACTAGATGGCAGAAATTTCCATCTAATGAGTGTCTGGCGGTGTTTTAGCGTCCTGGTGTGAAGCGAGTGGTCATATAAAGGCGGATTGTGATTTGTTGAACTTCACCTTAACTTAGCCACTGTCCTGTGAAAGTTTTGGCAATGCGGTGTGTCAACATGGATCAAATTCATTTGTTGTTTATGCTGTTTGGTGATAGCTTTCATGGCAAACTGTCCTGACCCTACAGACTTAGACTAAAATACCACCATTTAGAACTTTTTTGATTCTGTGGTTAAACTGCTACTTTTGCCAAATGTGCCAAATGCTTTTGCAAATTTGCTTTAGTACCAAGTGTCCAGAAGACACATGCAGAGACAGCCATACCTGAAATTAAAGGGCGTGGGTTTTTGTTTTTTGAAATGATCTCATTCATATAGTTTGAATATTTGCACCAAATGTCTTCTTCAGAAACTGCTTCAACCTGTTGACATCCATAAAATAAAACATGTTCTGGGTTTCCCCCCATGCTCAACCTAAAGTTATGCTCTTTTCGGGCTGTGGTCAGCATGCAGCTGGAGATCTTCAGTCCAGAATGAGTGACTCACCAGTCTGTGTGCGGATTCATCTCCTGGCGACAGCTGCTGAAAGCTGCTGGTACTCAGCAAAAGGGGCTGTTATAAACAGCTGCAAAATGACAGTCAGGGCCTGTGGGGTTCATTCTGTCCTCAGTTTCCAGCCACTGACAACCTCATGACAAGCTCAATGATGAACTCACAAACCCACTGATAAGCTTACTGATGAGCTCACAGACGAGTTCACGAACGAGCCCACAGACAAGCTCACTGATGAGCCTACTGACAAGCTCAATGGCGAGCTCACTCATGAGTCCACAGATGAGCTCACAGATGAGCCCATAGATCGGCTCACAGATGAGCCCACAGACGAGTTCACGAACGAGCCCACAGACAAACTCACAGATGAGCTTACTAATGAACTCACTGATGAGCCCACAGATCAGCTCACTGACGAGCTCACTTATCAGCCTACAGACAAGCCCCAGCTGCCACTGTGGGAACCGGGGATGGTGGAGGGCCTAGTGGATCTTAGGTAATCGTGAGGCCATGCACCCTCTGCTGGGAGACTCCTCCCTGTGTCTGTCTCCTCACGAATCCCGTGTGTCAGGCTGAGGCCAGTCTTCTTCCCTCCCCCCACGACTCAGATGCACCGAATGAGACGGAAGACTAAGTGGGTGCATAGTGCTGGAATGTGGCCACAGGAAAAAAAAAACTGCTCTCCATTACGACGAAGTTGGCAGGAAGCTGGGACTGTGGGCCATGCACGCTGGAAGAAAGGCGTCAACATCAGGATCTGAGTGGGGGGGCTGACAGGATCGAGGGGGAGGGCGGAAAAACAGAAAGGAATGCGTGATCGTGCCTTTCAGTGGTTACTTTTCGTCTACTTGCAACAGAAGAAACTGTGCGATTCACTGCTTTATTGTCCTGATTATACCTCATAGTGTTCCTGAATTTTTTATCACTGGGTTCATGTTTCTTTGAACTAGACTCATGAACAATATTAGTCTAAAAAAACCCCAAGAGCTTTACGCACTTCATATGTAATCCCGAGTCTTTCAGTCATCATCTGTGTTCAGGAGAGCCCTTTGCAAAGGGAGAGATTTCCCATGATGCCTTGTCTAAATGTACCCAGCCTGGCTGGGTGGGTCCACACCACAGTGCTAATCGCATAGAGGCCTGATCCACTTCCACAGGCAGCACTACAGCCTTGGGGAAACACACACACTCATCTTTGCTCTTTTCTTTTATTTTCCCCTCTCACAACCTTACTTTCCCTGGTTCTCCAAAGCATTACATCATCATCTTTATTTAGCGGTCTCTTATTCAAAGCGACACCCAACTGAGAAAGCACGGTCGGACGGGATCTCGCACATGGCCAACAGGATGTGAACCAGTGACATTCACAGACACATGTCCTAAGACGCTAAACCACACACCAGCATCGATGTGGGTTAGGTGCCAGGTCCAGACTTCACCCCCCCTCAGCTCCACACTCTGCTCCTGT
>JAODUD010000036.1:18347804-18363155 GCA_026784285.1 Stomatorhinus walkeri
TTAAACAGACTTTTTCGTTTCAATTCAAAATTCATGTAGGCCTAGCACTTGTCACATTGAGAGGTGCATAGAAAAAATAATTGTATGTAATTTATCATGGGAATGGGTAATGTTAATGGGCCTGGGCGGGCGTGGATTTAACTTTGAAATAATCACAGGTGCATGGGTGGATGTGGTGCTGTACTGTGGGGGTGCGGGCGGGTACAGGTCTCCATATGCAGGAATCTGCGTTCAAGTGCTCTAAAGACTCGCATATTTAATCTTGCCAGTTGACTCTCCTGCTTGAATGAGAGAACAACATATCACTTCTAACACCTGTCCTGTCTATAGATGACCACTGACATGAGAAGGCAATCAAATGTTCTCCCCCAACATCTGTTGCTAATGACATTATTATTAAATTTACCCGGCTGGCTTCCTGTTTAGGGTGTCCTTCTTCCTTATGCTCTGTGCTCCCTGGGAATGGCTCCAAGCCTCACTATGAAGAATAAATGATTGGAAGGTGGAAGGATGGATAGACTGATCATTCTTGATTTAGGCCCCCAAAATGCACCGTTGGACCTGGATGCAAGTGACAGTCATGTACTCTCTCTTCTTGCAGCTGCACTGTAGGGTTACATTTCACTTCATTCTCCTGATGAAAACACAGAGACTTTCCTTTCACCAAGAAACCAGAGAGGTAATAAGACCTCAGGTCGAGTTCCATGGATGCGACCCCAGGGCCTCTTGTGGGACTTAACCCAGCGACCCTCTGTTCCTAAGCCCATTCAGAACCTTTATCCATATTGCCAGGCTAGTGAATAACTTGTACTATTTTTATCTATCTGTCTCGTTCCCCATATCTGAATAATTGGAATTATATAATATTTTTTCATTAAAATTTTTTCTGTTTTGTGTCATTGGGGTTAATAAACAGAAGCATTTTATACCCCAAGGGAGATTCCAAGAATTCCAATAAAGGCTAATCAAATGAAATGGAAAAAAGAAACATATAGCATCATCCACATCCTGCACCCGGAAATACAACAGAAACCTTTTTTGTCTGGTATTTGCATAATCCAGTTAGACATTTTAGAACATCTCTATTTAGAAGGCTAGCGGATACTTTTACAAATAAGTAGTGGTGGGCAGGATTCTGCCAATCTGCTAACCGCTAATTTGCAAAGCTAGCTTTTACATTAGCTGATAATCATTTTCGCTAACTTTTAATGGACTAATCCACTCCTGATAAATTTAGTTCCGCTAATTGTAAATCTGCTGACATTTTTTTCACAGGTAAAGTTAATAAAGTTTAAAACATATCTTTTCCTATCTGTTGTGAGCGTGTCTGCAACAGTCTCTCTGGTAGAGTGTTGACTGGCTATGTGTAAACACAAGACATGATTAGTTGATGGCTTGTCGGATTTACGGTAGTCTGGGCTAAGTGTAAGTGAACAAAGATATAGTCCATTTGAACGGGGGGCACCCTGAACTACGTGGAGAATAGGAGCCTGTATAATGAAGCTATCTTGTCAGATTTAAGGCCTCTGGTTGTATATTTCAAGTTTTGAATGACAAAGCTATAGACTAATAAAGAGTTGAAACTCTCCTTCCTAGTTCCAGTAAATGACGCCAAGTTTGTAGTCCCCAAGCAGCTTCACTGAGGGCAAAATGTCAGCATGGTCTACTTGCGAAATAGGGCTCTTCCAAACGCTTGTATCTCACAAATGAAATATAACAGAAACAAAAATCAACTGAGATTTTTTCAGGAGACTCTACAGAAATCCCAATGGGATGGTAATCACTCTTGTGCGACAGCTAGAGCATTACATGGGTAAAAATTTTAGCTGTCTGGGCATGATTTAAGGGTTTCAGAGACAAAAAACAAACCAAAGCTACATTCATGTAATAAAATTTAGTGGTTATTGTTAGCTTCAACTATTTCTTTATTGGTTTATTGGTTTACTGCTATGGAATTAAACTTTGGAATTGGCGAATTAACGGTTATCAAAATGTTTTGGTTACCTGCGCCGACCACTGGAAATAAGTTTGATGTGACTCTTCTGCTTAAAAATCTGTATGAAGACTTTTATTAGCCTCAGAAGTCAGTCTAGAGAAATGTTACTTAATCTAGATGATTCCCACAGAAACCTGCACTGCAGAATAATCTATTTTCTGAAGGCCTTGAGGAAGGTGTGATGAAATACCATAGAGTTCAGGGGAAGGGTATATCGTGTTATTGAAAGTAATGCACACGAGTCAATCTGTGAACTATTCATTGCGGTTTTTCTCCAGCCTAAAAACACACACAGCTCTTTTTTTAAAGAATCCTCCACGCCCAATCCCCCGCGCTCCCTTATGACATCATCTTACAGTTGCCTGTAGTTCTTTTAAAGCTACTGCTTAAAATATCAATAACTCCACATTTCCCCTTTCTAGAAACAATGGGTGGATTATCTTTAATCCAAAAGACCTTAGAGGATTACTCTGCCTCTGTGGGGAGGTCTGCTCCTATCGGAACCTGAATATATTAAACATTTTCCATCCTCATGAGGGAGCTAACTGAGCAATCTTCACATATCTCGGTGCGGATAAGTCTTGCTCCTCAGCATGAACAAGTTTGCCCCTAGGTACTACCATGGTAATTCTGGGTATTCTGCTCTGGTTCTGTTTTTCCTTTGCTGCATATTCAGCAGTTTAGGACCATTTCATTTTGCTGCTGATTCAGGCCCGGCCACCATGCTGACTCTTGTTCACGCTCCCTGCATTTTGCTTCATCTTGGTGACCCTCATGCAGTTTGACAAGCACATCATTTCTCATGACTGAGGGGATGACAAGTCGAGTTCCCTTCAGCAAAAGCCTATCTTTAACCATGAGGTAGGCCTGTTCTGCCCAGTACAGCCCGAGCGCTGGCTCACTCTTGCAGTGTAAGCATGCACATCCACTGTCTCTCTCTAGATCCTGTTAAAGCTCATCCAGGTTTGTGACACTCTCCAACAGGCTTCCGATGGCCATTTGCACATATATGTTTGTCTCCTCAAAGAATTTGTATTCATCAGGTGCCACGTTCCTATTCAACGGTGCACATGACAGCGTAACCGCTGTTGACAAATATTTCCTCGCACATGAGCAATGGAGTATGAGTAACGCATTAGCCGCATGCGAAAGCACCATATATGTGGATTTAGGGCATCTGATGCTTGTGACCCCGGAAGACTTACCAGTGGCTTGTGATCAGTTTCCAACAGGAAATGTTTGCTGGTGAGGAAGTTCTTGAAGCTCTCAAGGGTCCAGGTCAAACCCGATGCCTCCTTCTCCACCTGTGCATATCTGTGCCCTGTCTGTGTGAGAAATCACGACACACAGGCTTCTGGCTTTCGCTCTGCCTCCTATTTTTGCAGCAGCGCACCACCTAAGCTGTATGATGACGCATCCGACACCTTGCAGTCTCTGTTCAGGCCGTACGTGGCTATGAAAACCAGTGCCTCTTTCGACATGTTCAAAGCTCTCTGAAGCCCCACAGTCAGCAGTTCTTCTTAGACAGGACATTGCAAAGGCTTGCCTTTCTCAGCAAGTTCCCAAGCTGACTGACCATTCGAAGGAAGCACCTCAGTTCAGTAAGATATTTAAGTCTTTTCATTTACCTGATGGCTTTTGTCTTCTGCGGGTCAGGACTAATGCCACAGGCAGAAAACACACGACCCAAAAATGCGACGCCTTGTTTTGATAGGTCACACTTGTAGATGTTCAGGGTGATGGCCGCCTTCTGGGTCTTTCGTAGCACTGCATGTAGTTGAGCATCATTTTCCTCTTGTGTTCAGCCTGAGAACGAGACACCATAAACGCGGCAGATGACCCCTCATGACCCTCTGTGACCTCAGTCACCATCCTGTTTTGGAAATGCTCAGGCGCAGAAGCAATCCCTAACAGCAGACGTCCAAGGGGTGTTATGGAGGTTGTGAGTTTAGCTGAATTTTTGGTAAAGGTTATTTGCCAGAACCTCATATTAGCATCCTGCTTGCTAAATATTCTGGCTGCCGCCAGTCTCCCCAGTATTTCTTCCACCAATGGCACAGTGTATTTCTCACGATGCACTGACTCATTTAGCTTCATGAGATCAACACTTATGTGTACATCCCCTGGTGTCTTTGGCACCAGTACGATGCCTGAGCACCAGTCTGCTGGTTCTCCGACGCTGCTCATCACTCCCAGGTCTTCCAACTGAGACAGTTCCTGCTTAACTTTGTCCACTAATGGCAATGGAATCTATCTGGGTGTCTTCAGTGGGGATAGTTCTTGCCCTGGCTTCAGTTTTATAGCATATGGCTGTCACACACTCATTTTTAGTGTTTCCACGGTGATGCTGCCTACATGTGCCACTAGTTCCAGTTAACCAATAGCAGGACTCCGCAGTAAGGTGGTGGGGCAGATGGTGTATGACATACACATCTTCTCCCACCTCCCTACTATCCTTCTTCAGCAGCAGGCTGGTAATACCCACATCTAACAGTTGCTGCCCTGGCCCCAACAGCTTAGTTGCGCTGCGCATGGTAGGTGTTTCTCTGTCACTGAAGATCTCTTTAAACACCCTCACTCGTAGCGCATGTGTGGCACTTCACGTGGGGAGCATACTGGGGAACTGACTAGGTTTTTCCTTGCTGTATTGGGTAAATTGTGCCTTATCTTATTGACTGCTGACATGGTGAGGTTTCATTTTTGCGTTCCTTCACTTGCTTCTGTGCTGGTGTCCTGGTGCTTATTCCCCTGTCACATAAAGTCCATGCAAAACATCGTCCGCTTCATCCCCCACACAGTAAATTAGCGTATTTATTTGGGTAGCATCAGAGCTCGCATTTAAGTTGCTGGCCATGTGAATTCTTTCGAACCTCCTTATTCTCATCCTATCAGTTCATGCACTCCTCCCTACAAGACTCCTGTTATCGAAAGTCAAACATGCAGATCTGTCTGACATGAATTACTTACGCGGTCCAAAAACATGTCCCTCTTCTTTTAAGGAATCCTCCACACCCAATCCTGCCTTATTACATCATCTTACAGTTGCCTGTAGTTCTTCCACTTAAAATGAAAATAACATCACAGGCTACACAAATGACAAACACCTCGTGTGGAACCTGCAAAGGTGGCCCAAAGCCCCTTTATGACCTGTAGGGTTCAGGCATAAGCAAGCACCAGGCAGTTCAGTTGCTCCGATAACAAGTGGCCAGGCAGAGCCCATGCAGATTGGGCTCAGTGATACTTCACCGGTCCCACAGTTGAGGTTGAAATAACATTATCAATGGCTACAGTGACCAGTGGAGCAATATGTGTACACTACCAAGGCCATAGCAGTGGGATGATCTTCTTAAGTTTGGAAAACCACCTGTTTTATAGCTAAAAGAAAGCACACAAATGCGGTTGAAAATCCATATTCTTCCATTCAAGAAAAATGAAGAATGATAAACAATTAAAACATCACATGGTGTCTAGGCAGTCATCAGTAACAAAGCCAGTAAAATAAATACATATGTATTTATATAAGATGTTATGCAGAGTCTCTGATTTTGTAGTGTAAAACATTACGCAATGACTCATAATAGAGTAATGTATCATAATATGATAAGGTGTCACACACTGAGGGTAAACAGATCTGATCTGATATGGGACAACTAATGGACACTGAGCTGTCATGCAAGACACCCCACCTAGATGGTACCATGATGGAAGGTTTCTAATAAAAGAGTGTCTGAGTGGGATGGCACAATGAACCACTGAATGAAGGTGTCTTCCAAAGCATCCATGCATGGTGTGGGACCTCTGACCTACAAGATCCTGTACTTACAGCTGACTTTGATTTATTTAACCAGCAGAACGTATGTAGTAAGATGCCCTCAGCCTTGAGTATTTATCCTTTATTGGCCCCGGTGCTGTGCTGTTCCCGAAGCTGAGTTTGCATCTCAGGCTTTTCCTGAAATGGCAAAGAAGTCCTGGACTTTCCCTATAAACGCAGGACCACAACACTCAACACTAATCAAATCTCATTGCCGCAACCGCTGTCCCCATCTCCTCATCCTGACAATTAGACCCAGCAGCCATGAAAGTCCAATCAACATCTGGCCAGAACAAGGCCACAGAGGATAAATCCAGCAGATGTTAGTCCCTTAGAATGACACTCGACATCCTGTTAGCTGTTTGTATTAGCAGGATGTGAATAGTTAAAAGCGGAGTAACAGGAAGCCTTGGTCAGCCGCCATGGCACATGGTTGTATCTGCTTGCCAGACATCTGATGCTAAGCAGAGTCGGGCTCAGGTTCAAGACGCCTGGAAAAAACTGGTTGCTGTTGGAATTGCTGGTGACTAAGGGACACCCGTGCTGCAAATAGGACACTCCTCTAGATGATACTAATCCTAAGCGTAAAGTAAGTTAGCTAATGCTGATGGCCCAGTCTAATTGCTAGGGAGATAATACAGGCCTAAGATGGGTTACTCCCCAGAAAATTGGAGATTATTATTATGAGAACAAAGAAAGAAATTGTGAAGGTACATTTAATACCTGTGTATTATATATGGCAGGAGAGCTAAATGTATTGGGTGTACACATAAAACTGAGCTTTTCTGAGCAAAACTTTTCACATTTTCAAAATTCCTATTGTTTCCATGTTCTCTACCATAGGCAGGTAACAGAAGATTTGATACTCCATAAAAGTTGTGTGTGTGTGTGGAAGACTGATTTGGCTCTGGACTAAGACAAAAAACGAGGGGCTCATGTGTCCGCAGTGAGTCCCACCTTGGGGGACACATGAATGGTGATAATTCTTGCCAAGTTGTTACAGTTGAGACTCTTTTGTGTAGCACTCCCATGGCTCTCCATACAAGAACGACATCAGCAATGGTTTGTCCCCAGCTGCTGGAATGAAAACAAAGCCCCACAATTAAATTCATTTTCGAGAACATACCAAGTCGCTTCTGATCTGAAGATGTTTGTGAGAAAGAGGGATAACCTCAAGGCTGCAGTGTAAATGATACATTGTTATGCATATTTACATGGATTACACCGGAAACCAAATGAGACTCCACTCTTAAATGTTAAATTTGACATTTTCACAGCTGAATCACTAAGGTATTGCTGAGAGGATTGCATTCATTCTTCAACATGCCATGGAAGTTCCCAGGAGGGAACAGAAAAAAGGGCTCCTTTTAGATTGCGGTTTTTGAAGCAAAAAGGCTGGTGAATTGGTTTTGAACATCCTGGGTAGATGATCAACAAATTAGAGCTTTTATGCTCCCTTGGATTTTTCAGACTTTTAATCAATTGCTTTGTTTACCAGTGATGCAAACAGCTGTATTCGAGCCCTTTGATAATTCATTCTCCTAAATCAACACACAACCCAATTTATCAAGTAAAATGCTTCTGCCTGTCGTTACTGCTAACAGAAAAAGAAGCATAAACTATTTTTATCTATTGTGGGGTCCAACTGGTCATTGCTCTAAAATCCACAGAGGTGTGAATAAATATATAAAGCCATTGCAGCATATCAATTCAGCCATGGAATTTTTTTTCTCCATATTTTTAAACAAATCTGCATTTTTAAATACTGGTTTAATCGTGGTTCTGCTGGCAGAAGGCTATGCTGAGCAGCAGGTTGCTTCCAGGTTCAAAATTTCTAAGACAGCAGTACATAAAAACAAAGTGAAGCAGGAGACACTGCGAATGAGCAAAAACCAGGCAGGTAATGAATGGGTGGAAGCAACTTTCTAATGGCAGAGACTGTTATCCGACAGTTTCTCGTGAATTGGAAGATGACATCAAGTGACCGTCAAAAGGAATAGGAAACATTAAGTGCAGGTGTGAAGTACACTGCTAGGACAGGTCATATCAGAATTCTAGTAGCAGGACTGAAGTTCCATAAAGCAAGGAAGAAGCCCTTTGTTGTCTTCTAACAGCCTGTCTGTATATATACAGTATAAATAATCATGAAATGGGAGTGTATGGGAGTGAAATGGTGTGTACAGTCCATGTTATGGGGGGAGTGGATGAATATTATTGGTCATGTGGGAAAGAAGCGGTTCCTCAGCCTGCTGAGTCAGGAGTGGAAATTTCTGTACCTCCTTCCAGATGGGAGAATGGTAAGCAGACTCTGGTTTTGGTGAGATGACTCTCTGATGATGTTGCGTGCCCTGTTCCAGCATCAGTGGAGATCCTTGATGGAGGGAAATTGGGTGCTAATGATGTACTGGAAGTTTTCACTAGTTGTTGTAGAGGCTTCCATCTGGAGGCAGAACAACTGCCTCTCACGCCGTGAGAGATGCTCTTGATGGAACACCATAAAAGTTGGTTAGGATCTAAGGTGACAGATAGGCTTTCTTTAGTCTTATCAACAAAGATGCTTCCATGTTGTCCTGACCAGGGTGAAGGAGTTCATAGGCCAGGAGAAATCCTCCGAGATATGCACTCTCAGGAGCATGAGGCTGGAGACATGCTCCACCTAGTCCCATTCAGTGATGTTGAGGTGTCTTAGTAGGTGAGTATTAGATTAGAGGGCTCAGCACACAGCCCTGTGACACTCCAGTGCTCAGTGACAGTGTGGATAGACTGGGATCTGCTGGACACAGTCCAAAGGGAGGTGTTGATACCTAGTTTGGTGAGTTTAGAGACCACGTTTGAATTCCGAGGCTTCATACTCGGTTCACAAGTAAAAATCGGCAAAGCTTGGACCTCGAGGATCATGATTTGAATGGCCATGAGTTATAGTAATGGACAGTGGTCTATCTTGCTGGAATTAGGCAACAAACAAGTAAATTTATTTAAAAAGAGATTGGCCAATGAATGGGAAGATTTACCATCCATCCATCAATTTTCCTCCACCTCCTCTGGGTGAATCTCAAGGTATTCTCAAGCCAGCTGTGAGATGTAATCTCTCCAGTGTGTCCTGGATCTACCCCAGGCTTCCTCCCAGTTGGACATGCCCGAAACATCTCCACAGGGAGCCAAGCAGGAGACATCCTAGACAGATGCCTGAACTACCTCAACTGGCTCCTTTTCATGCGGAGGAGCAGCAGCTCTACTGTGAGCCCCTCCTGAATGTCTAAGTTCCTCAGGCTGGGCCCAGCTACCCTGCAGAGGCCGCTTATATCCATGATCTCATTCTTTCGGTCACTAAATTGAGAGCCTTCTGGCTCAGCTCCCTCTTCACTGAAACAGAATGGTACAGCATCCGCATTACTGCTGATGCTACACTGATCCGTCAGTCGATCTCCTCCTCATCCCGGTCGCCTCACCGTGCATGCTGTAGGCCATAGCTGATGATGCAAACAGGACCGTATCATCTGCAAAAAGCAAAGATGCAACTCTGAGGCCCCCAAAGTAGACTCCCTCCGCCCCTTGGCTATGTCTAGAAATTCTGTCCATAAAAATTGTGAACAGAATCGGTGACAAAGGGCCGTCCACCACCCACCAGGAACTGTTGGCAATAGGAATCAAAATATAGTTCCGTTTGTACAGGGATCTGTTAGCTTTCAACATTGGACCCTGTACCCCACACTCTTGAAGCAAACCCCCCCCACAGGACCCTCAAGGGACATGGTTGTATGCCTTTTCAAACTCCAAAAAACACATGTAGACTAGTTTGGCTAGCACCCATAAGCCCTACAATATCGAGTGAGGGTGAAGAGCTTTTTCAGTGCTCCACGACAGAATCTACATTGTTCCTCCTGCATCTGAGGTTCGACCGACTCTCCTGTCCAGTTCCCCGGCACAGACCTTCCCAGGGAGGCTGAGGAGTGTGATCCCTCTAAAGTTGGAACACATTCTCCAGTCTACTTTCTTAAAGATTGGGACCACCACCCCAGTATGCCAATCCAAAGGCACTGTCTCCGCCGTCCAATAGCAGATCACTGCTTGCATTACAATTAGGCAGGCCATTCTTCCCAATCACACCCTTCCAGGTTTCATTGTCATTACCTACGTGAGCATTAAAGTCCCCCTGCAGAATAATGGAGTCCCCAGGTGGGGCGCCTTCCAGTACCCTGTCCAAGGCCTCCAAGAAGGCCAGATACTCCAAACTGGTGTTCAGCGCGTATGCACAGACCATTATCAGAGTCTGCCCCCTGACACAAAGTTGAAGGGAGGCGACGCTCTCATCCACTGAGATAAACTCCAGTGCACTTGCACCGAACCGGTCGGCCACAAGTAGCAAATTTTTCCTTGGGAAGGAAAGACTACTAACAGAAACACTCTCCAGATTTGTGAGATGTACTTAAGTAACAGGAGGAAGGGTCCACGCATTCAAGGCTGCTGTGATGCAGTAACCAAAAACTAGTGGGCGGGTGAGAAATCCTGCACAGACACCATGTGACTTGGCATCTCATCGACTGAGCTCTTAAATGCCGAAGAGGCGTGATTGTATGCACTGTAGTGAGGTGCATTGGTGATGGCTTGGGGGCAGATCTTTGGGGTGATCTGTAATTGTCATAGAGACACCTGACCTACTGGGAAGATCACGCCAGAGGCCGAGCAGAGGGTCTACTCCTCCTCATCATCCCATTAAAGAAGTGTGTCTTGCCATCAGCACCATATTCTAAACTACAGCTATTTAGAAACAGTTCCCACTATACTTGAATATTAAAATATTCATTACACTTCACCAAACATTTTCCATTGGTGGCTGATTTCAATCAAATGTATCCCTATTTAGCCTGAATCCCAAGCCTTCGGTTATGTAGCTAATAACCTGGTAAGCACTGCTATCAAGAGGTGAACCCTTTTCTGAAATACAGTCATTGCAGAAATACAAGTAAAATTAATGGAGTGACTTCATTAAAATCTGAGTAAGCTAAACAGCTTTACAGTTTTGCTCTATTTGTCTTTGTGTTTGTTAATCAAACTATCAATCCTCACTAGAGGGGATCGATTGCATGGTCCAAAAATACAAGACAAATTGCATCCTATATTGGGGCAAAATGAAACAGCATTTTACTTGACAACATAATATATGGCACAGGTACAAACTCTAATCCTCATATTTCCCAAAAGAATGAATTAAATGACTGTACTGACATTTCCCTTTTGCACATTAAAAAAACTGAACAAAAATTACCATTCTTTTTTTTACAGTATATACACAGTATTGGCTGCAGATTTACAAATTGAAGTATTTCAAAGTCTTGCCTTAGAGTATACCAATTCCTTGTGTACAAACCAACAAGAAATATTGGCCAAGTGAGTTTTGCTGAACTCACATTCCGAATGGTTACATATGTCTCAGTCTGTGTTGGATTGAGAATGTGCGAGACCATGCACCATTACAAAGATTAGAGGTGCGTCCAAAACCGCATATGTAGTAGGTGAAATATGTCTGAAATACAGTGGTAGCTCAGTTCTCAAACTCATTAGAACTCGAATTTCTTAAAAGTCGAACCATCCAGTTCAAAAAAGAATTACTTAGAGCTCGATCTGAATCTCAGAATGTTAACCGTGAACGCCGACCTAAGATAACTTGTACCTGTGGGTTAATGAGTCACGCGGCATGACTCTCAGCGAAAACAAAAGGTAACGCTTCAGTTTCAGCCTCGCATTCGCTGTCACAGCTAGTGTCGCGCATGTTTACTCTAGCTGTATACATATATTTAAGCAGCAAAAATACATTTAGACAATGATAGACAGGAACAGTAATTATAATTATATAATAAAATACATTTAAAAATAAAGATTTCTTATTAATTTAATAATAAACCATTAATACATTTAATTATAATAATATTGTCGTGCCGTGCGGGGATGGAATGGAGACAAAGGCGCAGATGTCAGGGTATCGGAATTACGGGGTTTAATTACAGGTAAGGTGGGCAAAACGCAGACGGACAATGCAATGAATGGACTGGGAAAACAAACTGAAACGCGAACTAAATACAGAGGACTAATGACAACAACCAGAAACAGCTGATCACACTGGGATTCCACATGGGCTTCCGAGGGGGCGTGGCACACGGAAGGAGCGGATGATTGGGGCAGGACACATTGTTTTTTTTTTTTTAACTTTATACATTGTTTGGATACATTTATTTTCTTACTTCACAAATTATTGTTTTGATAAATATACTTAGATGTGTTTAGTACGGTATATGCTCTTCTTGTTTTATCTGGTTCATTTTGTGTTTAAATGCTAAAAAAACATTTATAAGGTATAATTTTTTGGGGTAGGGAACCAATTAATTGGTTTTTCATTATTTCTTATAGGGAAAATTCGATCAGAACTCAAACTTTTGAGTCCGGAGTTCTGAACGGATTAAGTTCGAGTTTTGAGGTACCACTGTATGTGAGCAGTACGTCTGAACCCTCAGTATAGATGAGACAGTAAGTGATCCATACCTGGCTGACATACTACGTTCTGTGAAAGTGATGATCACCGTGCTATCCCACAAGGCCACTGAGACAAAGACTGTCACTTGCTCAGAAATCTTTGTGAAGATGGTGGTGAAAGTGCTGTCTCTGTACGAATGTAAGTAGAGAAATGATATCCAATTACATAAGTTGACTTGAACGTGTATTTTTTTCATTGATAGCTTTTTACTTTCATGAAGGTCAAGCTACGTCATTGCTAAACATCCAGGTTAGGTAGTATACAAAATGGTGACCGCAGTGTGTCTGAATACATGCATGCTGTTCTCCTGTATGCTGACAAAATGCATTACTTGTAGCATGAGTATGTGATTTCAGATGCACCCTACATAAAACATGCGGCACTGGGTGGGTTTAAATATGAGACATATTACACAACTTCCAATCAACTGCTAAATAGGAGGTGATGAGAAATACAATGAAGTCTATGACTTTAATGAGGCATAAAAGGTTTTGCTTCATTGAAGTGCATTTTGTGTGAAGCTTAGCTTCACCTGTTGTCTTAAAGAAACTGCCTCTGGTCTGGACATATCTGGTGCCAACACACCTGCACCAGTTATCGATATGGGTATGTCTACAACCCAGGATTTCACATCCAGGTCCGGGTGATGCTGCTGTTTGTTACTGCGGGTGTGGGGCTTGGCTGTGTGTATAGTTCTGTGTTGAAACAACATCATGTCTCCGGAAGACAGACATGCCAAAGACACTTTGCCCACTGGTTGTGGTCCTTAGCCAACTTCACCCTTCCTCCATCCTTGTTAAATCCCTATCATTTCTTTGGTCTGCTGGTCTGTCTCCTGTCCCGACCGAAGCCTCTCGTTTTACATCCATGTTCTAGAGACAAAGGACACCTTTGTGATCCAGGAATTATTTTCATCTGTACAAAAGCTCCATAGTCCTCATACTGAATCTGTCGAACACAAACAAGTCTCCCTTATTACGAATAACAACAGCCCAGAAGACAACAACCGTATTCGCTGCTGAGCCTCTGAGCACCAGTGAAATAGGTTTGAAAATTAAACTGGGTACCTTCAACATAGCATACATATGTAAAATGGATGTGCTAGTCTGAGCCATAACGCGACATGCAAATAAATCGTGTGGATTTAGTCTTAAACTAAGAGTGAATATACGATAAGTGATCGTATCGATAGATTTTTGGTTGATTCATTTGTTATCTTGCAGTTTGTTTTGTAACGTGATTTAGTGCACTTATGCCAGTTAATGTGCTGAATATGCCACCTTTGGAAACTCTGCTTTGCGTCACGTCGTCGCTGCCTCAACGTGTTGATGTACGAAGAAGTGAGAGCAGCCTAGCGAGGAAAAATCCCATCTTTTGTACTCTATTTATAAGGAGATAGAATAACGCCCGCTGCGTATCTGTGTCTGCGCACATCTCCGCCCTTCGGCGGCAGCAGAGGGAGTTCCGAGCCGGGTGGGGACAGCTGATGCTGCGCGAGTCCAACGTGGAGAGTCTCGGAGCGCGGAGCGGGTCGGTATGATCTTGCTTCCATGGGGACTTGAGACAGCCTACATTATTAAGCGATTTCCGGACTCCTGTGGGCACCATGACCTCTTCGCAACATAAAAAAGTAAAAGGACAAGTATGCTTTTTCTGGAGCACGAGCATGCCCTTGAACGCGTAAGTAAATCAATTAAGATGTCTAGCAAACCAGTGGTTTCTTGATTTTTACTCTAAAATCAAGTTTTAACTGTGATTTACACTCCAGTGAAAATGAGGCATCAGAAAGCGTGTAACTATCCTGGATCATTTGTAAGAGCGTGTTCTTTATCATCCCGTTATACATTTACAGCACTTCTTTAATTGGGAGGATTATCTTAATAACGATAAATGTGTGTTGTTGTGAAATTACACCAATTACACGATAAAAGCGAGTGAATGTTACATTGAGACTTTTCAGATAATTTAAGATAAAGACAGACAGTATAGCAATCAGACAATGTAACGTACGTGTAAATTCCCACCTCAGTGTACCATATTCCAACAGTATAGAGTATCTTTACGCGTCAACTGAGTGCTTTTTCCAAGTGTCCTAGTTTCTAAAAGAACCATTTACTGGAATACAGTAACAACTAAGCGACTCGTACGCTTAATTATTTGCTAATGAAGATAAACTCATGTCATATCTTATAATATTGTAATGGGACTTGGGGTACTAGAGTGGATGAAATGAAATTGAATGAGATACATTTAGGCGGCGTAGGGGATCTTTCCCACAGTGCGCGATCCTGAGATCTGCAACAAGTCACTGTGAAAACTAGGATTATCAAGCGGAATTTTCAAAACAGAAGCAAATTCATTACGAATATCGTTCGAGATTTTAGAGGCAAGAGGCTGATACCATGTGGAATACAGGCGCATAAATACAACAAAAAGATGCCTTAAATTCTAGGTTACTAAAGAACATTTCTGCACGCAGCTGTTTTCCATTGTAGCTTTTATTTCACGCTTCACGATTTGTTTAATTTGCAGCATTCTTTCCTCACAAACATGTGGAAACATTTAAATGTCAAAAGAGATTTATACATTTTAATTTGTAGCATAATTTTTATGACGCTGCTTCGCTGGCAAATTAATCCTCATTTAACTGGAATCTAAGACGGGTAAAGCACAAGAGAAAATCGCATTATCAGTGTTCTTTATCTTTTGCTGATAATATACTACTTCTAGGCACCGTGGTGGGATTCTTTAGCTTTTTCGAACTTTATCAGCTTAACCTTGATGCTTACAGGTTGTTTTGGAACTTGACTAACAGGCCTGTTTTAGTATAATGGATGTCATTTTAACATAGTAGAAATATTATTGCCCATGCCAGTTTCAAAAAATAATTGTAGACTTGCACTTTTGGAATGATGGGATCATGTAACGATGACAGAATCACCACCCACAACCACAATCAACATTTTTTTATTGTCTTAAAAATGTACTTGACATTTCAAAGGCTGAACTCAGTAG
>JAODUD010000036.1:18405932-18427872 GCA_026784285.1 Stomatorhinus walkeri
ACCAACCAGTTGAGTACTCTGTGACTGTGACTCTTTATGCTCAACTGGTTGGTTGAAACAAAATCCTGGTTTGGATTTTTACTTTCTGGACCTGAAATGTCTGCCTCTGTTTTATTCTGTTATATCCATCCATGAAGAAGAGTCACTATCTTTGCACCTTATACCGGGATATCGTTGCCTCACATACATGTTGGTGTGTTGTTGATCAGGTTGGGTCTTCTAGTGTTTAGATGGTCAGACGTCGGGGGCCTGGAAAGGCTACAGACCGTGGCCTGATGGGAAATGTTACATAATGGCACTGTGGGACAAGAGGTTAAGAAGCTGCCACAGCGTAGCGGAGCAGGGTGAGGAAAGCTTCACTCCATCACTCAGCTGTGATGACACACACCCCGAAAGTGGTGACCAGACTGTTCAGGTTGTGGGATAGGAGCCTAAAACAGCCTGGAGGACAGCAAGCCATTCCCAGATGACGAGACCTGCTCTCGCAAACCGACCCACGGTGCTTTTTTGGGACCGGCTTAGCGTTGGCAATGCAGAGCTGCACGCAAAGTGCTGGTTCTTTACCCGGCGGGATTCTGCCAGCGGGCCGGATTTGGTGCCAGGAAATGGGGTTTGGATGAGAAAGGGATTTTTTTTATAGCCAGGGAAGTGGGCAGAATGTGCAGCTGAGGGTGTATGGTGAGGAAAGACGTGTTTCTTCACAGGAACCAGGAAAATGCTAGATTAACGTTATATTAAATCATAACTCACCATTTTGTTCATCGTACATGGAAAGGCTTCATGTCACTTAAACTACACAGTGAGAGCCTCTGTCCAGGAGGGGCCCCGGGGCCATAAGGCTCCAGAATGTGATCTATGGCATGTGCAATGGGGGGGGGGGTTATTCCCCCAACTCCTGCTGCCTGGTCTCTGGGAGGGGCAGGCTAGAAGTCACTTGTAGGGGTGGCCTTTGACCCCGATGGCAACCAGATGCATCTGTGAGATTGCAGGAGCCCCTTACCACGTCTTTGATATTAGCCAAATCTGGAGTGATGCACTCCTCGGGGGGGAGGGTGGCAGTAAGTAGCCGCATGCTGTTTTAGATGATGTATCTGCACATATTTGCAGAGCATATGTTCCTAAGCGAGTAATGTGTCCGGGGGCTGCATTTCCGCCACATTATGGAAGAGGTTTATGCTAAGTACCGAGTGTCCAGCCTGAGGGCCGGGGGGGCACTCTCCATCAAAACTCAAACCTTCGGAGAGCGCTATGTTATTGCGGTAGGGAGGTAATGGACTGGACGGGGTCAGAAGGACCCATGAGGAGGACTGGGGGGCGGGGGGGCACTCCGCTGATGTATGCCTGTGTGCCGTGTTAGCCGCTTAGCATCAAAGGCCATTGAAAGGAAGCTGTATATGGGGGAGCTGGGGCAGGATGTCTAGTGATGGAGGGAATGGCTGGAGCAGTAAGCAGGAAGAGAAACTGCCGCATCAGTGGTGAATGACATGAAAATTAAGCAACATACATCATGGTGTATTACTGGCTAATTATCAATCACTACTCATTAAAGAAATCAAAGCCTTAGTTTGGGGTATGGTGAAAGCCTGTAGAGAAGATAATGCACAGCCTGCGGAGCCCATTGATGGGTGGGTCCCAGAGAGGTACTGAGACAGTGGTCACGCCCCCTAGAGGCCGGCCTGATTTCCATGCTGATTAGTCCTACATGCATTATAAAGGAACCCTAATGTGTTTTTAAATGTATATGAGATGTATATGTATAATCTGTATCGTGATGTGTTTGAATGTTTTAACGCTGAAAGTTTCCAAATGACAAATAATTTATTTCTTAGGCTTTTCTGAAGCTTCAAGTTAAATGGAGTAACTGCTGCATTTTTCTGTCATTAGCACTTCTCAATAAGTCCTTTCCAAAACCCAACACTTCCTCTGGCCACAAGCTTCATCTCTTTATAAAGACAGGCCAGACTCAGCCGCTATGTGGGTTTACAAGAAAAAAGTGAAAATTTGTCTCTGGTGAAACCAAATCAGTCCCCAGTATGTTTCTCAAATGGCTGAGTTGCCAGCATTAACAGAGAGACAATGGAGGACACCTCTCATATGTATGTTCAGTAATGCAGATAAAATAGGCCCTAATTGCTGTTGTTAAGCTTTTAGGAGTTATTATATAGCATTAGCATTTACCATTAACATTTGTTCCAAAAAAAAAAAATTCAAAAATCTGAATAGTAGCTATATTCCACTGGGTGTTGGGGTGATTGTTTAAGTGCTGTAATGGTTTTCCAGTTGACAGTTTCTGTCAATTTGAGATTATTTTTTGCTCCAAATAGACTAATATTTATGCATAGAATTGGCTTACAGTAAGTTCATGGCTTACTATAAATGGAAACTTATTGTAAGAGTGTCCCTCAGTGTGTTTCGGTAAGATGTAAAAATGCTTTAGTTTTGCTTTTTTTTTTTTTTTTTGATCAAGTTTTTGATGCATGGCTGGAAACATGGTTTTCTTACTTACTGTATGTGTTGTGCCTGTTCCTTTTATGTGATCTGTGGACCTGAAGTGGATTTATTGAATACAGTATTAAATGACTAAATGAATGCTGTTCAGAATGTTACCCAATAATGGACTTTGGAGTGAATGAATCTCAGATCAGCTGGATGCGAGTAGAGCTTAGCTAAGCCGAGTCACGCTGCTTCGCACTCTCATCCAAACTCCGCCTCCTACGCTGTTTCCCTGGCTGCCCTTGTTTATAAGCAAGCCAGCGTCACCAGCAGAGGATCGCGCCTTTTCCCGGCACCAGTCCAGCACGGTTTCCGATTCGGCTCTTAATGGCCACTCGAGGAGAAGCGTACCTGATCGTCTGGGAGCAGCGGTGTGATCCGTGAGTGATTAAGCCATCAAGGGGCCAATTAATTGGCGAAGAGCGCCGCCTTCACCCCTGGCCAGCGGCATGGCGCGGCACACGACATCAGCACCCTAATGAGCCCGAAAAGATTAGCTGCTGCTGCAGATCGCGGAAAAAAAGAACCCAGACAGCGGGGTAACACTTCAATAAGCATCGGCAGTCATCCTGAAATTCTGTTCATTAAAAAGTCCAAAGGAGAAAACGTGTAGTGAGACCAGGCCCACGCATCCTGTCATTAAAGTGGAATCTCAGTGCTTGATAAGATCTGCTAGGGGAGACGCAAGCTGGTTCTGAACAGGTTCTGAAGCTTCAGGCCTCTCCTGAGCAGCAAAGTTAACAAAAAAATCCAGAAAAATATTTGGTCATAGATCTGAAATCAAGTGCCCACCAGTCTCCACCTCTCCTGACCTGTCTGATGTCATAATGGAAGATCAATTGTAGGTCTAATATTAGACCTTCAAGATTAAATCTTTAGAATTATTTTTCAGTTATTCCATCATCTCCAAATCCTTTTTTCCTGTTTATTCAAGGATTCACTTTCTACAGTCTGCATACAGAATAATGAAATACTTCATCATAAATTAATATTGTTAAGCTTATGTGTCAATAAATGCATATTTACTTTTTCATGCATTTTTACTCGTATTTCTTGATGAATCATCATCAATGCAGCAAAATCAGGTTCTATTCCCCTGTAAATAAGACCCTGTAGCTGCATTGTAAAATGACATCAGCAGATTCATATAGGATACTACACTGAGCCAGAGGAGCTGAGAGCTGGGGCTCTGTGCTGCTGTGTGTAGGTGACCTTGAGCGCTGTGTCCGTGGAGATTTTACTCGCTACGCACAGTGTGAGAGAGGAATGCCCGAAATGCTAAAGGATTCCCCCTTATTAAGCCCTCTAAGGAAGCCCTGCATTCAGCTCTGAGCACAGTGTCGGCGGAAGAGGACAAAGGTCACACGACCCCTGGCTCTGGGGGGACGTTAAGCTCTCTGCACAGCTGAAGAGGGAGGCTGGCTTTGTCACAAACAGGCTTCACCCATATTGGAATTCCCGATTTAGCGTCTGCCCCATGTCTGTTTTCACACCTACCAACCACGCCCAAGCCAAAAGCATGCCTTCATCGCACCGCAACATGTCTGTCGAACACACTAACAAGCCAGGCAGCCTACTGGATATTTTTTCCGTACCTGACAAGTGCCATAAAAACCAGGACGCGACATGACTGTTCCCCTCCGTGTGCTTTATACCTTGATTGATTCTACAGCCATCTGTCGCCATCTGGTTCCCCTGGTTGGCTGGAAACAAAATTACCAGCCAACCCCCGGTCAAGGTGGAGTTGAGTCACTCATGGGTAGGGGGGGAGCTGTTTGATCATCGACAGGCTGTTGTTTTTGTCCTGTCCTCAGCTGGATTCTGATACAGAAACATGGAAGATGTGCTATGTGGTGAAGATGACCCACAGACTTGCCACTGAAGCCCCCACCACTTATCGAGTTTCAACCCCGCACCCCACCCCACATGTATCTCTACGCAGCCTTCGATCCCATCAATGATGTTACAAAGTCTCCACCTAGCAACCAGATTTGGAGCTTAAAAATTCAAGAATTGAGATAAGACCGGGAAACCTATTCGGAAGTGAAGTGCATCATGGGATACCGTAAGGCACGCCAAGACATCTGGTCTGTGTCCTAGTGGCTCACAGAAACTCTGATACCCACCGCCATGGAGATTCATGGACCGTTAAAGACAATAAAGATAATGATTCTGACTGCAGAGGGCGCCATCCTCACACTGCTGGCCTCTTTGTACCTGTGTTCCGCCCAATATGCATGTGACATCTGCATGATTCTTTCCTTGGGTTGCTAAGCGTTAAGGTCACAGCGGATGTACGTTACCATGCCGGGAGACATGCAGACACTGTAGGGGCCTCACCAGACCACCCGCCCCCCCTCCCCAAGCCGTTCATGGCGCACGGTAATACTGCTCAGCTTCACCCAGGCGTGACGGTAAGTGCAGCTGGGGGGCCTCAGGGACGTCAGCGTTCACGGTTGAGAAGGGACAGCTTTTAGCGGGACACGGATCTTCCCTCACGGGGGGGCTGTGTGCTTCCCCATGCTCACTTTCTTTGTCATGAGTACAATTCAGTGTGATCCGGTCCCACTGCGGGGTTTGGATTGCTGGGGAGGGAATGCTTATCCAAAATAATAAAAAAAACTTGGGGTAAGGAGCCATGGTTGAGCAGTTTGGTCCAACCCATGGAGTGTCAAAGGATTTCAGGGATCCGGTTGGAGTGTATGGTATACGAAGCTGACTGTCCTTGTGTGCTCATGTACCCGTTTACATCATCTTCCATTGCCGAAGACCAGTTCTAATACTCAAGAACAGAAGGACAGAGGAAAGTAAAAATCCCCGGTTGTCATTCCTACCCTGTCCCAAATATCAAGGATAAATAGGTTGTATCCTCGACAAATGAGACCAGTCCCATGATTCATCACACCCCGAGTTGGTTTTAGGAAGGCAAGTTAGCAAGACCATTCTTTGCATTCTTGGTATTGAGAAACACCCTGTATTTACATACCTGCTTTCCAAGCGCCTGGAAATGCCTCATCAGCAGCAGTGAATCTGCCAGCAACGACACCAGGAACACCTTGCGGTGCCTTATGGATGTGGAGCTTGGTTTTGCCTTTTGCCAGAGGAGCTGTTGTGTGCTGTCAGCTTCCCAGTGATGACATAGGAGACTTGACCATGTGAGGGCAGTAGTGATTACATCGTCTGTACTACTCTGCTGATATGTTCTTCATGAGCCAATAACATGTACTCTGCCTACAGCATTTTCCTGGAGGTATATCATTTAGTCATTTAAATACCATTAAAGGCTGATTTATACTTAGAATCTATGGCATAGGTAGCTGCACAGATATGTATCCTAGACTGTAGCCTGATGCCTGTAGTTACATTTATGGAGAGATGCATGTCAGACTAGAGTGTAGGGCATGTGGCTATACCCTACCTGTGGCTAATCAATGGTTTAGATTCTACACAGTAGTATAAATCAGTCTTAATGATCGATATTTACAGTCTGTAATCATGTTTTTCTCTCTGCCTGACCTAAACTTCTTCTCGCTTTGTATCCCTCTTTATTCCGGAGCTGGAATTCACCATCTCAGCAGATCTCCACTCAGATGGCTGGGAAATCCCCCATCCTGAACACAGACTGAGGCTCATGCCTTAGATTTAAGAATCTGTAGATATGTTGGTGCATTACCTACAGCCCCGCCTCATGTTAGTATATTCACGTTAAATGATGGTCGTCTAATCTATCACACTGTCCCTGCTTCTCTGGTACGGCTTTGCAATTTCTTTGATTTTAAATGCTTATAAGTTAGTGGGCCCACCCCCCAGATGTTTCAAAAATATATGTTTAAATAAATAGGTAGCAAATCAAGTCAGAAGATCATACTTGACGAGCTGGTTAGCATCTCCTAAATATAATATATTTAGCGCAGTATCTATTTCTGGCCAATAGGGGGCCAGAATTGGTTTGAGTGGTGGTAAACGGCCGTGCTTTTGCATTGGTCTCCGTGCAGGTTCAAGTTTAGAAGATTACTCCTAGCAATTAGCATCGAGTCAGCATTGACTGACTGGAATCTATAGCTATTAGAGTATGTCCAAGGCAGCATGGTGGGGGCCTGGGGGGATCTGTGAGGGGAGGGGGGCGAATGGCATCGCTCAGCATCACAGCTTTTCCCAGGACCAGAGACAAATGATGATGGACAACCGTTTTAATTACCAGGGCTTGCTCAAGCAGCATTTCAATCCTTGTGCAATATTTACTTGCTTAGTGCACAAACAAATAGTACCCAATAACACAGGCACGGTGATTTTTTTTTTAGCAGTTAAAGGTATTCAGCATGTGGGTGTGAGGGGGGGGGGGGGTGTAATACTAACTGCAGCTCAGATCAGCTACAGCCCCCCCGCAGTCAGCCGATTGGAGTACTGGGGAGCACCAGCTGCTTCCGGCCACCAGGGCGCAGTGCGTGTGTGTGTGTGGGAGTGCGTGTGTGTAGGTGTGAGTTTCATCGCATGCGCAGTTCACTGATGCACACACCCACGCAGTCACACCACACAAAAAAAAATGAAAAAGAAAAGAAAATAGGAAATAAAAATGGTTTACCGGTGCTCTGGCATTCCAACGTCCACAAACACTCATTATAGGCTGGCTGCTGTGTCTAAATGCCGTGCCGTACTGCCAGTGCAGTGCTGTTTATAATCCCCGTAACATCACCCCTGAAGAGCTGTTTTTCTTTCCTTCGTGTTTTTTCTCAGATAGCCTTTCAAAAGATAACTGCTAATGAATGTATGTAACATTCCATGCTTGATTTGCTGATTAACTGATAAACTAATTAACCAAGCGCACTTCTATCCATGCTCATAATAAGCAGTGTGTGGTTGTGTGTGTCTGAATACCGCCTCTGTTCATCTTTACAGTGACTACTGTAGGTAAAGGCTGGCCTTTTGTTCTGTGGTCTGTTTTCCTGTTATCAGTTAGTTGCTTTAAACAAAAACTGGATCTTAAGCAAAATCTGAATAATAAAATAAACATACATATATTCAACTGGGTATGTTCTATTCGGATCCCTTAACTGTTTCAGTGTTTTTGTGTTGTCTTGATATGTGGCTCAGTTTTCTCTGCTTGGCTGTCTATCCTAGGCTGCAAGGATCATTTTTGATGTCTGAAAACAGGTACAGAAAGCTCTCACAGAAATCGGGCATACCCTGCTGTGCCTGTGGCATCATTTTTGGGGGGGGGATGTTGGGACTACGTGAGAATAATTACCGCCAAAACATCTTTGTAGATGTTATATTGCCGGACGCCTGCTGCCTTGTCTGGAGTGTGACGTCACCTTCAGGCAAGCTGACTGAGGTTACACAGCCTGTAATTTTCCATACTGCTACTCTAAGGCCATAACACAGTGATCTTCAAAAATTGTTTACACGTTCACTTATTAGTCAGGATTTACCGATGGAGAACATCGTTTATGAATGATGAACAGCTGCTACAATTAGTGTTACTGGACAGAGTTTCATGCTGATGTGGATTTAATGGAATCTGGAACAGGCTAAATGTTATAAAACCGAGCTTGGTTTCCACATGAAAGGGACATAACAGGAAAATTAAGAGCAGCAAATTTGGGATTCCCGATCCTGCACTTTGGGAAGAAGAATCTTTAGGACAGTTATTATTGGACTTTATGGGACATATTGATATTCAGAAAGGGGGGGGGGAGTGGGGTGTCTTATTCATGGCTGATAGATCAGCTCAGCAGGGAAAGGTCTTATAATGAGCGCAGCAATTAGTAAAGATGCGGTGGGCAGGACTTTTACTGAAGCCACCTATTGCTTGTGGATTCAGGACTGAGAGAGAGAGAGTGAGTATGTATTGATGTTTGTGTGACTGTGTGTGCATGTCTGCATGTGTGCCTGTGGTTTCTTACAGTCCATCACCTTAGCTTCAGTCATTCTTGCCTGATCTGGTGAGACCCGCACACACGGGCGTCGTAGTGGGGGGAAAAAGGGGACTGAGTTACCAGGGTCCCATGTGGGGGGAGGGCCCCTAAGGAATCTGGAATTTTATTTTCCTTTAAATATTATTATTATTCAAAGATCACAATAAACGTTGCTAAGTAATGTAAATGTAATTTTTGTGGGAAAATAAATCTGTTGACGGATTGAATTGTGTCCTAGTTTACAGTGCCTGAGGACAAGCACCCTCACCCTTTGCAATGGTTTAGTCTTCACCGGGCTTTTTAACTAGGCGCATTTCATTTAGCGGTTATTCCGCTGAAACGGCTGAATCTGTGTTGGGAGGTGATGTCAAAGAAAGCTAAATCTGGTTTTCAAAAGAGAAAAGAGAGGCAGGAAAGGAACAAAAAAAAAATAAGGGAAAGCAACTGTTTACAAACTTTTTTCCCAAGAAAGGTGAGCTCAAAAGTGAAAGCAAATGGCCTACATTATTAAACACTTAAATACCACCGCGAAATTACACATAGCTTAGCATGATGTAGTCTAGGTAAGTCAGAGGTATTTAAAGTTTTTAAAAATAGGTTAAATCGGCAAAAAGTAAACCGCGTCACCTAAATTTGTTTTACTTGCAGTGTAGTATCGCCTTCGCGTGAAGATCGCTATTCACATTCTAAACAGCCGCACTTCCTCGTATCGAACGCGCATTCCCATGGTAATATGATGAACGACGCAGCGGTAAAATAGTTTCACCGTTTAAAAAGTGTTTAATTTTCATGCAGACCTATGATGTTAGGCTACCTTTGGTGACATTTTCTGTTATAGCGTTTAATAATTCTACACATAAAACCAAATTCCAGTGAAGTCTTGTGTGATTAGGCTGTTTTAATTAATTAATTAATTTATTTATTTATTTATTTGTTTGGGGGGGCATGGGCACTGTTTGTGCATAGGGCTCAGAAGTTGGTGCTACGCCCCTGCGCACACATACTTCATTTACAGCAAAACACATCAGCAGCATTGCCAGGAATAACAAACAGATGTCATGAAACAAGCGAGGATGATTGAGCATTCACTGAAACCTCAAATGAACACTAAACTGCAGTCCAAAAGCTCTTTGCGCTCCATAAACGTTTTATTTAGATTCTTTTAATTTCACTTAACCGAGCAGCTTAAGCAGCTCAGAATCAAGATAAATGTAGGAGAAGAGACTGAGCTATTTAGCCAGTGGTTAATTATGTCCTCTGTCACTACAGGCTCCTGACCTTTTTATCTGTTCAGTTCAGTTCATTAGAGACTGTAGGAAGTTCTGTGTGTTTTTTTCTGAATTGTTTTTACAGTGCAGTTTGTGTGTAAAGAAGTTACCAAGACCGTAGTTACGTCAATGCAGGGATTTAGGGGGCCACAAATACTTTGTAACTCAGTTACTACTGAAGTACAAATCATGAACAAATGTTGTAGCTACTTGAGATAAAAGATGCATCACGATTCATTAATGAAAAAAACATGAGACCAGTATTTGACCTGTTACTTCAGTAGTTCACAAAGGTTTACAGAATTAACAGATATACTGTAGTAACTGCTTGGGATGAAAGATGCGCCACAGTTCATTGATAATGAACAGACATGACACCAGTATGTAACTTAGACTTAGTTTATGGTTAATTAATACATAAGTAATAGTATCACAATATATTTGTGCTCCATCATATTTTTGTCACTAATTTAGGAATTGAGGAACAGTGATGCATATTGTATTTTTGTGCTCACTTGGAATCATGCACTGTTTTATCCATCCACTAAGTCTGACCTAAAACTCACTTCAATTGTAAACAGATCAGCTTCATGCTGCAAAATCAACCCAGCTGAGCTCTCTCTGCCTCCTTCTCTCTGCCTCCCTGTTTCTGTCTCCCTCTCTCTCTGTCTCCTTCTTTCTGAATCCCTCTCTCTGCCTCCCTCTCTTTCTGTCTCCCTCTCTCTCTGCCTCCCTGTTTCTGTCTCCCTCTCTCTGTCTCCTTCTTTCTGAATCCCTCTCTCTGCCTCCTTCTCCCTGCCTCCTCTCTGCCTCCCTCTCTCTGCCTCCCTGTTTCTGTCTCCCTCTCTCTCTGTCTCCTTTCTGAATCCCTCTCTCTCTGTCTCCCTCTCTCTCTGCTTCCCTGTTTCTGTCTCCCTCTCTCTCTCTGCCTCCCTCTTTCTGTCTCCCTCTCTCTCTGCCTCCCTCTTTCTGTCTCCCTCTCTCTCTGCCTCCCTCTTTCTGTCTCCCTTTCTCTCTCTGCCTCCCTCTCTCTGTCTCCCTCTCTCGGCATCCCTCTCTCTCAGCCTTCCTCTCTCTCTGCCTCTCTGTCCATCTCTCTTACTCTCATGTTTTATTTATTTGCCTGACAGTCTTACCCTGAGCGATTCGAATGCCTGTAATGGGAAGGTTTGTACAAATGCAAATAGCAACACAGCAAACGGGAGGCTTGGGTATCCGGCAATGTTACGCCGCAGAGTGGCTTAAGTCATTATGGGAATATAATCATCCGCACCCCTTAATGTCTTAAAATATTGATGGTGTTTCATGTTCCTGACCAGCACGGGGGTGTCATGCGGTGAAACGAGTAACTCACAAGCAGGGATGTGTTTTTCTTTAATTAAAGTTTGCTGCATCATGTTCCAATAGGTTATTGTACCCTTGAGCTGGTTACATCACCAAAAATGCTTCTATATAAATGGGGAAAACAGCTTTCAATATAATATGAGGTAATGTATATGATAACAACATAATGTGGATTTTCACTGATGATGCAAAAATAACAGGGATTTATCGAAAGGCCAAACTGGAAAGAATAAACATGATGAAATACCCCACACTGCCCCTTTCTGAGACCTCCTATGCGCTCCCATTGATGATTAATAATTGATCGAATGCATCTGTGTATAAAAATTAGTGCATTGTGAGGCTGCACACAATGTGTATAATTGCTTGGTGCCTCATAAAATACAAATTCAACCTCAAACGGCATATTTAAAGCACATCCATTCAGATTTTATGAAACAGAAATAAAAACGCTATCGTTGTTCAATGTTCTCACATTCTACCCCTTTCCAAAATGTTTCCTTTGTTATCCTCACAGGCACAAACATGGGTATCTCACACTGCAAATCTGACCATATGACTATATGCTGATCAATACGGATGAAGCAGAATCTAGAGATCTGCTCTTCTCTACTTTCCTATAAGCAAAACTAGCCAGTTCAAATGTTTAAGCTCCCTTGCTTTAATCGTCTGGGGTGTGGTGGTTAGGAGGTAAATTGGCTGTAATAAATTATCCAGCTGTAAAAATAGACAGAACTATGAGTCCTTTCTAATAAAAACCCATCCACCCTACTATGTCCCCAGAGCTTCTGGTGTAGCTCATGTTGAGCCTGGAGTCTTTCCTGGGAAGCAGAGTGCATGCCGAACTGTTGTGCAAGACATCTGATTGGTTGGATCTGGATCCACTTGTTGCTTGGACCCACCTCTACGATCTGATTGGTTATCTCTGTGAGGAAATCATTTTTCCGTCTGCTCTTAGAACATTTTTATATAAGTAAAACTCCCATGAGCCTGCAGACAGGTGATCAGGGGATTTAGAGTCTTCAGTTAAAATCCTTCTTTGGGCTGTGGCCGGAGCAAGGTGTACCTAAAGTATACCCACACTTGCATAGGAAAGATAAACTGGACTTGGAAACCTGGTCCACAAGGAAAATCACAATAAAGACCAGTTTTTGTGAGACTCACAAAAGTGGGAATAAAGTAATGAAGAGAATAAAGCAAATAAATTAAATATTTGTCTAAATAATAGAACATCTATCCATAAATAACACTTATTTACCCTGTTCGATATCCACAGTCAATGAAAAGGTTACATTTAATCACTTCTCTGCCATTCAAAATGAGATTTGCTCTAAGGTCACAGAACAGACCAGCTACTGCATAAATTATTGAAACAGGATTTTGATACAGTACAACTTTAAAAGCACAAGCGGTTCTCTCTCTCCCTTCTGAGATCTCAACAGAAATGCAGTCCGTCGACACTGTGGCCTGCCGTACTGTCACCTACTGACTGGAGATTTAATAATCTGACACCAGGAAAACTGCAATTTATGTGTTGATTAATTTTATTTTAACCTTTTAATAACTGAGGTCTGCATTAGAAATAATGATTCTTTATGCAGATTTGTAACACAAAGTTGGAAAGCATACTTTTCTGCTGTTTTGGACAAGGGCTTTCAAAACCTTTTTCAAAACCTTTGTGCAAATATGCTTTGGTGCCTTGAAAAATTGTAATAATATTTTCTCTTCCTTCCTTCTTGCTTGGTTTTTGTTGATCCTTTACACAGTTATTAAGAGATAATCTGTAAGATCAATATAATAATGACTGCAGATTGACACAAAAATAATTGAAAATCCCAGTGGTATACACTAGGGGGCAATAATCAGTAACTCGCTCTCTTACTTGCTCATCTTGACCAGGGTCTAGCCTGCAGCCAATCTCAGGCAGCAGTGGAATGGATGCCAGTACATCGCAGGGCACATACCTGACCTACCTCACTTGTGAGTCGCTTTGGGCAAAAGCTATTAAATATGTTAAATGTAAACATACACGTGGGCCAGACATATAGCAATAAGCCTTACTGCATGTCTGTGCACAACAGGAGAACACCAATACAGCATAAGGAGAACATAGAAATTCCACTAATTCCACATGCATACAATATGCAAACTTTCACATGCAGCCAGCATGCAATACCACATGCATGCAACGGGCAAACTCCACAGACATCCAATGTGCAAACTTTCACATGCACCCAGCATGCAATACCACGTGCATGCAACGGGCAAACTCCACAGACATCCAATGTGCAAACTTTCACATGCACCCAGCATGCAAACATCACATGCATGCAACAGGCAAACTCCATGCACCCAACATGCAAAATCTAAATGCACCCAGTATCCAAATTTTATACTGTACACACCGAACAAGCAAACTCTACACATGCCAAACACGAACCCAACTTGCAAACTCCACACGCACTCAACAAGCAAACTACACTACACTACAATCATTCTGAAACCGAGACTGAAACAGCAATACACATGTTAACGAGCTTGTATTACGGTTCTGGAAGACAGAACCAAGTATCTACCCCCCCAACCCAAATCCCCTGCCGCAGGTTTGTTTGTTTCACGATTAACACTATAACACATGTAAATCAGAAAATAATTATTCTGTTTAAAGTTAGAGCAAGCTGCTTTTTTTGTGTATTTTATACATTACACCTATTTCATTGTCTTACAACTGCGAGTGTCACATGACTGTTTTGGCCCAATTACAATCCAGGCAAGACCTAGGCTAGTTTCATTATTACATTCAGTACAGTAGATTATAGCATTTAATTTTTAACTTGATTTTGTATACATAATTATTTTATGTGTAGTTAAGTTAATGTGACATGTTCTTCATCATTGTTATATTTAGTGATCCAGATTGATGGTGATTAAGCCCAGAGGTGTGAACTGAGCCGTGCCACTGAAAGTCGAGGCCTAAACATTGCACCTCTACTGACTGTCTTTCTGTTTGTCAGTCTTCCAACTATTTATCCAGGGGATGATGATGATGATGATGATGATGATGTCCCCAGTCCTCTCTTGGAAGATATCAACTGGGGGAAGAAGAAGAATGAGGAGAAGATGGATCATTGCTCACACTCATCAGACTGCAGCAAGGGAGCCGGAGATGATGCAGGGGAAAGGCCAAAGTAGAAGCAGCGCATCCTAAATGCATATTGGCATGCAAGCTGCATCAAATGCAACATCAAAGTATCTCCAGCATCTCACACTTTCAAGCGACGCTACTGGCTCAGCTGGTAACAGGTTCCAGTGTGTAAAAAGGTGCAAATTGTAGCAATAACCAAAGGCTGCAGAAAGGCATCATCCTGGGGGACCGTTTGACGTTTTCATGAATGTCAGTCACACGGCTGAATCAGCAGGACTGATCACAGGGACCATGGATCACAGAAATGTAAAAAGGCATCTGGAAGACGAGGAGACTGTCACCCGTCCCACGATTTCATTTTCACTTCAGTTCAATTCAATTTTATTTGTAGAGAGCATTTTCACAACATTGCATTGTCTCAAAGTGCTTTGCATTATCCCTGACCAGAGCTCCCAGTGAGCAAGCCAGAGACAACAGTGGCAAGAAAAATCTCACTAAAAGGAGAATCCTTTGGAGGAAACAGACTCAAAGGGGGAGCCCATCCTCAATAAGATTTGAGTCTCAATGCAGAAGGCAGGCAGATGATGGCATACAGGTGCTGATGCTGCTGAGTCTCAATGCAGAAGGCAGGCAGATGATGGCATACAGGTGCTGATGCTGCTGAGTCTCAATGCAGAAGGTAGGCAGATGATGCTTCTGATGGCAGTGTCACAGCAGCAGAGAAGGAAGGAGAGACGTCACAGGCAGAAGGAAGGGCAGGCTGGAATGGCATCACAGGTGGTGGAGGCATCGCAAGCACAGGATGGGCAGAATTATCCTGATTTTTTGGGCCTCCAGGCAGAAAACATCAGGAGGGGCAGAAGAAATTAAAAGTGCAATTAGCCAAAGCAAGGGAGACTAGAGGCAGCACAGTTAGGTGAGTGCGATATGTAAGCTCCAGCCGATATGGCTGTGCCAGCATAAGTAGGAGGGAGAGGCAGGTGGGAACACAGGCATGGGGAGTCCCTGAACATCAGCACTCCGATTCCATGAGGGAGTGTGAAGCTAGAGTGACAGCACTGACATCTCAGCTCATCCAAAGCCAATGGCACCGATCCCCACCCAGCTCTGCACCCGACAGTGTCGGCTGTGGAGCGACTGGTTAGCTAGAGCTAGAACTGCAGTCCCTATAAGCTAAACAAGTGTTTTATTTGTCTAGTCTGGAATACTGAGTGTGAGTCTGAATCTTGCATATCTGCTGGGAGACGACAGTTTTGTAAGGGAACGCGTTGCAGCCTGCTGTAGTTCTTTCTGTTCTAGGTACTAATAGATATCCTGCTCCCTTACATCGAAGCAGGCAAGGAAGGTTGTAAGAGACCAGCAGATCTCTAAAATATTCTGGTGCAAGGCCATTCAGTGCTTTATAAATTAATAACAGTATTTTGTAATCATTTCGAGACTTAAGTGGAAGTCAGTGAAGGACGCGTAGAACAGGGCTAATATGATAATATTTTTTAGCTGTTGTAAGAACTGTTGTCAGGCCTCATTTTGCACTACCTGATTATTTAAGGACCCAGAAGGGCAACCAGAAAGGTGGGCATTACGGTTATCCAGCCTGGACGGTATTAAGGCATGTATTAGTTTTTCTGCATCATGGAAGGAGACCATATTCCAAAGCCTAGCTCTGCTCCATAGATGGTACAATTCAGTTCTAGTAATACTTCTTATGTGGGCATTAAAACATGGATCACAATCAAGCAGGACACCAAGATCCCTGTGTTAAGCTGAGTAGGAAGACCACCAGGGTTGAGGTTGTCAAACTCATTTTGAGTAGTTTTAGGACCATCCATCAGTTCTTCTGGTTTTTCGATGTTTAACATAAAGACATTTTTGGTCATCCAACACCGGATGTCTAGTAGACTGTCTTTTAGCTGAGAGCTGGGATGCATGATCTGGTTAAACAGATAAATATAGCAGTGTATGAACATGACAATGGAAAACAACACCATGATTTCTAGTAAGGTTACTAAATGGTAGCATACAGTTATGTGAAAAAATTGGGACACCCATTAAATATTTAGTACTTGATTAAGAAATATCAACATATTAATATAAAATCTTGTTTCAAATTATATTTGTAGATAAAGATGATTTGATTGCATGACAAATTCACTTGTTTCACAAAAGAAATTAACTAAGATGCCAGTGCTGACTGAGGAAAAAGTTAGGATGCCCTGTGCCCTAATAGCTGAAATAACTTCAATGAGACGTTTCCTATAACTATCTATCACTCTCTGACAACGACTGGCAGAAAGTTTTCCCCACTCTCCAATGCAGAATTCCTTAAGCTGTGTGATGTTTGAAGGATGTCCTCTATGCACTTCCTCTTCAAATCACCCCACAGCCTCTCAATAGGATTTAGATCTGGGCTTTGACTTGACTATTCCAGAACTCATTCCTTGGTAGATTTACTGGAATCTTTTGAGTCATTGGCATTTGCATGATCCACCCCAACTTCAGCTTCAACTTCTGGACAGATGATCTCACATTGTCCTCAAGCACCCTCTGATATGATGGAGGATTCATAGTGGATTCTATGATGGTGAGCCGGTCAGGTTTTGCTGCAGCAAAGCAGCCCCAAACCATGACATTTCCACCCCTATGCTTCACAGTTGGCATGAGGTTCTTTTGCTCAAAATATGTCTTTGGTTTACAGAAAACTCCTCTGTTACTATGTCCAAATAATTCAATTTCAGATTCATCTGATCAAAGCACATTGTTCTAAAACCCCTGATCTTTGTTTAGGTGGTCTCTGGCAAACTTCAATCTTGCCCTGGTATTTTTTTAAACCAAACTTGCACAGTCTCTTTCTGATGGTAGATGCATGTACCTTGACGTCAACTGTGGCAAGAGCTTCCTGTGTGACTCGAGATGACATTTTAGGATTTTTGGAGACTTATTTCAGCATCTTGGGGTCTGCTCTTGGGCTGAACCTGCTAGGACGGCCTGCCCTGGCCATGCTGGCAATTGTTTTAAATGTTCTCCACTTATAGTTTGTTCTCCAGACAGTGGAATGGCTGATTCCAAACTGTCTTGAGATCTTTTTATATCCTTTCCAGACTCGTATGCATCTACATGCCTCTTTCTGAAGGCCTCAGACAGCTCTTTGAATCTCACCATGGTGATCCCACTCATTTCAACAATCAAGAGCAAACCAAACTAAATGTTTTGAAACATATACAAGCAAAAGAGAGGAGTTTAAGACGTTTAACAGAGTAGTGCTAATCAGAGGTGCAATCGTCTTTAAGAGATTTTGTCGGAAATGGGTCTACAATGCTAGTAGATGATTTGCAGGAGGAAATGAAGTTCAAAAGTACTGATTGTTTTACAGGAAAGATTCTGAGGTGTCATTATCAGTATGAATAGGACTAGCAGAAGGCTGGTATCCATATGTAGCTACAGACGTGCTCTTGATGGTCTGTATAATCTTATTTTACCATTAAAAATATAATAAAGTCATCACTCCTAAGAGATTCTGCGACTTCTGAGTTTAACATTGAATAATTCTTTGTTAACCTAATGTCACAACAAAGAATCCAGGGAGTCAAGAGCAGATATAGGGGGAACTAAAGGGCTTTATTCCAACTAAAAACGGGGCAGGGAAAAACAAACCAGACTGCGAGGAGTCAACAATGGAGAAGAGCTAGCACTCGGAAGAAAATGAGCATACAAAAGGAATGACGACAATGTCAAGACCTCGGAGCACAGGGCTGGGAAGCACTTTTATACAAGGACTAACAATGGAGCAATCAAGAGGCAGCTGGAGTGAAGCACGCAAGGACAGGAATGAGAGACAAGACAAAGGTATAACGGGGTGGCTTGTTGCCATGCTAGGGGGAACAGGAGACAGGGCTGATTTGTTCTCTTCTATTAGTATGGAGACACACACAGACCTAGCTGTCACTAGTGCTAGTCTGTACATTGAGAGGTTCTCTTTCCAGGCAGATCTGAAAATCTGTAGTTTGGTTGAGCACCATTTGCACACTGGTTGTTGAAGTTCTCAGGTATGATCAGACTACCAGGGGGCAGGTTTCTTTTCTCTATACTTTATCTTCTTAAGAGCAGTTACAAGATCATATAACTGCTTATCCATCAAGGTGGAGGTGACATGGAGTCAATCCAGGGAAATGCAGAGTGTTAAGGAAACGTAACCCAGGGCAAGACTGTAGACCAACACAAGGTGATCAGACACATATCTTGTCATGTGACCACACACCTGAGGCTGTTTTAGAAACTTAGTTCACAGGAAGCATGTCCCTGGATACTTAATAATACTAATCAGCTCAGACATTGTCATGAATGGATAAGACCACCCAGAACAGACACTGTCATGAATGGATAAGACCACCCAGTCCAGACACCGCCATGAATGGATAAGACCACCCAGTCCAGACACTGTCATGAATGGATAAGACCACCCAGTCCAGACACTGTCATGAATGGATAAGACCACTCAGCCCAGATACTGTTATACATTATACTATACACTGTTATGCAGTTTTGGGGTACTCCCTTAAAAATGAAACAAAATTAACACCCAGTCATACAGGTTTGCTTACTTCAAAGAGGCAAGTAAGTCACTGCCGCATGCTTAAATAATTCAAAATGTAGGTAGGGGTTCTGAAGCCAGTGCTCAGTCATGAATTGCCGCATTAATCAAAGGAGGTTATTTACATTCATCACAGAATGTTCGATAGCTTAAAAGTTAAAAACTGTGAGCTAGTAATTTAACTTAAAATATTAAAAGCAGGCCAATTGCACTCTATAAATTAAGCAGGAATTCACAGGGTTCTTCATTCTTGAGTGAATAGCCATTATTTTGGTGGCTATAATCAGCTTTTGTGGGAGCAGCTGCAAAATGAAGATGAAGAAGTGATTATACGCATCACCCTTTAATGGCAGACGAGTTTGTAATAGTGTGCTGGCTGAACGTAAATGTTTTCTTGGATTAGCTGAGTGAAAAAGATGTTACGGGGACAGACTGTTTGGTGACTAATATCCCAGTGGGGTGTTGGGTTAAATTTTAAACAGCCAGCGAATGAAAGGAGAAATGATTATGGAAAGTGAAACCCAGCGTGTCACGGTGGATTGATGCATAGTGCTGTTGGGTCACACCCTCCAAGGAAGGGGTTCAAATCCCTCCCTCAGTCTGAGTGTGTGCCCTGTGCTGTTGGAATAGGCTCCAGGCCACCTATGTGGCCCAGACCACAATAGCTGGTTATATTAGGGATGGTTCAAAATGAAGACTAAACCCCAATGCTGGGTTAAGACCCAAGAACCTCCCATTTATCTCAAGGTTGACTACAGGGTTGTGCTGTCCCGACCTTGAAGACTGTGTCAGTTCCTAATGTATTCAGGACACCTCTCTGTAGATTCACCGAGATCGTTTCATTTAAGATTTAGCAGGTTTGTTTGTGAGTCAGTTACTACTCTGAATGCTGCCACCTGATTAAAGCCTACTGAAATTCTAATTTCTAGATCTTTTTATAAATAATGACTCGCATAAGGAATATCATTGCACCGTGCAACCTTGTGATAGTAGGTAAAAATAAATTCTTTATTAAACAAGCTGGTAAAACAATACTGCAGAAATTGCAGTACAGTGAGTTTACATTTACATTTAATTTGTTTAGCAGTTGCTTTTATCCAAAGCGGTGTACATTTTGAGAAAGTGGGGTCAGCCAGTCCCTAGAGCCCATCAGAACAGGATGCTGAAACATGTTGCAAGCTTGTTAAAAACATGAACCCATAACGCGAAACAAATGCAGTCAGAAGCGTTAGCATATGTGATGTCACCCTGCCACTGTCTCGCTCCCCCCCTCGATTAACGGAAATACACTACAGCAAGACTGAAATGAAATTAGTCTTTAAGCTAAGAGTTAACATAACATAACATAAAAAGAAATGGGAAAACAGAGCTTGATGGCTGGAAAAGAACCCAGATATGATGCTGATTTGCTGAAAGCCCAGTGTTGGGTGAATACTCATTTCCTCTGAGCTAATGGGGCTATAAAGAGCGAGGGCAGATTTTATCGATTCACGCGCTTTGATTTCCTGTCCGTGCCGCGTTAATCACCCATCCCTTCACATCCTGTTGGCTTCGGGGTTTCTTAGGCAGGATGGAATCTTGATGCCGGCCGACTAAAACTGATAACTAAACCGAAGGTACTACACTAGGCAGGATGGGGGCAGGGGGACCCCAAAGTGACTTTTTGAGTAGGGCCCCAGAAACAACAAACCTGCCCCTGACTGAAGGCACCGGTGTCCCTTCGGGCGATACGTAGTCTCACACACACCAACGTGTTACGCCTAATGCTCGCCATCGCCCAGGTAACCAGCAGTGAAAATGGCCCTGAAACCTATAGCACACTCCATGAGGATTACAGTGGTTGGCCAGCACCGTCACATTCTGAGGAGAACAGATAAGAGTTCAGTTTTGCAGAGCAGCTGATGGAATCTCTCGGAGAATCTATTCCAGTAGAGGCCGATGTGAGGTAAGGATCAGGTGGAGGCCTGAGGAGAAGGTGGTGTGAGGGGGAGGCAGAGAAAAGAAAACAAGTTTGGAGAAGTTGGTTGGGGAGAGCCAGAAGGTGGGAAGGAAGAGAGGGATTGTGGGACAGATGAGGCGGAGAATCACCCGGGTTTGGCAGTGTCGAGGGAGAGGATCTCGAGCGGTGATTACGTGAGAGAAAAGACAATGTTTCTATCGAATTGTTAAGGGAGCTTTAGAATCGAATCTGCTAGTGTTTTCCCTCTACTTACATCAGACAAGGAATGAATGAACGGCAGACAGCCTTAGTCCTGGAGAGTAAGCTGTGTTTAACTCCGCCCCCTGTCTTATGAAGAAGCAGATGGATGCTCCAGTGTAGTTCTGTGTCGTTTATGGTCATCTCTGCGGCAAAATGTTATGACCCACCCGAAAGTGGCACATCAATTCCCAAGGATCACACCACTTTCCAACCACGCCTGTCAACGGCAACGACGTTTCCGAAATCGTGCTGCCACTATCCCACCAGCTCTGCCATGGCTCTCTAAGACAAGGCAGGCCCCTTAGGTCTACCTTAGGTCTACATTAGGTCTACCATAGACTGCATAGGATGGCAACACCAAAGGCAGGGATGCCTGTACAGGATTACCAACGACTCATATGACCCTGGTGTTCAAAACCAGGGGATTTAATTCATATAGTGGATCAGATTTCTATGGCCAGGTTAAGTGCCAGATAGAATCACACCTGCAGTGTTAAATATTTGTGGAAGGTTCCATGTGTGTCAGATGCACTCGCACCGATTTGTGCGTTTGATCAAAAACAGATGCAAAAAGAATCTTTACGCTGCAAAATGACGGGCGAACAATGGTAAATATCCTTGAGTTGATTCAGACACTTTCAACTGCGAGGAATTTAAATGGGCCTTTTTCCTTTGGACGTCTGTTTCATTGGTAAATTACAGCTGTCGAGCCGTTTACTTTCAATTCTGACTTTTCAACATTTCACCCGCAGTCAGCGGCTTCCCGCACTGAACTGCATGCCGCTGATTAGAGGGAAAGCTTTTCAAACAATGGCGATAGACAGCTAATCAAATTTAAACACAACACTATTATCTCATTGGGGGATGTTTTCTGAGTGAGGAGAAGGATTTTTTAATGAGGAGAGGGCAAAAAAAGGAAAACACTCTCCCGTGAGCTTGCAGGTACACTGACAGCAACTAGAAAGCAAGATTAAAAACAACTACTGA